>CM027570.2:10360106-10444673 GCA_015852605.2 Populus deltoides
TTAATAGTTTTTCCTCGCTTATTTTAAATCATTCAAACTCTTACAAGCACTTATTTTAATTACCTTATTTTTAAAACATGAATAAAAAATAATGATTATAAATTTAATGGAGAAGATATGCTATGATATATTTTCCTTTCCTTTTCTTTTCATCCCACAACTTTTGTTCTTTATTTTTCCTTTATTCATAGGCCTAGTTATCTTTGCCCATCTGGACCTAGTTATATTAAATCTAAAGTTAACTGGGTGATTCATTTATCAGGAATCTAATTTAGGTTAGTTTGAGGGGGGAAATAGTTTTTATTTTCAAAACCATGTCATTTCAAGTTTATTTTTCATTTAAAAAGTCTAATATGATATATTTTAATTTTAAAAAATTATTGGGGTGAAACAGGTTAACTTACTACACCAATGACCTGGATTTTGGATCAAATGAATTTAAATTAATTTGAGTTAACCTACCTATCAATAGCTTGAATTTTGGACAAGATGGATTTTCAGTTTAGGTTTTATTATTAAGAGAACTTAAGCTGTGTGAGAAAATCATTATAGTTATGCCCTTAATTACTTTGAGATTATAATAATACATTAAAGTCTTTGCCCTTCACAAAAATACACAAAGTTGTCTTTGAGGTAAAATAATTTTTTCTTTAGGTTTATTTGTCGTTTTAGATTTGTTGGGGATATCTCATTCTTTTTTAAAAATTTTTGCACAGTTAAATTAGTTGGTAACCTTAAAAAAAAAAAAAAATTTGACCTTAAAGGCTTTTTTA
This sequence comes from Populus deltoides, assembly GCA_015852605.2. Classification (NCBI taxonomy): domain Eukaryota; kingdom Viridiplantae; phylum Streptophyta; class Magnoliopsida; order Malpighiales; family Salicaceae; genus Populus; species Populus deltoides. The sequence goes on from CM027570.2 coordinate 10,360,880, forward strand.
TATTTCTTTTTTGCATGCACAATGTTACTACTTATTGTTATTGAAATAAAAATATTTTAGGTCCTGACTTTAGGTATATTAGTCATTTCACTTTAAGTTTTTTTTTTACAATTATCATAATGTCCTAAGAATGATTTGGTCGATTTATTTAATAAATAAATAATTTTTTAAAAAGAAAAACCACGAGCACATTCATAGAGCGTGCTAAAAAGTGGGTCACCTCGTTGTCTTTGGACATCATTCGTGGTGGTCTCACAATGAAGAAAACCATCCTCATTATTTTTTATTTGAAACCACGGGGGCTACCTTCACCGACAGTGCATATGGCTTAATGGCCAATGGATTGGCTGTGATTGACTTTCTCTTTCATTTTTTGGTTTCCATGCCTTCCCCCTTGCAACATTTCACAACTACCATCAATTTCTTTCTCTTTAGGATTTATTCATTATTATTTTAATTGCTAATTTTTTATTTTAATTAATTTATAAAATTAAATTTATTTTTTGATTTCATTATTAATCAATTTGTTTTATTTCAGATTTGTTCATCGTTCTTTTGATTATTATTTATTTTATTTAGGATGGTTTTAAAATTATGGTTTTACAATTTCATCTTCCATTATAATGGCATATCATATTTTATCATTATTTCTTTTGTTGCTATTTTTTAATCTTAGCAAGTTTTTTAAATTATTTTTTTTATCTTTATAATTAAATTAAGCTACTTGATTGACCTCAAATTTAGAATTTAATGGGTTAGGAATTTGAGGGAATAACCCAAGTTTAGGAGATCGATTCAAGATCGTTTGTTGTTGTTTTTTTCTAAATCATATTTTTAATTTTATCTTTTGACATTTGATTTACTTAGATATTAAACTTTGTAATTTATATATATATATGATTTTTAACTGATTTTAAAAAGATCTTAGGTCTTTTTCACATTTCTTTCTTTATTGGGTTTATTTTTTTTAATTTTTTTAAATTAAATTAGATTAATTTCTTGATATTTAATTTTTTTGAAAAAATGTATTGTGTAATATATTATCATCCCTATTTATTTTATTATTTTTTTAAGATTTAAAATATCACCCGCATCGTACCACAAATATAAAACCACTAACCATGGTACATCTATGGTCGGAAGTTTGAAGGAAGATAGTTTATATATATATATATATATATATATAAACTGAGAGAAAACATGCGAAAAATCACTTTCACGTGATTTTGGGTGATCAAATCTAAAAAATCATCGGTCCATTAATTGAGCATCTTTGAAGAAGAGAGACAAGACTCACCGAATTCTAACATGGAAACAGAAAAAAACAAGAAAAAAAGCAAAAAGGACAAAAGAAAAGAAAATGGTAGCGGAGCCGTCGGTTTATTTTGCAGGTGCATGAATGTAACAACTAATAAAATAATGAATGAGTAGTGTATTGTCCCACAATAATTTGTTAAAAATATTATTAATTTTTAAAAAAATTTAAATTGTGATTTATTTGAGGAATTAAATGATATAGTTTATGAAATTAAAATTAATAATTAATAGCAATAACCAACTAATTAAGTAGTATTGAATTTAATTCTAATAGATTCCAGGATTTTAGATTTACCGTAATTATTTGTATGTGAATTTTCTCAATTGAATTAATTATTCTTAATGTTGATAATCAGGTTTTTCTAATTTAAACACTAATCTCTCTCATGCATCCATGAAACATTTCAACAAATAAACTTTATATATTCTATGAAATTCTTGAACTTGTCAAAATTTATTAAGTACCTTAAAACTTTTAAGTATTACAAAAGTTCCCAAAATATCTCTATCTATTATAGAATGTATAGCATGTATATATCGAATAAGAAATTAATATAATATTATTTAAATATTGTAATCCCTACAATTATTGCAGTGTTCTGCCACATATATATATATAAATAGGAAAGTTGGCTAGGGCACAACCTAACACATTATATTATTTTCAACTTGGTATTAGAGCCCTAAAATAATTAAAACACCTTCCCCAGACCCTCCCTACAATGGAACAATTTTTCAATCCATTTTTTCTTCTACAAGACCGGCCGATCGGTCTTCTTCTCCAAAAGTGCAGCCTTTTTCTCCTGCAACGGCTCCTCTGCCCTCCTCTGCTGCTTCACCGCCTGGTTTCTCCTTTGCATGGCTGGTTAACAACCCCTATTCAACCCTCACAACACTCCCTTCTTGCGACCTATGCGTTGCAGTGATGTCTCTGCTATGCATGAAGCATCATCTCCCTCTCTCACACTTATCAAGTCAAGTCATCTCTCTCAAATTAACAAACACCAATTATTTATATTGGCGTATCCAGATGCTACCGTATCTCCTAGGTCAAGGGAGTTTTTGGTTTTGTTGATGGCTCCAACACATGTCCATCTCCACATGTTCTTGCTAGAGATGGTACCTCTCTTTAGGTAAATCCGCTCTTTATTTACTGGAAACAACATGACCAACTTATTTCGAGTGCTCTTTTTCCTCCCTATCCATGGAAGTTACGCATCTTGTTGTTGGTGCCAAAGCTCTTGTTCAACTTGGCGCACTCTTGAGTGAGCTCTTGCTTCCACCTCAAACTCTCGTATTATGCAACTTCATGGCTCTCTTCAGGATCTTCGCCAGGGTGATGAATCAGTAACTCAATTTATGTAAAAAGCTAAGGCCTTGTTTGATGAATTGGCCGCTGCTAGCCGGCCAGTTTCGCTTGAAGATTTCAATTTATATGTGTTTCGTGGTCTTCGAGAAGAGTTTAAAGACTTAGTTACAAGTCTTATTACTAAGGCTGAACCTTTATCGTATACAGATCTTCACAGTCATCTCCTCATGCATGAATTTCTTCACAAATCTTCAGCTGCCATACACGCTCCTCTACTGACCACATCCAAGCCTCCCAGCATGCGCCCTTGTTGCGCAATGCCACACCTCTGGAAATTCTGGCCGCAGCAAAGGCAGCTTCAATAAGTGGTCGGCTTCCCAACCCGACCCAGCCGGAGAGGCAACCGGTTTTCTGGCTCTAGACCTAATCATCGCAGCTTCCAAAGCTCCTCCTTCGGTGACAGTCGACAAGGCTCATGGCAGGGCAATTGGCAATGCAATAGGGGCGAATCCATGGCGCCAATTGTGTGAATTTCAGCCATATCGCTCCCCACTGTCCTCAATTCCAGCAGTGGGGTTATGACCAACAATCTACTGCCAATCTGGTGCAGCGCAATCTCTCTTCAACTGGTTCTGTTGATTGGTTTCCAGATACACGCGCCAATCAACATGTCACACCTGATCTTGCCACCTTGATTGCTTCAGAACCGTATTTTTGTAATGATAATTTGCATGTTGGTGATGGTAAGGGCCTTCCTATATCTCATCTCGATCATACAAAAATATATATACCACATCGTTCTTTCACCCTATCTAATGCTCTTCATGTTCCTGCAATCACGAAATCTCTGCTCTGTTCGGAAATTTTGTCTTGATAATAATGTTTATTTTGAATTTCACCCCCGTGTGATTTATGTTAAGGATCTCAACTCCCATGAAGTCCTTTTCTCAGGTCAGAGTAAAGATGGTCTCTATGTCCTGACCAAGTCTTATGTCACGTCAGTTCCTCAAGCCTATTGGTCTCTCTACACTTCTGTCTCTGCCGACTTATGGCATCGTCGACTAGGTCATCTACTTCACGTATTTTTCAATTATTAGTCTCGAAAAATAAGATCATTTGTAACAACAAATGTCTTAATTTTCAATGTCAAAGTTGTCCTTTAGAAAAATCCTCGCGTTTGTCTTTAGGATCTATGGGTCACAAAACTTCTACTCCGCTTGAATTAATTTTTAGTGATGTATGGGGCCTTGCCCCCCTCTTTTCTTCGGATGGCTATCTTTTTTTGTTATTTTTGTTGATGTTTATACTAAATATGTATGGTATTATCCTCTCGTTGCCAAGTCTGATGTTTACTCTGTTTTTCATCAATTTCAGACTCTCATTGAACGTTAATTTTCATTAAAAATAAAATCTGTTCAAACTGATTGGGCGGTGAATACCAAAATTGTCCACATTTTTTCAGACCGTTGGTATCCATCATCATCTGATTTGTCCCTACACTCTTGAACAAAATGACACAGTAGAGCGTCGTCATAGACATATTGTGGAAACAGGTCTTACTCTTTTAAGGCAATGTAAAACACCTTTTTTGATTTTGGAATTATGCTTTCAAACCTTTGTTTATCTTATAAATCGCATGCCTACTCCTGTTCTTGCCCATCGATCTCCGTTTGATTGTTTATTTCAACGGTCTCCTGATTATATTTTTTGCGTACTTTTGGGTGTCTCTGTTTTTCTTTTCTGTGTCTATATAATAATCATAAATTGAATTTTCATTCCTCTCCCTTTTTTAACACTTCGGTGATTGAAAAAATAAAAGATAAAAACCAATCCTAGAACACTCTTTCTCCATGCTTGGGAACATCCAGAAGTGGAACTACACATGCCTTCCATAACTCTATATTATCCTAGAACCAAAAGTCAATTTTCCTAGAAAACAAACAAAATAAATAAATAAATAAAGTCATTTCACACTTCACCTTCATTGTTCCCCAGTGGAATTTACCTTCCCCCTCTTCCTATTCCTCGATTCGTAGCCCTCAATTTTTAAAACCCACCAAGCAACAAAAGCAGCAGCCAAAGTCGACAATAACTTGAAGAATCGTGCTTTCAAAATAGAGACGTGCGAGAGAAGAAAAATGCGAGACAACCAGAGAGGCAGAAGCGGGGTTGGCTATGAAAAGAGCTTTGGTGGACATCGAGAGAGAAAGGGTTGACAGGAGGAAGCGGGTGCAGGTTGTGAGAGTGAATTTTTGGATTTGAGTTTTTTTAAGACATTTTTCTATTTATACTTCTGTTAAGTTAATAATATTTTTTATTTTTTGTTCAACAATTATAGTCCGATCTGGTTTAATTATAGCAACATTAATTACTCTCAATTTCTAAATCTTAACCCTCACCCTAAGTTTTGCAATAGTTGCTTCAAGCATACCTTTTTCCTTAACAATAGTTTCTAAATCTTTATTGTTTTTCAAGTTTTAATGAATTTGAGTTTCCTATAAATTAATCTTTTGCATGAATCTTATTATGGATGATATATTTAAATTAATCTTTTGCATTACTCTTCAATTTAAAAGAAAATAAAAGAAATTATAGTCATTGAAAGTTAAACCTTGAGAAAGTTATCGGATATACAACTTCCAATCTAAGCATGCTTTTGCAATTGATCTTGTTAATTTACACTTAGAGACAAACCAGAAAAATAGTATTTGGGATTCCAATTGGATAATCTATGATTTTTAGGTGAAAACATGTATTTTTAATAAAATAAAATAAAATTTGAGTTGGAGGGTTCAATTACAAAATTTTAACATCTTAGAGCTAAAATGTTAACTTTTTTTTTAAGTTTGAGGTATTATAGTTCCAGCTATTCAACCCTATTACACCCCGTGCACGGTGGTCAAATTACATCTTTTTTTGACCCTTGAGAAGATTCGATTCGTGACATGCTTAGTGTCGACAAAATGCATACCAACTTGTTCAAAAAAAATAAAAAATAAAAATTGTTCATCCATTATATAACAAAATGTGTACTTTCATGATTTAACATTTTTATCTATTTGTTTTTCTTTTCATTTTTTACTCTTATGGCCATTATCATAGTGTCGACCTCTTTCTAATCATGTTTTATAATTATTAATGTTTAGAGATTGGTTTAATTATTATAGAGGTTAGCTCCATTATTTGATTTTATGGATTTAAATCTTAATTAATATTAGAAAAACATTATGTAGCAGGCTAACGTACATGATGTGTTTTTAAAATTTTCATTCAAAACATTTAAGAGATTTTTGAAAATCTAATCGCGATTATTTTTTAAAGTATCTTTTATTAAAAATACAATAAAATAATATTTTTTAAAATATATTTTTAAAATACAAAAACAATCATCATTAAAATTAAATACAGATGCTGCAACTTTGATAAACAATGTGCATTAATCTTCGATGCCTTTTCCACTCAGGGATCATCATTTGAGATTCGAGTGCCTTTTCTCCTGTACATGCTCAGAAGGCTATAGCTGTGGAGAAGGCATCGAAGATTAATGCACATTGTCCACATGCTCAGAAGGCTCAATGGATTTTTGAATCTGACCACATAAATGCAATAAGTATAAAAGGACACCGAGAACACATGTTGGATGCATAATTTCATGTCTGTTCTGTGAGGTTGGTCAAGGATATGGATTTGTTTCTATATCATTAGTTGGATTTCAATACATTTTTGAATTACTAGATATTTATATAACTATTAACTTTAAAGTTAATTAAGATTTATACAAAGTGATTTGAATATCTACATTAATTTAAAATTAAAAGAGATTTTAATTCAAAATATATTACATAAATTTTTTTATATTAAAACATTAAAATTATAAAAAATATATATATAAAAAAATTAATTTATATTATATGAATATATTTTTACAAAATAAAAACTATCGTACTCCCAAATTTGTATTAACTGATTGCCTCTTTTAGCTACTTTCAATTCAAATATAATATTTTTTTAATAAAAAGATTTACAGATCACATTCACTCGGATTGAGACTATTTTAATGGAAGCCACAGTAGTCGCTTTACCATAGACATTTCTTATATAAGGTATCCAAGAATCCTTCACCCCCCACACCAAACCAAACCATGGCTTCCTGTATCTCTCTTTCCAGTAGCATCCCTTTAGCTGCCTCCTCTTTCTTGCCTTCCTTCCCGAAAACACACCGAGTTTCCAGAATTAAAAAAGCCAAACCGTCCCAATATCCCGATTGTTTCTTGCAAATCAGGCAAGAATGATCACGAACAAAACCCTGCCACCAGAAGAGATCTGCTCATTGGTCTCGGTGGACTCTATGGAGCAACTAGTCTTAGTGATCCATTTGCCTATGCGAACCCCATTGCACCCCCAGACATAACCCAATGTGAGCTAGTTCCCCTGCCATCCGAAAGTGACCCCTCGAACTGTTGCCCTCCAACATCCACAAAGATCAAAAACTTCGAATTCCCTTCTGCGTCCTCCCCAATGCGCATAAGGCCTGCTGCTCATTTAGTTGATAAAGCCTACGTAGCTAAATACGCCGAAGCCATTGCACTGATGAAAAGTCTTCCTGACGATGATCCACGTAGCTTCAAGAACCAAGCCAACGTTCATTGAGCTTATTGTGATGGTGCTTATCACCAAGCAGGCTTTCCTGATTTAGAACTTCAAATTCACTTCTCGTGGCTCTTCTTTCCCTGGCATAGACTCTATTTATACTACTTCGAAAGAATCTTGGGTAAACTGATTGATGATCCAACTTTCGCTTTGCCTTTCTGGAATTGGGATGCCCCAGCCGGCATGCAAATGCCAGCCATTTTTACTGACCCCAAATCACCACTTTATGACCCCCTACGCGACGCGAATCACCAACCTCCGACACTGCTTGATCTTAATTACGCGAAAGGAGATGCGAATCCAGACCCTGCCAAAGCAGAGGAATTGTATGCAAGCAATCTTAACGTAATGTACAGGCAAATGGTGTCCGGTGCCACGAAGCCTACTCTCTTTTTTGGAAAACCATATCGTGCTGGTGATGATCCAAGTCCAGGAATGGGTACAATTGAGACCACTCCACACACTCAGATTCACTACTGGACCGGCGACCCCAATCAAACTAACGGGGAAAATATGGGCAATTTCTACTCAGCAGGGAGAGATCCCATATTTTATTGTCATCACTCGAACGTCGACCGAATGTGGGACTTGTGGAAGAAAATACCTGGAGGCAAGCGAAAGGATATCGAGGATACTGATTGGCTTAATTCAGAGTTCCTTTTCTGGGATGAGAATAAAGAGCTGGTTCGAGTAAAGGTTAAAGATACTCTTGACACCGAGAAGCTAAGATATGGCTTTCAAGATGTTCCTATTCCTTGGCTGACAACTAGGGCAACACCAAAATTAACAAGGCAGGAAAAATCACGTCGTGCAGCTAAAAAAAGCGTTGTATTAACACCAATTAGTGCATTCCCTGTTGTCTTGGATAAAGTCATAAGTGTGGAGGTTTCCAGGCCAAAGAAATCAAGAAGCGCGACGGAGAAAGAAGATGAAGATGAAGTTTTAGTTATTGAAGGGATTGAGTATGAAGAAAATCAATTAATTAAGTTCGATGTCCTCGTCAACGATGAACCTGATTCTCCTGGCGGACCAGACAAGTCCGAGTTTGCAGGAAGTTTCGTCAATGTGCCTCACAAGCATGCAAAAAAATCAAAGACAACTATGGTATTGGGGATTACAGGATTGTTGGAAGATCTGGAAGCTGAAGGAGATGATACCTTTGTGGTGACTTTAGTGCCTCGGTCTGGTGGTGATTCTGTTACCGTTGCTAATGTCAAGATTGACTTTGTCGCTGACTGATCATGGTGATGAGAGGACATATGCTACCATTTTCTTTCCTTTTTTCCTTTCGCCTGTTCTTGTTTTTTCTCTTTCTATGTTAGTATTCAGTGAGTTTTCTCTTTTTTCTTTCAAGATGCTCAACTAATGGACCGTATTTCAATTTGAATACTACAATGGTTTCTTAGATTTGTTGCCAGAAGTAGATGAACAAAAACAACTAGACCCTTATGGTAAAAAATCAATGTCATTTAGACTTTTTTTAAATCATACATAAACCTAATTAAACAATATGGTTTTAAAAGAAAAAAATAAATTTTATCATAAACAAACCCATATCAGATCTCAAATAAATGAATTACCAAGTTGACCCTAGATCTTATATAACTAGGTCTGGATTGACAAAAATAACTAGACTCATTCGGTTAAAAAAAAAGATGTGATGGAGGACTGACCAAAGCTACTTTCTTCCCCTCCGCCTCTGTTCTTTGTGCGCTTCTCCTCTAGTCTTGCTTTTCTTTGCTTGGTTTTTTTTTTTCTTATCTTGTTCTCCCTGTCTCCCTTAGTGTCTACCTGGTATTCTTGTGTTGCTCATCCTGTTCTCTGGTGTTCTTCCTTTCTTTTTAGTGTATGTGTCGTCTTTTAGTCTGCATTTTTTTGTTCCCGTGTTGTTCTATGTGTCACAGTAAATGAGGCTTATATAGCCTAAAATGCAACTCTATTTAGGAAACAAAATCTGGAGATACAATCGCGGGTGGCTTGCAATCAAATAAAGCAAATTAGGAAGCAAAATATTTTGATTTATTCTATGATCTCGGTAATTATTTCCCACATGTAGAATATCAATCATTAGGTGATGGTGTGACTCCCCTATGCGTTCTTCCACAGCTGGCATAGAGGTGTTCAAAGCCGTTACCTTTGGACCGAAGATGAAAAAGCTAGTGGGAATGGTTTGCAGGGTTCGTTGCGTGTGAGAATATTGGTTTGTTCTGCATGTAACGTCATTAATTACCCAAGTTAGGGTTACCCTTGACTCGTTTCATATGGGGGTGGGTCGTGACCTAACGGTTATGGGGTGAGCCTCGACCCAATTGCCTTTGGGGTCGGCCGAGACCCACTCCTTTTGGGGTTGCAGGACCCATTTGTCCTTAGGTCTATCCTCGGCCCCATTGCCTTTAGGGTCGGCCGAGACCCACTCCTTTTAGGGTGATAAGACCCATTTCTACATGGGTTTAGCCTTGGTCCAATTATCTTTGGGGCCGGCTAAGACCCACTCCTTTTAGGGTGCGGGACCCATTTCTCTTTGGGTCGAGCCTCGACCCAATTGCCTTTGGGGCTGGCCAAGACCCACTCTTAATCGTGTGGTAGGACCCATTTATCTTTGGGTCTAGCCTTGACCCAATTGCCTTTGGGGCCGGCCGAGACCCACCCTTTTTGGGGTGGCAGGACCCATTTGTCTTTAGATTGATCCTCAACCCAATTGCCTTTGGGGTCGGGGAGACCCACTCCTAGAAGGGTGTCAGGACCCTTGTTTTCCTTAGGTCATGTGCGAGCCCAAATTCCTTTAGGGTCGACCGAGACCCACTCTTTTGGGGGTGGCAAGACCCTTTTACTTTTTGGGTGTGGCCACGACTTGGCCCCTTTTTGGGGCTGGTCAGGACCCCTCTCCTCTTGGGTCTGGGTTCGGCCACGGTTGGTCCCTTTTTAGGGTCGGCCAGGACCCCTCTCCTCTCTTTTGCGCCACGGCCACATTTGGCCCCCTTTTGGGGCCGGCTAGGACCCCTCTCCTCTTTGGGTCCGGCCATGGCTTGGCCCTCTTTTGGGGCCAGCCAGGACCCTTTTCCTTTGGGTTCGGCCTTGGTTTTGGTTGTTTTTTGTTTTTAGGCTAAAAATGGGTAACAACAGATGCCCCCTCTTTGCAATGCTTACGAAGCAAAACTTCCTCAATGTTTTGCATAGTAAGCTTGTAAAGAAAACAAAAGGTCCTTCTTGCTTGTTGAGTGATCCACTCATCCAAGGGCTTCAAAAAGTAAATGGTCTCAATATTATGGGTGACTTGCCTAGAAAAATAATGGTCTTATTGTAAAGAGTGACCCACCCAAAGAAAAATGAAAAACGGTCTCATTCTAATGGTTAACCTATCTAGAAAAAGAAAAAAAATGATGGTCTTATTGTGACAAGTGGCCTACCTAGAAAAATGATGGTCTTATTGTGATGGGTGACCTATCCCAGTGGAAAAAGAATGGTCTCGTTGTGTTGGGTGACCTACCTAAATGCAAGATGGTCTCGTTGTGATGGGTGACCTACCCAAAAACATGATGGTCTCATTGTGATGGGTGACCTACCCAGATGGAAGATGATTGTATCATTATGATGGGTGACCTATCCAGATATAAGTGAAAAGGTTTTTAGAAGGGGGTCTCAATATCTAGAGGTTTGACCATTGAAAAGATTTTAGAAAAACTTAATGTTTTTTTAGGAAATGGTCTCAATATCGGATGACCTGCCTGTTTTAATATTTTTAGAAAAACTCCATACTATTTCTATAAAATGGTCTTGATATCAGGTGACTTGCCCATTTTAAACTAAATCATTTTACCTCGAGGAATGAAGTAGTCTTTGGTTCATTTTTTTTTCGTAATTCCGTTGACTTGAGATTTTGTACCTTAGCGGTTCCCAAAACCTTGGAACTATTTTTTCTTTCATCATACCTTTCCTGCCAGGTTAGTGTTATGACAATATAGCATGCATGTTTTTGTTGCCTATTTTGGAAACATAGGTCCCCCTTTACATTGTAGACTTCTTCGAGCTCTTGTTTCCATTTGTTTGCCTGATCTGTCCTCTTGAACTAGAATATGCTCTCATGCTACATTTCCTATCCTTTTCATGCTTGATGAAGAGATTTCCAGTTCCTTATAGGGCCCTTTCTTGCTCCATTGAATATCGCCTTTTATTATACATTTACCGATGTTTTAATTGTCTTTTCCATTTTTAAGAAATTATTTGAAGAGAAAAACTCAAAAGATTTGGTTTTGTTCATGAAAATTGAAACATGCAATCATCAATTTTGTTTTAAGCAATTCTCATAAAGGTGTTTCAGAGGTTTTTATGATGATACCCCTTAATGTTGGGCTTTGGTTCACTGTGTATCCCTATGTGCACTTCGTGCACTTCTTGCCCAATATATGTCAAGTTTAGATTTGGTTTGGTTCTCTCCAATTTGGGAATTTGATGGAGTCATCTTGAGCATATTATGATTCCTTAGTCATGCGTAAAAAAGTTCTTTTAAGTAAAAGATTTCAAATGCTATGAGATCATGCATTTTATGAAGAAAAGGTTCTTTACAGAGAGAATTCATGGCCAAACTTTATTTTATTGATTGGTAAATTACGAAATAAATCTAACGTAATATTTCTTTATAGAGTCAAAAGTCACAGGTCTAACTAAATCTTCTTCATCCATTCTAGATAATAGCAAAGCTCCTCCTGAGAAGGCTTTCTTCACCACGTAAGGGCCCTCTTAGTTTTGTGCCCATTTACTCTGATCTTCTCTTGATAAAGGCAATATTTTCTTTGGCACAAGGTCTCCTTCATGAAATCCTCGAGGTCGGACCTTCTAGTCATATGATTTGGTCATCCTTCTTTGGTATAGTTGATGATGACAGATTGCAGCTATCCTCTTTTCACTAATCAGATTCAGCTGTTCATATCTAACTTTTTCCCATTCTACGTCTTCTAACTCAGAGTCTACCAATACTCTCAATGAGGGGATTTCCACTTCTAAAGGCATCACTACCTCTATCCCATATACCAACGTGTACGGGGTGGCTCCTGTTGAGGTTCAGACTGCGGTGCGATACGCATGAAGGGCAAATGGCAACATCTCATGCCACTCCTTGTAGGCGACTACCATCTTCTGAATAATTTTCTTGACATTCTTGTTAGCAGTTTCTACCGCACCATTTATTTTTGGCTTATATGGTGAGGAGTTGGAATGCTTGATTTTCCATTTAGCGCAGAGTTCTTTATCATCTTGCCATTGAAGTTCTGGGCATTATCAATTATAATCTTTTATGGTGGAACATACCGTCAAATCAAATCTCTCTTGATAAAAGTCTTCACCACTTTTTGTGTCATATGAGCTAATGAATTGATTTTTACCCATTTTATAAAGTAGTTGATAGCCACGAGAATAAACCTATGACCATTGCTGGCTTTTGGGTTGATAGGTCTAATCACATCAATCCCCCACATCGCAAAGGGTCATGGAGATGTCAAGTTAAACAAAGGAATTCGAGGGGCGTTGATTTTATCACTGTACACTTGACACTTATGGCATTTTCGGACATAGTTGATGCAGTCCTTTTCTAATATCACCCAGAAGTAACCGACTCTTTGTATCTTTCTAGCCATCACGTGTCCACTAGTATGGGTTGAGCAAATCCCTTCATAGACTTCCCATAATGCGTCCTTGGCCTTAGCTTCATCCAAACATCTCAACAAAGTCCCATCAGATGATTTCTTATACAAAAGCTCCCCATCAAGATGAAAGTCCATTGCCAACCTTCCCAAGTTCTTATCTATTTTGGATGCCCCCATGGGATATGCCTGGTTTTGTAAAGAGTTCTTGATATCATAGTACTAAGGGTTTCCATCGATTTCGACTGAGCAACAATGAGCTGGGTTATTCTTGATATCAATGTGTAACAGTTGTTCCTTGTGCCCAAAGTCTATTCTAGCCGTAGAAGCTAGTGTGGCCAAAACGTCAATAAACTGGTTTCCTTCCCTTTTTAGATGGGTGAACTCAATTTCCTCAAATTCTCTAGCCAGTTTAGACAGGTATTCTTGGTAAGGTCTCAATTGTTCATCCCTAGTTTGCCATTTTCCTTTCACTTGGCAAATAATTAGCATCGAGTCTTTATACACATCTATCTTTGTGATGTTTAGCTCCAATGTAGCCTCTAAACCTAGAATGCAAGCTTCATACTCAGTTGTGTTGTTAGTGCACCCAAACTGCAACTTCACTGAAATCGAATATTGTTTCTTATTAGGAGAGATTATCATTGCACCCATTTCGTTACCACATACATTTACAGCACCATGAAAGTACATAGTCCACCAATCTGATTTCCCTTCCTCGACTGCAAGCACATCTTCATCAAGAAAATCAAAGTTTAACGGCTCATAATCTTCCATAGCATTGTTAGCTAGGTGATCGGCGATGACACTCCCTTCTATGGCTTTCCTTGTCATATTTAGCCAGCAGAACTTGCCATCTTGTAATTTGGCTTGACAGAGAGGGCTTTTCATAGATGTACTTTAATGGGTCTAATTTTGAAATCAACCACGTAGTATGATACAACATATATTGACACAATCTTTTTGCAGCCCATGCTAGTGCGCAACACAGCTTCTCAATCACTGTATACCTAGACTCACATTCCGTGAACTTCTTGCTTAGGTAATAAATGACCCTTTCTTTCCTTCGTGTTTTATCATGTTGTCAAAGTACACTTTCTTAACAAATGAAAGATTGGGTCCCAAGTCATGGTTAATTGGGATATGAACCGGGTAATGTAATTCAATCTTCCTAAGAACCCTCTTATAACCTTCTTAGTCTTGGGAGTTGGCATAGATTGAATAGCCTTTACTTTGTTGGGATCCACTTCTATCCCTTCATCACTCACCACAAATTAAAACAACTTCCTAGATTTCAACCTGAATGAACACTTTGCAGGGTTAGGCCTCAACTTATATTTCCTTAGTCTTTCAAACAATTTCTTCAATATTTGGACATGATTATCTCACTCTCTAAATTTAGCAATCATGTCATCCACGTATACTTCTATCTCTTTGTGCATCATGTAATGAAATAGAGTCACCATGGCCCTTTAATAGGTGGCCTTGACATTCTTTAACCCAAATGGCATAACCTTGTAACAAGGTCCTCCATGATGTTACAAATGTTATCTTTTCCATATCCTCTTGCATCATTTTTATCTGATTGTATCCTAAAAATCCATCCATAAAAGGAATATGTGGAGCTACGTACTGCATTGTCAACCAACATATCCAAGTATGGTAGAGGAAAATTGTATTTAGGGCTAGTCTGGTTTAAATCCCTAAAGTCCATATAAACTCTGATTTTATCCTTCTTCTTGGGTACTACCACGATGTTGGACACATATCATGGATTCTTGACTACTTATAGAAAACCAGTATTCCACTACTTTTCAATTTCTGTCTTTACTTTGATTAAGACATCCGGATGAGTTCTTCTCAACTTTTGCTTAATCGGTTTGCATTCTTCTACTTGTGATACCCTATCCATCAGGCATATCTTTATAGGATCAGACAAAAATATCTATATAATCTCGGAATAATGCAATCAACTCTTCTATTACTTTAGGAGTGATCATAATCCCTATCTTCAGTTTTTCTCTTAATTTTTCATTGCCCACATCTATGGTTTCAAGTTCCTCTCTAGCGGGTTTCCAAGCTTGTTCATGTTGTCCTATTAATTTTATGAATTCCCTAATGTTATTTTCATCCCATTCTTCCTCTTCTACACCTATTATGTATTCTTTAAAGTTTGACCATTCATTCTCAATGTTAAATGCAGGTGTTGTTTTGGAAAATTTGCTTTCAGGGTTCCTGAAAGTGGAAAGTGATGTGTAAATGCATAAAGATGAACTTTGAAAATGCATGATCTTATTAAAAGGAAAAGATTGGCTAAAAAACAAGGATAAAATCCAATTAACATTTGGAGCCTTGATTGTCAAAAAAGTGAAAAAGGCAAACAACACAATATCATGATCAAATAAGCATTGTTGATTACATTTTGAACACCAATAAAGCTTCTTGGGTTTCCCAATTCTGAAACTTCTCTCCCTTGGCGAGCTTTTGAACAAAGGTCTTGAGATTCAAGATGCTTTGAGGTTAGGCTTGTTTTGATTCAAAAAGATATTATGGAGCATACACCCTAAAGATAGGTTTTAGTTCCTTTATGTACGACATAGGGTATGTTTACTACTTGGTCTCTAAAGATGGTCTCTTATTATCCCAGTGATCACCCTCGTAAAGGCAATATGGGGGCTCAATAGATAATGGGGTGACGCATATACCAATCACTACCAGTCTAAGCACTCAACAAAGAGTTGGGGTTTACACAAACTTAAACCTTCACTCAAGTCATAAGATAAGCTGCTAGTCCCACACCTAACTTAAATTTTAATGTGTGCTCTCAAAAAGACAATAATAATAAAAATGATGCTTAACTAGACACAATAAGATCTTACCCATATCCAATATACCATGTATGATAGGATGTAAAGATGCATGCTAAAGCTTTTAAACAAAGTATCATTCATAGTAAAAAAACAACAACACATAGTATAAACAAAAAATAAAATAAAATTATCAAGCCTAGTCCAAGGGTCCCTAGTGGAGTCGCCATCCGGTCGCACCCTCGCGAGAGAGCAGCGTCGCGGTGACCCTTCTCGAAGCGGGGAATTGATTTCAGGGTCTTTGATTTTGTGAAAAAAGGAGTCGCCACCTAGTATTATGTTCACTAGAAAACCTAACTAGTCTTTCAGAGATTCTAAGGTAAGGGACTGGTTGCGTAAACGGAAGGTATTAACATCCCTAGTACGCCCTACCTAAGGTAAGTTGCTTGGTGTTTGGTTTGCCATGCTATGGTGTTGGTGTTCTCTAATCAGTTTTTCTAGGATAGGTTTGCTATTATGAATGGGTTTGGGTTCAAAGTCTAAAAGTAAGAACCCTTGCCCAATATAGATCATACCTTTAGATATGTCTACAGAGTGCCAAGAAGAACCAATATAGATCTCTTAAAATTTATGTTTGATTTGAACTAAATTTATAACCTATGAATTAAAAGATAGCTAAGATAGAAATCTAAAGAGATTCAAAAAGCTCATTTTCCCCTTAGTATTTCAAGTGTTCGAGACACGTAAATCGCAAGGAAGAACCCTTGCCCAATATAGATCATACCTTTAGATATGTCTACAGAGTGCCAAGAAGAACCAATATAGATCTCTTAAAATTTATGTTTGATTTGAACTAAATTTATAACCTATGAATTAAAATATAGCTAAGATAGAAATCTAAAGAGATTCAAAAAGCTCATTTTCCCCTTAGTATTTCAAGTGTTCGCGACACGTAAATCGCAAGGAAGAACCCTTGCCCAATATAGATCATACCTTTAGATATGTCTACAGAGTGCCAAGAAAAACCAATATAGATCTCTTAAAATTTATGTTTGATTTGAACTAAATTTATAACCTATGAATTAAAATATAGCTAAGATAGAAATCTAAAGAGATTCAAAAAGCTCATTTTCCCCTTAGTATTTCAAGTGTTCGCGACACGTAAATCACAAGGAAGAAGAATAAAAATTTTGAAATCTAAGAAAGTTCAGAGTGCTTTAAAAGCCTATTTTTGCCTTAGTGTTTCATACTTTCACAGCTCGTAAACCGTGGAGTCAAAAAATTGAAATGTCCTCAATTATACTCGAGGCTTCTTTCAAGGATGTGTGATGACTTATTATTCCAAGAAAAATATCTTGGATATTAACCACATGGGTTTTTTTATCCAAACATTAACAGTGAATAATAACAAGTTATTCCCAATAATATTTTGGATATTAATCCCTTTGGGATTTCTTTATTCAAATATAAATGGTGAATAAAGTAGAATTCTCTAAAATAAGATTTTTGTATTTTTAGAATATTGGCCAACACCCTTCGAAGTTTTACAAACATGTTGTAAAATCTAGAATGCATGAAAATAATTTTTTGGTGTTTAAGAAACCCATGCTAAAATACATTTTCTTTTAATACTTTGAATATTTGTTTTTTTATAAAAGGAGGAATGTTCAAAATAAGTTAGGATATTGGTCGTATGCAAGACACAAGAAAATATTTTTTTAGACATATATAAACACACGCATACACACACAAAAAAAAAAACCATAAAATAAATACATGAAAAAAAACAATCTTATTCATTTTTTAGGGACTGGGTCCAGCTTGGCCCATGTGGTTGGGCTAAACCCAGCAGGCCTAACCGGATCACTGGCCCAAACCAATGACTCGGCTAGGCACTGTTACAGGTAGCATGCGTGAATTATTCACACATGCACTGCATAGTGTGGAGGTAATTAAATCTACCTCCACATAGTGCTAATCACTTAAAATGCAGATGCAAAAACCAAGAGAGAAAAGACATGGCATACCTGGTCTAAGACAGATGAAGACGCTGAAGCTTTTTTGTTTGTGACTGGTGGGCACTAGTTCTAGAGACAGTATAAAACGATGACAATGATGGTGGTGGCCTCAGTTTTTGTTTTCTTTTCTGCTGATGCTCTCTCTGTAGATAATGAAGATGATGGTGATGAAGGCGTGATATGCTGGTTGAATTGACACCCTTACCTCTGTGTTTTTCTTCTTTTGAATGTGTTGTTCCTCTGGTTTTCTCTACTCTCTCTCTATTGTTTGTTGCATGCCTCTTCCCTGTTTTTCCCTCTCTTTTTTTTGTTTTTCCCCCCTCTCTCTCCCTCCTAGCAGAGGAGGCTTATATAGCCTAAAACGCAGCTCTATTTAGGAAATAAAATCTGGGGACACAATCGCGGGTGGCTTGCAATCAAATAAAGAAAATTAGGAAGTAAAATATTCTGATTTATATGTGATCTCAGTAATTATTTCCCACGTGTAGAATATCAGCCATTAAGTGATGGTACAACTCCCCTTTGCATTCTTCCACAACTGGTATAGAGGTATTCAAAGTCGTTGCCTTTGGACCAAAGATGAAAAACCTAGCGGGAATGGTTTGCAGGGTTCGTTGCGTGTAGAATATTGGTTTGGTCTGCATGCGCCATCATTAATTACCCAAGTTTGGGCTACCCTTGACCCATTTCATATGGAGGTGGGTTGCAACCTAATAGTTATGGGGTAAGCCTTGGTCCTATTGCCTTTGGGGTCGGCTGAGACCCACTCTTTTTGGGGTGACAGGACCCATTTCTCCTTGGGTCAAGCATCGTTCCAATTGCCTTTGCAGCCGGCTGAGACTCACTTCTTTGAGGCTGGCAAGACCCATTTCTCCTTGGGTCTAGCGTCGGCCTAATTGCCTTTGGGGCCGGCAGAGACCCACCCCTTTTGGGGTGGTAGGACCCATTTGTCCTTGGGTCTATCCTCAGCCCAATTGCCTTTGGGGCAGCCGAGACCCACTCTTAAGAGTGTGCTAGGACCCATTTGTTCTTGGGTCTAGCCTCGACCCAATTGCCTTTGGGGTCGGCCGAGACCTAATCCGAAAAGGGTGGTAGGACTTATTTTTTCCTTGGGTCGTGCGTGGGCCCAAATTCCTTTAGGGCTGGCCAAGACCCTTTCCTTTAGGGGTAGCAGGACCCCTTTTTAGGGGTTTGGCCACGGCTTGGCCCCTTTTTGGGGCCGGCCAGGACCCCTCTCTTCTTGGGTCCGGCAACGAATTGGCCCTTTTTTTGAGGCCGGCCAGGACCCCTTTTCTTTGGGTCCAGCCATGGTTTTGGCTCTTTTTTTGGGCTAAAAATGGGTAACAACACTATTGGCTTGAGCTTGCTCTCAATTGCTGGAGTTTTGAAGGAGATTCTACAATCCCATTCCTTTGTTTCACTCTGCCTCTGTTGTTTTTTTCTCTGGTCTGTCCTTCCTGTATTTGCTCGTTCGTCACCTTCTCTCTCTACTGGTTTTTTCCTGTCCTCTCCTCCCTTGGTTTTTCTGTTCTTTCATTCGTTTCCTTCCAAAGATTTGCTCGTTCATCCCCTTCTCTCTCTACTGGTTTTTTTTCCTATCCTCTCCCCTTCCCCCTCATTCGTGGCCTTTCTTTGGCTTTTCTAAAGCCAGAGAATGCCAAGCGTTCGTGCATCGTGGGGGTGAGGGATAGCAGGGGGGAGACATAGTCCATAATTGAAACGGTTTTGGTGCATTTACTGCTGAAATGATTCCTGAGGAAGAAGGTGATGAATAGTTTTTGAACCGACGTCGTTTTCATGATTAAAATGGCTATTTTCAATTTTGCCCCTGGATCAATTGGAATTGGACCCCTGGATTTCAGCATCATTTACAAAACAGTTCTTGGTTTCTGAATTATTCAATTCAACCCTTAATTAACTCTTCAACTTTTAATTGTTTCAAAATTACCTCTGGAAAAATCAATTAGCCCTCTTATAGTATCATTGCCTAATTATTTTAGTACTTGGACTTTAATTTCTTGCAATTTTGACCCAAATCAACCCCAAACTTTGGTATTTCTTCAATGAAGCATTTGGTTACACTAATTAATTGAATCAAAGTTTAATTAAATCCCCATACTTATCAATTCTTTTAATTTTTTACCAAATTTACTCCAAAATTTATAATTTTATCCTTATTAGTCCTCAAACTTTCAATTTGTGTTGTCTTAACCTAATTCTTAAATTATTTTTTTCATTCATTTTTTTGTTATTTATTTATTATTTATTTTTTGATATATTATTATTATTTTATTAATTTTTTAAAATTAAAAAATTGGGTTATGTCACCCATGTTATGTAAATAGTATTTTTAATTTTTCTAATCATTTTTTCCGGGGTTTTCTTGGTCTAGCTCAGCCCGTACGGCCTCGCCAGGTCACTAGCCCAAGCCAGTGACTCGGCGGGCAGCAAGCACGTGTGATGCATGCGGTACAATGATGTGCTAATTATAATTCACAACAAAATAACAAGTTAATTATATTGCAAAGTGGGAAGAGAAGAAAAGGGACTTACCTGGTTCAGGAGACAAAGATGTGATGGAGGACTGGCCAAAGCTACTTTCTTCCCCTTTACTTTTATTATTTATGCGCTTCTTCTCTGGTCATGCTTTTCTTTGCTTAGTTTCTTTTTGCTTGTCTTGGTTTTGTTTTTTTGGTTGCTTTTTTTTTTGTTTCTGTAGTTTTTTGGTTTTTTTTCTCATCCCTAATTGAAACATTATCCATTCACTTTGCATTGATATTCTTTAATTTTTCTATGTAGCTCTAGTTTATATTTGCAATTAAGTTTTGAATTTTAATAATATTTGCATTTAAGTAACAATATTTCATTCTAATTCTGTTTTTAACTCTAAACAGTTGTAAGAGAAAAGGAAGGAGAGGAACATACTCCAATTAAGGTATTTTCCAGCCTCAAAATTGTTAAACTTGGTTGTTATATGTTCAATTGACAAGGAGATTTAATTGATGGTGATAAAAAGCCTTAACATAGCAGCAGAAAGAAGATCAAGAATTCAATAATATAAAGATTTTTTTATTTGGTTGGGTTTTGAAGGTTGTTTTTGGTTAATTTAGATGTATTTTGAGATTGTAAATGAGTTTATAGAGGTTGTTAGCATGATGTTTTGGTGTTTCCAAAATCTTGATCAAGTGCAAACAGTTAAGATCAATAAACTTTGATCTTATCCAGTATTATGATTTGATCTTTGTAAAAGGATGCATTTCATGAATCTATGAACAACGAGTCCACTATATATCATTATGCATATATTCAAAACACATGGTTCAAGAGTCATGGTATGATGGTGACAGTTCATTTTTTATTCATGTATTTTGGTTTAAAGATAAAAAAACCAATAAAAAAAGAGAAGGTAAGGTAGTACAAGAAATTAGAAAGTTTCTCCCTTTTTTTACACTTCAGTCATTGAAAAAATAAAAGATAAAAGACCAATCCAAGACTCAAAGATTCCAATTAAACCATACCCATTTACTTCATCACTCACTAAACAGAAAAATATTCAAAATCCAATCTTTACTTCTCCATTATGACCCTCAGGTAGATAAAACACTCTTTCTCCATGCTTGGGAACATCCACAAGTGGAACTACACATGCCTTCCATAACTCTATATTATCCTAGAACCAAAAACTTGAAGAATCGTGCTTTCAAAATAGAGACTTGCGAGAGAAGAAAAGGGTTGGCTAGAGAGGCAGAAGCGGGGTTGGCTATGAGAAGGGCTTTGGTGGACATCGAGAGAGAAAGGGTTGAGAGGAGGAAAGGGGTGCAGGTTGTGAGAGTGAATTTTTGGTTTTGAGTTTTTTTAAGACACTTTTCTATTTATTTTTCTGTTAAGTTAATAATATTTTTAATTTTTTGGTTTAAAAATTCTGGTCTGGTCTGATTCAATTGGTTTGAGGTTTTTAAAACCGAAACTAAACAGAATTGATTTTTTGTTTGTTTTTTAATAGATTATTTTTTGTTAAGGTTTTTTTGTTGTGTTTTTTTTTTGTTTTTTAGTTTAATAAGTTTTTTGTTTTTTTTTTCTCATTCCTAATTAAAATGCTATCCATTCACTATGCATTTTTTAAAAGTTTTCTATGCAGCTCTAGTTAATAATTGCAATTGATTTCCTAGTTTTAATAATCTTTGCATTTAAGTAACACTATTTCATTAGATTCTTGTTTTTATCTCTAAATAGCTCTAAGAGAAACGAAAGGAGAGGAAAATACTCCAATTAAGGTATTTTCCAATCATGAAATTGTTAAACTTGGTTTTTATTTGTTCAATTGACAATTCTTAACATAATATATTGAGTTTTTTTTTGTTGGGTTTTGAAGGATTTTTTGCCAATTACAATGTATTTTGAGACTGAAAATGAGTTTATAGAGCTTGTTAGCATAATGTTTTGTGTGCAGAGTGGAAAATGAAAGATTTGGATTTGTATGACCAAAACTATAGTCTTGTATTTTCTAGCAACTAAACGGTTATTAAAAATATTAATTGGTCAATTTTTTTTTGGGAAAAGTAATAGCTATTTTTTTCTTTGCCTCTGTTCTTTTGAAAATTACAATTTATATTTTTAAAATTTATGAGTACTTTATAACACATTAAAAAAAAGTCAACAAAAATTATAAAATATTTCGTATCCTTCTATTATGCAAAACATAGTTGATTTTTTATTATTTCTATCACTTAATCACTCACACTTGAACACTCTTATTCAACCTCTATGGTAAGAGATAATGGAGAATTTAGCTCTTCTTATTAAGAATAAAAAAGTATTTCCTTCAGACATCCATCGATATATCAAAAAGCACATCCTGCCCACCAATTCACATCAAACCACTACAAATTTATAAGTCTCATAAAAATAATAAAAGGGAAAAATTCATTCCCTTATTTTACAATCTTAAAAAAGAGCAATCAAAATAATTAATTCTTGAAGACTCCAAACCAAATCTTATAACTATTAAATTCAAAGAATAAACAATTAATTAAGAATTTAAGATGACAAAACACAAACTCTTACCAACAAAACCCAAGAATTATAACCCTGATCCTAAGGTTTTTAATAGTTGCTTCAAGCATGCATTCTTCCTTAACAATAACCTCTTCAAGTATTATAGTTCCAACTATTCAACCCTATTACACCCGTGCACGGTGTTCAAATTACAACATCTTTTTTGAACTTTGGAGGAGATTCGATTCGTGACATGCTTACTGTCGACAAAATGTATACCAACTTGTTCAAAAAAAAAAAAATTGCTTCATCCATTATATAGCAAAATGTATACTTTCATGATTTAACATTTTTATCTATTTGTTTTTCTTTTCATTTTTTACTCTTATGGCCATTATCTTAGTGTCGACCTCTTTCTAATCATGTTTTATAATTATTAATGTTTAGAGATTGGTTTAATTATTATAGAGGTTAGCTCCATTATTTGATTTTATGGATTTAAATCTTAATTAATATTAGAAAAAAAATTATGTAGCAGGCTAACGTACATGATGTGTTTTTAAAATTTTCATTCAAAACATTTAAGAGATGTTTGAAAGTGAAATCGCAATTATTTTTTAAAATATATTTCATTAAAAATACAATAAAATAATATTTTTTAAAATATATTTTTAAAATAAAAAACAATCATTATTAAAATTAAATACAGATGCTGCAACTTTGATAAACAATGTGCATTAATCTTCGATGCCTTCTCCACTCAGGGATCATCATTTGAGATTCGAGTGCCTTTTCTCCTGTACATGCTCAGAAGGCTATAGCTGTGGAGAAGGCATCGAAGATTAATGCACATTGTCCACATGCTCAGAAGGCTCAATGGATTTTTGAATCTGACCACATAAATGCAATAAGTATAAAAGGACAACGAGAACACATGTTGGATGCATAATTTCATGTCTGTTCTGTGAGGTTGGTCAAGGATATGGATTTGTTTCTATATCATTAGTTGGATTTCAATACATTTTTGAATTACTAGATATTTATATAACTATTAACTTTAAAGTTAATTAAGATTTATAAAAACTGATTTGAATATCCACATTAATTTAAAATTAAAAGAGATTTTAATTCAAAATATATTACATAAATTTTTTTATATTAAAACATTAAAATTATAAAAATATATATATAAAAAAATTAATTTATATTATATGAATATATTTTTACAAAATAAAAACTATCGTACTCCCAAATTTGTATTAACTGATTGCCTCTTTTAGCTTCTTTCAATTCAAATAGAATATTTTTTTAATAAAAAGATTTACAGATCACATTCACTCGGATTGAGACTATTTTAATGGAAGCCACAGTAGTCGCTTTACCATAGACATTTCTTATATAAGGTATCCAAGAATCCTTCACCCCCACACCAAACCAAACCATGGCTTCCTGTATCTCTCTTTCCAGTAGCATCCCTTTAGCTGCCTCCTCTTTCTTGCCTTCCTTCCCGAAAACACACCGAGTTTCCAGAATTAAAAAGCCAAACCGTCCCAATATCCCGATTGTTTCTTGCAAATCAGGCAAGAATGATCACGAACAAAACCCTGCCACCAGAAGAGATCTGCTCATTGGTCTCGGTGGACTCTATGGAGCAACTAGTCTTAGTGATCCATTTGCCTATGCGAACCCCATTGCACCCCCAGACATAACCCAATGTGAGCTAGTTCCCCTGCCATCCGAAAGTGACCCCTCGAACTGTTGCCCTCCAACATCCACAAAGATCAAAAACTTCGAATTCCCTTCTGCGTCCTCCCCAATGCGCATAAGGCCTGCTGCTCATTTAGTTGATAAAGCCTACGTAGCTAAATACGCCGAAGCCATTGCACTGATGAAAAGTCTTCCTGACGATGATCCACGTAGCTTCAAGAACCAAGCCAACGTTCATTGAGCTTATTGTGATGGTGCTTATCACCAAGCAGGCTTTCCTGATTTAGAACTTCAAATTCACTTCTCGTGGCTCTTCTTTCCCTGGCATAGATTCTATTTATACTACTTCGAAAGAATTGATCTTGGGTAAACTGATTAATGATCCAACTTTCGCTTTGCCTTTCTGGAATTGGGATGCTCCTGCCGGCATGCGAATGCCAGCCATTTTTACTGACCCCAAATCACCACTTTATGACCCCCTTCGCGACGCGAATCACCAACCTCCGACATTGCTTGATCTTAATTACGCGAAAGGAGATGCGAATCCAGACCCTGCAAAAGCAGAGGAATTGTATGCAAGCAATCTTAACGTAATGTACAGGCAAATGGTGTCCGGTGCCACGAAGCCTACTCTCTTTTTTGGAAAACCATATCGTGCTGGTGATGATCCAAGTCCAGGAATGGGTACAATTGAGACCACTCCACACACTCAGATTCACTACTGGACCGGCGACCCCAATCAAACTAACGGGGAAAATATGGGCAATTTCTACTCAGCAGGGAGAGATCCCATATTTTATTGTCATCACTCGAACGTCTACCGAATGTGGGACTTGTGGAAGAAAATTCCTGGAGGCAAGCGAAAGGATTTCGAGGATCCTGATTGGCTTAATTCAGAGTTTCTTTTCTGGGATGAGAATAAAGAGCTGGTTATGGCTTTCAAGATGTTCCTATTCCTTGGCTGAAAACTAGACCAGCACCAAAATTTACAAGGCAGGAAAAATCACGTCGTGCAGCTAAAAAAAGCGTTGTATTAACACCAATTAGTGGATTCCCTGTTGTCTTGGATAAAGTCATAAGTGTGGAGGTTTCCAGGCCAAAGAAATCAAGAAGCGCGAGGGAGCAAGAAGATGAAGATGAAGTTTTAGTTATTGAAGGGATTGAGTATGAAGAAAATCAATTAATTAAGTTCGATGTCCTCGTCAACGATGAACCTGATTCACCTGGGGGACCAGACAAGTCCGAATTTGCAGGAAGTTTCGTCAATGTGCCTCACAAGCATGCAAAAAAATCAAAGACAACTATGGTATTGGGGATTACAGGATTGTTGGAAGATTTGGAAGCTGAAGGAGATGATACCCTTGTGGTGACTTTAGTGCCTCGGTCTGGTGGTGATTCTGTTACCGTTGCTAATGTCAAGATTGAGTTTGTCGCTGACTGAAGGGGGTGGGCTATGAATGGGACTATAGAGGAGATCGAGAGAAAAGGGTGGAAAGGGAGAAGGGGGTTTGCGGTTGTGAGAGTGAGTTTTAGGGTTTAAGTCTTTTGAAGACACTTTTCTATTTATTTGTTTCATGATTTCATCTGCTATCGCGGTGAATTTTAAGTTTGTGATGATTCCACATCAACGACTTGATGGCATAAAGTAAACAGCATATTGCTAGGATGAATTTCCTTAGAGATTTCTTTGAAGGATGCTGCTTGAATATCTTGCCCATCAATGCCCACCAACTTCTTTGTTTGGCCTTCCCACATAAATTCCATAGTTAATCGTTTCCAGTCACAAACCACAGAACCCAATAGCTCAAGCCATTGAATTCCCAAAACGACATCCAATCCTTTGAGCAGTAAAGAATAAAAAGTTAAGGAAAAAGAGTGCCCAGTAGGTCTATTTGTACCTCCTCGAACCGCCTTTTGCATCTAAGGCTCTCTCCATTGGCAACCCGAACTGAAAACGTGTTTGTTGGCACTACCGGTAGTCTCAACATATGAGCCATTCGCTCACTAATAAAATTGTGAGTTATCCCATTGTCGATTAATACAAGACGTGATGGGAACCAATTTTTGCTGATATCCTCATGGTTTTGGGCACAGTCCACCATGTTAGTGCATGCAGTGTAATCTTTGGTGTAACCATCTCCTCCTGGTTCTCCTCACTTGTCAGTTCTTCATTGCCATTGTCAGCTAAAAAATTATTGCTGCCATCGTAACCTTCCAACATGAGTACCCGTGGCCCCTGGCATTTGTGTCCTACAGTAAAGCAACCATTGCAATTAAAACATAAGTTTTGAGCTCGTCTCCGTTGCATTTCATCCCAAGTGAGTCGTCGCACAGAAACAATCGAGGCTGGTGGTGCTGTTTGACTAGCAGAGGCAAAAGTTAATGGAGCTCGCATCAGATTGGGAGGTCTTACACCTCTTCTTTGTCTTCCGAGTTGATCATCCTTCATGCGTGCTAAGCTGATGACTTCTTTCAAAGTCCTAAGCTTAAACATTCGTATGCCATTTGAGATGTCCATTTTTAATCCACCCATAAATGTTCCCACCAATGCTCTCTGCATCCATCTTCTTACTCGATTGCCCAATCATTCGAATTCCTTCTAGTAATCACGTAGAGATCCATGTTGTCTTATCCTTGAAAGGGCTTCATCAAAATCTTCACATTCAGAAGGTCCAAAGTGAGCCCAGAGTTCATCCTCAAATTCTGCCCATGATATGACCCGTCCTTCATCCTGAAATGTCTTATGGAGCCACTGCCACCAGTGGTTTTCCTCTCCTTCTAAGTGGTATGAAGCCAAAGAAACTTTATGAGCTTCAGGAGTATTTTGAAATTCAAAAAATTGGTTCACACAATTGAACCACTTTGTTGGATCATTGCCTGAGAATCGTGGAAATTCCAGCCTTGTTGTTTTGGAAGAAACCACCATTCATCTGCCTTTATGACCTTCACGTTGAATGCTATGGTTAAAAGGTTCCTGGTTGACGAGCATTGCATTAGTGAGGCGGTTGATAGTTTCTTCTAAGTGATGAAGCCTGTCGACCATGCCTTGCTCCATACTGTCTAACCTATCCTGCACTCCCCCAAGCCCAGCTTCTAGCTGTTCAATGCGTTCTTTATTTGTTCCCATACCAAAGCTCTGATACCAATGATAGGTCCCAGGATAGATTTATGAATGATAAATAATTCTCTTCTGGTGAGAATGTACCAATATTTAGATATATTTTTCTTGTTATTCATGATAGGTTTTTGGCTTGAATTTATAAGCCCAGCCATAACAAAATACCAAAATAATGGGAAAACAAATTGCAACAACTGAAATTCAAAATACATCTTAACAAAAAAATTAATACGTTAACTCTCCGCTGTAGAGGACTTATTCCACTTCTACCATATTTTGCTCAACTGCCACGACCCTTTCCTACGCTGCATGTAACATGCAACTGCTTCTTCACGTTTCACATTTCCACGTTGCATGCTCCTTCTTTCCATGCAACGACTTCTTCAGTTTATCCCAAATATTTGGGATTTGGCCTACAGTTACGTTGAGAACGTCGTGGCCTATTAGAAATTAAGCTCTCAGGGCTGTATAAAGATTATAAGAAATGAATGGAAAATGTGTGAGTTGTATTACAATAATATTGCAGTGTAAGTTGCTTTATGGTATCAGAGCCTGAAAATCTCTAACAAGTATTCATCCTTCTTGTTTCCTTCTTTCTGCTTAATGCAAAATGACCACCATCTCTGCATCTACCACCGACTCACCACACTCACCTATCATCACAATCAATGCTGCCATAACCATCAACGAAAAACTCATCCCCTCTATTTTTCCTCACTGGGGGGCTCAATTTGAAACCTTACTCATTGGCTATGACCTTATTGATTTTGTAACGGGTATACACCAATGCCCTGCCATTGATGCACTAAATTCCACTGCTTCCAAAGCTGTGAATTCCCACTGGATTCACCAAGACAAGCTTATCTTACATGCCATCCTCGCCTCCACCTCCACCACCATTACCCCTCTTCTTGCTACCTACAAAACATCCCATGAGGCTTGGATAGCACTTACCTGTTTATATACGGGCAAATCAAGAACGCGTGTGATGCAGCTCAAATAAGATTTGACCTTGAGCAATCGTGGGTCTCGCACAGTTACTGAATTCCTTCAAGGAATTAAAGTGATTGCTGATGAACTAGCAATCACTAATCATCCAGTTTTAGATGATGATTTAACTCTATACATACTCAATGGATTGGGTATTGAATTCAGAGAAATTACAGCTCCTATTCGTGCCCGCAAGACTTCTCTGAAATTTGAAGAAATTCATGACTTTCTTGTCAATCATGAGAGTTATCTTCGGCGGCTTGAGCACCAATCTGCAACCCAGTTTGTACCCACTGCTAATTACTCTAATTGATGGAGCCCTCGGTTTTCTTATAATTCGAACCAGCCTAAATGGAGCCCTCCGGTTGCTTCTCATAACTCTCGTGGACACAGTGGGGCTCACAAAAATGGGTTATTCAATTCGGGTCACAGGAGGTTTAAACCAAAATGTCAATGGTGTGATCAACTGGGTCATACAGCAAAACAATGTCCCAAAATGTCTACTTTTGATTTCACTGCAAATTGTGCAGCTTCTTCTCAACAAAAAAATCACAAGTGGCTAGTTGACTCAGCAACATCTCACAATATGACCACTGATCTCTCTAATCTAATGATTAATTCTGAATATGATGGTACTGATGAGGTGGTAATTGGTGATGGATCAGGTTTGCCTGTATCTCATATTGGGTCGTTGTCTCTTAAATCGTCCAATCATGTCTTTCATTTACGTGACACTATTTGTGTTCCAACTATTCATAAAAATCTCATTTATGTTCACCATTTTACCAAGCATAACAATGTTTATATTGAATTTCATCCTACTTATTTTTTGGTAAAGGATCGGATCACAAGGGCGATACTGCTCAAAGGCAAATGTGAAGAAGGAGTGTACCCATTTTCAGAGCATCTACCATTCACCAAGAAAAATATTGTTGCTTATGTTCATGAATGTACTACACCTGATGGATGGCACAAACGTCTTGGTCATCCATCGTCCAAATTGGCTCATCATCTCATTCATGCTTTTTCTTTACCTACCACTAAAAATGGTCATTCCTCTCTGTGCACTTCATGCTCTCAAAATAAAGCTCATCGTCAAACATTTAGTACTCATGGACTTACCAACACTACTCCAATTGAGCTGATTTACACGGATGTTTGGGGCCCATCTCATGATCTTGGAATTAATGGCTTAAAATATTATGTTATTTTTGTTGATCATTATACCAAATATATTTAGCTTTATCCCATGACTCATAAATCAAATGTTCAAACCATTTTTCCACAATTTCGTAATCTTGTGGAAAATCGATTCAACACAAAAATTTAAAGTCTTTATTCTGATAATGGTGGTGAATATATTGGCCTCAAAACTTATCTTTTTGTCCATGACATTAGTCACTACACTACTGCTCCCCACACTCCCCAACAAAATGGTATGTCTGAAAGGCGACATTGTCACCTTGTTGAAACTAGTCTTACCTTACTCACCGATGCTCACATGCCTCTTTCTTATTGGCCCTATGCATTTCAAACTACTGCCTATCTTATCAATCGCATGCCCACCGCTACCTTGAACAATCAATCTCTATTTGAAAAATTATTCAGCCAAAGGCCCAACTATCTCAAGCTCAAACAGTTTGGTTGTCTCTCTGTTATCCGTTAACTCGACCATATAATAAACATAAACTTGAGCTGAAATCCAAACCATGCACATTCATGGGTTACAGCCTATCCCAAAATGCATATTTATGTTTTGAGCCATTAACCAAAAAAATCATCACCTCTCGACAATAATTTTTCATGAAGGATCCTTTCCTTTTCATCAACCAGATCATAATAGTTCCCTTCCATCTCCATCTGCTGAGCAACATTCATCTGTGATGATCTCGTTACCAAAGCTTTCTTTTGCTAGTCCCAGCACTTCTCCGGATGTGGGTACTAAAGTCTTGCCATCATCTGAGCATAGGTCACCCTCTACACCGTCTCCTCTCCAGGTAAGTACTCCCTCTTCTCCCCTGCTTTTAAATCCAAATACTTCAAATGGAATTGCCTACACCTACTATCTCTGAAAACACTGAGGTGCGCATGACTACTAGGTCCATGAATGACATCTATAAACCAAAAAAATCCTTCCTTGTTACCAAACATCCTCTCCCATTTTCCTTAGAACCCTCGAGCGTTACTGCAGCACTCATTGATTCCAGATGGCGTGAAGCCATGTCCTCAGAATTAACTGCTTTAATGCATCACAATACCTGGCAATTAGTACCTCCTCCAACTGATTGTAATATTGTTGGTTGTAAATGGGTGTTTCGGGTTAAAAGGCATGCTAATGGGTCTGTTAATCGGTTCAAAGCCAGGCTAGTGGCCAAAGGGTTCAATCAGCGACCAGGACTGGATTACAAAGAGACATTCAGTCCTGTTGTTAAATAAGACCATACGAACTATCTTAGCTATTGCTATGATGCAGGGTTGGTCTTTGAGGCAGTTGGATGTTAATAATGCATTCCTTCATGGGCATCTCACTAAAAAAGTGTATATGAAGCAACCTCCTAGCTTCAAGAATCTGGAACATCCTGATTATGTTTGAAGTCTTACCAAGGCCATCTATGGCCTAAAACAAGCACCTCGTGCTTGGTACTCTGCACTTAAACATGCATTGACAGAGTTTGGTTTCATTAATCAAATCATCTATTTGTGTTTCATACTGGTTCTACTCTTGCCTACTGCCTAGTGTATGTTGATGATTTGATTATCACAGGCAATAATTTAGTTTTTGTTGCAAGCATCATTGATCATCTTGGCCAGAAATTTTCCATCAAAGACTTAGGGTCACTGCATTTTTTTTCTTGGTGTTGAGGTTATTCCTACTGCAGCCGACTTATTTCTCACTCAGTACAAGTATATCAGAGATTTACTTGCCAAGACCAGTATGAACGGTGCGAGGGATGTCACCATGCCTCTCTCAACATTGGTTTCCTTATAACTGGATGATGGTTCCTCCTCTATTGACTCCACCGAATACTGTCAAGTTATTGGCACCTTGCAATACCTGTCTCTCACATGACCTGATATCAGCTTTGCTGTCAATAAACTCTCCCAGTTTATGCATCATCCCACGCAGACTCACTGGGCAGCAACAAAAAGATTGTTGCGCTACTTGAAGAACACCATTTTTCATGGTGTTACTATCATCAAAACATCCAGCACCACATTAACTTGTTTCTCAGATGCTGATTGGGCTGATAGTCTGGACATCAGGAAATCCACTTTAGCCTACCTACTATTCCTTGGTAACACACCAATTTCCTAAAGTTCTAAAAAGCAACGTGTAATTGCACGATCATCAACTGAAGCCGGGTACAGGGCCTTGGCAATGGTTGCAGCAAAGTCCATGTGGCTGCTATCCTTGCTCCAAGAACTGAAGTTTAGTCTATCACAGCCACCGCTCCTTTTATGTGATAATTTTAAGTGAGTTTTAATCCTATCCAGCATTCCCAGATGAAATATATACAGATTGATATTCACTTTATGCGAGATTTGGTTGCGAAAAATATTCTTGCTATTCAACATGTCCACACAACTGACCAGTTAGCTGATCTGCTCACCAAGCCTGTCTCTAGGCAATGAACAGATTTTCTACGTGACAAGATCGGCCTATCCAATGGTAGCCCATTCTTGTGGAGGCATGTTAAGGAAACTGATGACTTCAAATCACTGTCAATTCAAGCATAGTTGTTACCATGAGAAATGCTAGATTTTGTGCTCTCCATAACTATAGGATCGGTCTGTTATTCCTACAAATATTACTATTGATTCTAATTGTAAATTTTCGTCCGTACACATATTCGAATCCCTTTCTTAGTGCTGTATAAAGATTACAAGAAATGAATGAATGGAAAATGTGTGAGTTGTATTACAATAATATTACAGTGTAAGTTGCTTTACCTCTCGCCTGTACTACAACATGATATACAGTATAATTAGTACAAAAACGCAAGGCAGTACTATATTAGAGGTTTTTTTGTTTTTTTTTTCTTTTCGTAAAATCGTTTTTGAAAAGGCAACGTAGTTTTACTTCTATTTAGTTTTACTTCTATTTCCATAGAGCAAATATTACTAAAAAAAAAAGGTTAAAATTCAATCACGTGTGTTTGTGTAAATCAAATATATACCTAGATACATAACATAAATCATTAAAACTAGGTGTGATTATTTTTAATTTGTTCGGTTTTGGGGTAAAAGAACAATCAAATCATAAAATTTATATTTTAGATTTCATAATCGATCGAACTGAAATCAGTCTAAATTGTAAACCTCTAGGAATTTATTTTGAAACAATATTAAATATGTAATGAACTAAATGATAAAAAGATAAAATAAATATATTTTGAAATAAGAAAATGATCCCGAGAATTTATTGCAATAATCGATACGATCCATGTAAAGATGGCACAAGAAAATTCAGATTTTAATGTAAAATCACCTACCGACCAGTTTTACACTATCGAGTATAATTCTCAATACGACCATCGGATCATGTTGAAATCTTACAAGGAGTCTCCTAATATAGTTTTCTATATTTAGTTAAAATTTTAGAGTAATCGGAGTATAAAAAGATTATACAAGAATGTCGACAATTGGATAAAAAATAAAATGTGTAAGATGTATTATTAAAAATAACTTGAAAATTTTGGAAGATTACCTGCTATTTACTATTGAATTTTATGTTTTAGATTTCATAATCGGATCAAACTAAAAATTAATCCAGACTGTAAATTCATAAAAATTTAAAAATAAAATAAATAAAAATAAAAATGAGTTTAAATATATGGTCAATAGGTTAGGAAAAAAAAAGAATGGTATGAAAAATTATTGATATAAACCTCGGTTGAAAATCAGTAACACCTTGCATACCTAATTTACAGAATTTATGGGCGCACACCTTATTAGTATTACACTGCTCACACCTAATTCTTTATTGTAGAATTTATGGGCACATTCTTTATTAATATGACATCATGCAACCACCTACTAATATTACGCAATTGACACCCACTTCTTTGTTGATAATGAGCGTTTACATGTCTCATCAATGGCTAGTATGATGTTATCATGTCTCACCCATTAATAACAGAACACAACAACCAACTACTGATTTTACAAGTTACCCGCACAGTAAAAATAGCACATGCGGGTTCGTTATTCCAATTTAGAACTTGTTTTGTAAGAGTCCTAAGTTGTAAGAATGGTATTACACTGCTCACACCTAATTCTCTATTGAGAATTTACGGGCACATTTTTTATTTGTTTGACATTTTGCCACCACCTACTAGTATTACGAGATGGACACCTATTTTTTTTTTTAATGTGGATGTCCGGGCTAACTTGTACGTATCTCGACTAATCCTACAAGTTTTAAAATTAACGACCATATAAATCTCCATTAACCATCATAACATAAACACCCACTTCTTTGTTGTGGATGAGGGTGCATGAATTATTAGCACGAGCATCTACATGTCTCATTAATGACCAGCACGATGCTACAATATCTGTCAATCAATAGCATAACATGATAACTAACAACTTATTTTACAAGTTACCCACGCAATAAAAATCGTTATTTTCTATAATTACTCATGCACGGTATATGTGTAATTAATATCTTTTTATGCAAGGATAGAGGATGGATTAACTTATTTGGGGACAAAGTCAAGAATATCACAAGACTTGAAAAAACATCATGAAATATTTTATAAATTTGGAAGGCCGTAGTAATTATTTTCAAGAGTTTACTACGAACATATGCCTAAACTTTAGAGACTTGAGTGATTTTTCGAAAATCCTGAGACATCATAGTGATTTTTGATAATTTTAAAACAAGTTTTCAATTACATGATTAATGTGCGCACGTGCAAGCAGAGGTCATATAAAGTTAGAGATAGAAAAAGAAAATCTTCGTAAAAGTTTTGTCTCCTCTGTTTTTCGATGGATCTTTAAAACTGGCTTGCATGAGCAACACGTGTACTCGTATCTTGGATGTTCCAATTTCTTTGCTGTCTCTCTATTTTTTGAATGCTCAAAAGACCTTTCTTGTACCGAGTCCAAAATTTTCAGAATCTGACAGAAATGTTTCCTTATATTAGTTAATAGGATGATTGCTAATAATATTTTTTTAAAAAAAAAAGCCTATTACATCACTGTTTTAAACAGGATCCTGAGTTGATTCAATAATTTGAGTGATTCAGATTCCAGATCATATCCAGTATTTTAAAAAATATATATATTAATGTGGTAAAAAACTCAAGTAAACTTAGTTAAAATTTATTATATATTTTTTTAAATAACATATATTTTTTATGTTTTTATAATATATAAAAAATTAGGTGAACTAGAATTATTTGATTAACCTATCTTTTTTATATCCTGAAACTTACTGTGAGTCGAGTTTAGAAACCATGCATTAAAGTTTATGAAAGAATTAAAAATTAAAACTTATATTAAAAAGAAATATTGATAAAACAACAGCAAGAACTAAGCAACTCAACTCAAGACCAAGACCAAAATGTTATTGCAATAAAGATGTCGTGGTGGTTTGATCAAAATGTTATTAGTCTTTTTAAGTTGTGAATTTTTTATTTTTTATAATCATTTCTTGAAGCATTCAAAATAACATTTCTTGTATTGAAAAAACATGGAGGTTTAATTATAGCTGTGGATCCATGCAACACTGCATGATTAAAGTTTATTTTGTGTAATAAATAATGTCCAGGTGCTCCAAACATGTTTTAAAGCATGATAAAAAATTCACGACTCAAGTCTTGAACTTAATTAAATCAAATAAGTTGATTTTATTTTAATTAAAAAAATAAACAACAACAATAGATCGACCAAATTAACAAAAATAAAAAACATGATCACAATAACCTAAAAAAGTATTTTTAAAAAATAAAACAAACAATGTAACTCAATTCCCAACTCATTAAATACAAAAAGACAAAATTAGATTAAAAAAAACTAAAAAAATCAGTACAATTCAACCCAAGTTATCATAGCAAACCTATAACCAGGGTTAACTCGCTAATTAAATACGCGCCCCCGGTCATGAGATCAGAATAACCTGATATCAAAAAAATAAAAAAATCACAAAGTTCATTTTTGTTTTAAAAAAAATTCAATGTTGAATGATAAAAGTTTCAAAGAAAATACATAATAAAAAAAAACTATGTGAACCCGAGTTAACTTTTCAAACTCGTGAATTAAATCATTAGACCGGAAGCAACCTATATAATTTATCTTTGTGATATTTTTAATTATATTATGAGCTGTATTTCATTGATATAAATCTCAAGTCAATCGAGTCTCATCTATAGCAAACACAAAAAAAACAAATTATTCAATATAATCCAAAACACATCAAATATAAAACAAAATAATATTTATGCCACGCGTGCTACTTCATTTGACCACACAACACCATCCCCGCCGCCATATGCCAATTCACCCCGGTCTGGTACGAACATGATGAACACACCTCCTCAGCAACAAGTCAACAGCCGCAACAGCAGCAGCAAAGGCAAAAGATGATGCAGTTACCTCAGCATCAGATACTTGCTCAGCAACTGCAGCAAAGGCAAAAGATGATGCAATTCTATTTCTTTTTGTTTTGTGTGTATGAAACCATAACATTTATAGCATTTTTCAAATGCAGACACAACCGTTGAATTTTTAAATTTTCATGAGGAAATCATGTCGCAAAGTTTAGAAGATTCATATTCTTATACCCTTTGCATGTGTCTCTATGTATGTCTAAGAATCATTATTGGGTAAAAGATCATCTTAATTTAGACGTTTTGGGTTGAATCAAAATGAATCCGTGCATTTTTGTAGCTTTTCTGAAACTTTGAGGAGGCAACAAAATACTTTTAATTGAACGAACTGAACTTTCTGTTTCACTGCCTAGAACTACTATATATACTTTAATTTTAACTGTGAAAAGAATAAGTTATACCCCCAACAAATTTAAAACGACAAATAAACCTAGAGAAAAGATTATTTTATCCATAAAAGACAACTTTGTGTATTTTTTTCTGAGAAGGGCAAAGACTTTAATTTACTATTATAATCCAAGGTAATTAAAGGCATAACTACAATGTTTTTCTCCACACACCTTAAGTTCCGTTAATAATAGGACCTGAAATGAAGTTCCATCTTGTTTAAAATTCGAGTTATTGATAGATAGGTTAACTCGAATTAATTTAAATCTATTAAATCTAAAATTCAGGTCATTTATTGGTTAAGTTAACTTTATTTAATCCTAATATATTTTTTAAAATTAAAATATCATCATATTAGACTTTTTTAAAAGAAAAGTAAATTTGAAATTACATGATTTTGAAGAAAAAAAAACTAATTTCCCCTAAAAGTAGCTCAAAATAGATTTTAAAACAATGACTCACCAAGTTAACTCGAGATGTAATATAACTAGACCCAGGTGGACAAAGATAACTAAGCCCTATGAATAAAAGAAAAATAAAGAACAAAAATTGTGGGATGAAAAAGAAAAGGAAAGGAAAATATATCATAGCATATCTTCTCCATTAAATTTACAATCATCATTTTTTTACTCATGTTTTTAAACAAAATATTTTTTATTAGTAAGATGTTTTTTTAATTAAAAATAAAGGTAATTAAAATAAGTTCTTGTAAGAGTTTGAATGATTTAAAATAAGCAGGAAAAACTATATTTATTAAATCTAAACTATATTTATTTATTATTAAATTTTATTTAAGAAAAATAAATTATTTTGTTATAAGTATTGTTTCTTAAATTAAAACAAAACTAATCACAATCTTGAAAGAAAGTTTTAACAAAATAAAATTTGAAAATTATATCTCAAAAAAGTAAGAAAAAGATTAATCTAATTTTTTAATTAATTTATAATAAAGAATTGCAAAGTAAAAATCTTATATTTATTGAATATTTATAATCACAAATTTAAAAATAATTGATCCAGAGATGAACTTGTTACCGTTGATGTTTAAAAGAAAAAGAAAAAGAAGAAGAAGCAGGCCTAACTTTGTTGCTGGCTGATCATGGCAGATAGGGGCCATATGCTATGTTTTTTTTTTTTTCTCTCTTTTTTTATATTCAGTGTCCTAGAGGCGGCTTTTCTACTTGAAAATGTTCATGCTTTTTCTTGTTGTTTTTTCACATGCTTTCTCTATTCAATAAAATAATAATTAAAAGTACCTCTCATTTTAATCTTATCCGACGAAGGAAAGGAAGAGGACGAAAGATGTGGGGGTGCAAAAGAAAAGGAGAACGGAGAAGGATATCAATATATATATATATATATATATATATATATATATATATATATATATATATATATATATATTATCCATTTTAACTTTTTTAATATTCTATAGGAGTCAAAAAGAATAGTAAAAGGAAAACAAAGAGAGGAAGTATTAACCTTTTCAAATGCTAATATTGACACTAAGGAAATGTTATAGAACAAAAATAAAACGTTGCACATCAAATGTTTTTAAGAAATTAATGGATTCAAATATACAATATGATGTTATTAATTTTTTATTAATTTTTTTTAGATTAATATAGATGTACGAATCAGTTTGTGCATACTTCGATTAATTTCATGAATTCTAAAATTAACAATTATATAAACTTTTAATAACTCCAAAATTTATAAAACTCGAACTCATAAATTTTAAAAAGCAAAATAATACATTACATTTCATTGATGCGTTACTTTAATTAAAAACCCAACAACGCGGAGAGTCAGTGGTTGGGGCAGCACTATCATATAATTGCAAGATTCATATAATATTTTGCGAGGAAAGAGGAACAAGAATGCAAGATTTTTTTATTTTTCAGTAGTTGGGGCAGCACTATCATATGATTGAAAAAGATTTTGAAACAAGGTTCGCATGTCTTGAAAGTATGAGATTCTATATTTGTTCTTTAAAAATTATTAATTTAAGTTTTTTAAATTTTAAGATAATTAAAAATTTAAATAATTATTAACTTTAGGATCTATAAAATTAATTGAAATACGTGAAAATTATCCCAAACATCCATATAAAAAAAAAGTTACATATTACAAGAAATTAGAAAGTTTCTCCCTTTTATTTTTTTTACACTTCGGTCATTAAAAAAATAAAAGATAAAAAACCAATCCAAGACTCAAAGATCCCAATTAAACCATACCCATTTACTTCATCACTCACTAAACAGAAAAGTATTCAAAATCCGATCTTTACTTCTCCATTATGACCCTCAGGTAAATAAAACACTCTTTCTCCATGCTTGGGAACATCACAAGTGGAACTACACATGCCTTCCATAACTCTATATTATCCTAGAACCAAAAAGTCAATTTTCCTAGAAAACAAACAAAATAAATAAATAAATAAAGTCATTTCACACTTCACCTTCATTGTTCCCCAGTGGAATTTACCATCCTCCTCTTCCTATTCCTCGATTCGTAGCCATCACTTTTTAAAACCCACCAAGCAACAAAAGCAGCAGCCAAAGTCGACAATAACTTGAAGAATCGTGCTTTCAAAATAGAGACGTGCGAGAGAAGAAAAATGCGAGACAACCAGAGAGGCAGAAGCGGGATTGGCTAAGAAATGGGCTTTGGTGGACATCGAGAGAGAAAGGGTTGAGAGGAGGAAGGAGGTGCAGGTTGTGAGAGTGAATTTTTGGATTTGACTTTTTTTTTTAAGACACTTTTCTATTTATACTTATGTTAAGTTAATAATATTTTTAATTTTTTTTCAACAATTCTAGTCCGGTCTGATTGAATCAGTTTCAAATTTTTAAAACCAAAACTAAACAAATATAAAATTTTTTTAATAGGTTATTTTTTGTTAGGGTTTTTTGGTTGTTTTTTTTTTGTTTAATAAGTTTTTTGTTTTTTTTTTCTCATCCCTAGTTAAAATACTATCCATTCACTATGCATTTTTTTTAAGTTTTCTATGTGGCTCTAGTTAATATTTGCAATTGAGTTCCTAGTTTTAATAATCTTTGCATTTAAGTAACAATATTTCATTATATTCTTGTTTTTATCTCTAAATAGCTCTAAAAGAAACAAAAGGAGAGGAAAATACACCAATTAAGGTATTTTCCACTCATGAAATTGTTAAACTTGGTTTTTATTTGTTCAATTGACAATCCTTAACATGACTGAAGAAAAAATATTAAGACTTCAATAATATATTGAGTTTTTTTTGTTGTTGGGTTTTGAAGGTTTTTTTTGCCAATTACAATATATTTTGAGACTGAAAATGAGTTTATAGAGCTTGGAAAATGAAAGATTTGGATTTGTATGACCAAAACTATAGTCTTGTATTTTCTAGCAACTAAACGGTTATTAAAAATATTAATTGGTCAATTTTTGTTTTGGAAAAATAATAGCTATTTTTTTCTTTGCCTCTGTTTTAATTTTTTGAAATTACAATTTATATTTTTAAAATTTTTGAGTACTTTATAACACGTTAAAAAAAAAATAAACAAAAATTATAAATATTTCATATCCTTCTATTATGCAAAACATAGTTGATTTTTTATTGTCTCCATCACTTAATCACTCACGCACTTGAACACTCTTATTCAACCTCTATGGTAAGAGATAATGGAGAATTTAGCTCTTCTTATTAAGAATAAAAAAGTATTTCCTTCAAACATCCATCGATATATCAAAAAACACATCCTGACCACAAATTCACATCAAACCACTACAAATTTACAAGTCTCATAAAAATAATAAAAGAGAAAAATTCATTCCCTTATTTTACAATCTTAAAAAAGGCAATCAAAATAACCCAGACTCCAAACCAAATCTTATAACTATTTCAAAATTTTAGGTGAAAACATGTATTTTTTATAAAATAAACTTTGAGTTGGAGGGTTCAATTACAAAATTTTAAAATCTTAGAGCTAAAATGTAACTTTTTTTTTTTTTTAAGTTTGAGATATTATAGTTCCAACTATTCAACCCTATTACACCCGTGCATGGTGTTCAAATTATGACATCTTTTTTGACCTCTGGAGAAGATTCGATTCGTGACATGAGCCTGTTTGGCAGTGTAGTTGCAGTTGTTTTTTAAATAATTTTTTGTGCCGAAATGTATGTTAATTATATTTTTTATTTTTAGAAAATTATTTTTGATATCAGCACATCAAAATGATCCAAAACATACAAAATATATTAAATTTTAGCCAAAAAAATTTGAATTTTTTGGGAACGCCGTTTGCACCGCGTTCCCAAACGGTTTCTTAGTGTCGACAAAATGTATACCAACTTGTTCAAAAAAAATAAAAAAATAAAAATTGCTCCATCCATTATATAACAAAATATGTACTTTCATGATTTAACATTTTTATCTATTTTTTTTTTTTCATTTTTTACTCTTATGGCCATTATCTAAGTGTCGACCTCTTTCTAATCATGTTTTATAATTATTAATGTTAAGACATTGGTTTAATGATTATAGAGGTTAGCTCCATTATTTGATTTTATGGATTTAAATCTTAATTAATATTTAAAAAATAATATTTTTTAATGTACCAGGCTAACATAATTAAAGGATGTGTTTTTAAATTATCTTAGAGAAAATTTAAAGGGTGTTTAAAAGTGCAGTAACATTTATTTTTAAAATATTTTTCGTTCAGAAATACAATAAAAAAATTATTTTTTTATTTTTAAAAAATTATTTTTAACACTATCACATTAAAACAATATGAAAATATCAAACAAATTAATTTAAAATAAAACTAATTTTTAAAAAATATATTTTTAAATACAAAAACAAATATTATTGTTTTAATTAACATAAATATTCAGACTAATTTCTGTACATCTCAACTAGTTTCATAAATTTTAAAATTAATAACAATATAATTTTTCCATTAACCTAAAAAAAAATTAAACTCATAAACATCTGACAAAAACAAACATCATTAAAATGAAATACAGATGCGGCAACTTTTGATAAACAAGGTTTATCTGATACTAGTGGATACTAGTGTCCACTCAGGGGTCATCACCTGAGATTCGAGTGCCTTTTCTCGTGTCCCTCATGCTCAGAAAGCTATAGCTGTGGAAAAGGCATCGAAGATTAATGCACATTGTCCACATGCTCAGAAGGCTCAATAGATTTTTGAATCTCACCACATAAATGCAACATAAATGCAATAAGTTGGTTGTAAAAGGACAACGAGGACAGAATATAGAGGATGGATAATTTCATGTCCGTTCCTCCGAGGTTGTGTCATGTACTTTGTAAAAGGGATTTTATTTGAAAATATATTAAATAAAATTTTTGATATTAAAATTATAAAAAACTATAAAATATTAATTTTTTTATATAAATATATTTTTAAAAAATAAAAACTATTATAATCTCAAATTTGTATTAACTGGTTGTATCTATTAGCTTCTTTCAATTTAAATATATATTTTTATTAATAAAAATTTTTTCGTCAATTTGTGCGTACCTTCTTTTAATTTAAATATAATAATTATTTTATTAATAAAAATTTTCGCGTCAACTTGCATATAACTTACTTAATCATACTATCTGAAAGTTAATAACATATAAATTTCCAATAGACTTAAGAAAACTATAACACGTGATTATTAGGATAAAAAAAAATTTCAATAAAAAGATTTACAGAACACATTCACTCGGATTGAGATTATTTTAATGGAAGCCACAGTATTCGCTTCACCATAGACATTTCTTATATAAGGTATCCAAGAATCCTTCACCCCCACACCAAACCAAACCATGGCTTCCTGTATCTCTCTTTCCAGTAGCATCCCTTTAGCTGCCTCCTCTTTCTTGCCTTCCTTCCCGAAAACACACCGAGTTTCCAGAGTTAAAAAGCCAAACCGTCCCAATATCC
Organism: Populus deltoides; assembly: GCA_015852605.2. Taxonomy (NCBI): domain Eukaryota; kingdom Viridiplantae; phylum Streptophyta; class Magnoliopsida; order Malpighiales; family Salicaceae; genus Populus; species Populus deltoides. Next base: position 10,403,372 of record CM027570.2, read on the forward strand.
CGATTGTTTCTTGCAAATCAGGCAAAAATGATCATGAACAAAACCCTGCCACCAGAAGAGATCTGCTCATTGGTCTCGGTGGACTCTATGGAGCAACTAGTCTTAGTGATCCATTTGCCTATGCTAACCCCATTGCACCCCCAGACATAACCCAATGTGAGCTAGTTCCCCTGCCATCCGAAAGTGACCCCTCGAACTGTTGCCCTCCAACATCCACAAAGATCAAAAACTTCGAATTCCCTTCTGCGTCCACCCCAATGCGCATTAGGCCTGCTGCTCATTTAATTGATAAAGCCTCCTTAGCTAAATACGCCAAAGCCATTGCACTGATGAAAAGTCTTCCTGACGATGATCCACGTAGCTTCAAGAGCCAAGCCAACGTTCATTGTGCTTATTGTGATGGTGCTTATCACCAAGCAGGCTTTCCTGATTTAGAACTTCAAATTCACTTCTCGTGGCTCTTCTTTCCCTGGCATAGAGCCTATTTATACTACTTCGAAAGAATCTTGGGTAAACTGATTGATGATCCAACTTTCGCTTTGCCTTTCTGGAATTGGGATGCCCCTGCCGGCATGCAAATGCCAGCCATTTTACTGACCCCAAATCACCACTTTATGACCCCCTTCGCGACGCGAATCACCAACCTCCGACATTGTTTGATCTTAATTACGCCTCAGGAAATGCGAATCCAGACCCTGCAAAAGCAGAGGAATTGTATGCAAGCAATCTTAACGTAATGCACAGGCAAATGGTGTCCGGTGCCACGAAGCCTACTCTCTTTTTTTGGAAAACCATATCGTGCTGGTGATGATCCAAGTCCTGGAATGGGTACAATTGAGACCACCCCACACACTCAGATTCACATCTGGACCGGCGACCCCAATCAAACTAAAGGGGAAAATATGGGCAATTTCTACTCAGCAGGGAGAGATCCCATATTTTATTGTCATCACTCGAACGTCGACCGAATGTGGGACTTGTGGAAGAAAATACCTGGAGGGAAGCGAAAGGATATCGAGGATACTGATTGGCTTAATTCAGAGTTTCTTTTCTGGGATGAGAATAAAGAGCTGGTTCGAGTAAAGGTTAAAGATACTCTTGACACCAAGAAGCTAAGATATGGCTTTCAAGATGTTCCTATTCCTTGGCTGAAAACTAAAGCAACACCAAAATTAACAAGGCAGGAAAAATCACGTCGTTCAGCTAAAAAAAGCGTTGTATTAACACCAATTAGTGCATTCCCTGTTGTCTTGGATAAAGTCATAAGTGTGGAGGTTTCCAGGCCAAAGAAATCAAGAAGCGCGACGGAGAAAGAAGATGAAGATGAAGTTTTAGTTATTGAAGGGATTGAGTATGAAGAAAATCAATTAATTAAGTTCGATGTCCTCGTCAACGATGAACCTGATTCACCTGGTGGACCAGACAAGTCCGAGTTTGCAGGAAGTTTTGTCAATGTGCCTCACAAGCATGCAAAAAAATCAAAGACAACTATGGTATTGGGGATTACAGGATTGTTGGAAGATCTGGAAGCTGAAGGAGATGATACCCTTGTGGTGACTTTAGTGCCTCGGTCTGCTGGTGATTCTGTTACCGTTGCTAATGTCAAGATTGAGTTTGTCGCTGACTGATCATGGTGATGAGAGGACATATGCTACCATTTTCTTTTCTTTTTTTCCGTTGCCTTTTCTTGTTTTTTCTCTTTCTATGTTAGTATTCAGTGAGTTTTCTCTTTTTTCTTTCAAGATGCTCAACTAATGGACCGTATTTCAATTTGAATACTACCATGGTTTCTTAGATTTGTTGCCAGAAGTAGATGAACAAAAACAACTAGACCCATATGGTAAAAAATCATTGTCATTTTAGACTTTTTTTTAAGTGGTACATATACCAAAAACAATATGGCTTTAAAAGAAGAAAACTAAATTTTATCATAAACAAACCCATATAACTAGGTCTGGATTGACAAAAATAACTAGACTTATTCGGTAAAAAAGAAAAAAAAAGACGTGATGGAGGACTGGCCACAGGTACTTTCTTCCCCTCTGCCTCTGTTCTTTGTGCGCTTCTCCTCTGGTCTTGCTTTTCTTTGCTTGGCTTCTTTTTTCTTATCTTGTTCTCCCTGTATCCCTTAGTGTCTGCCTCGTATTCTTGTGGTGCCCATCCTGTTCTCAGGTTTTCTTCCTTTCTCTTCAGTGTATGTGTCGTCTGTTCATCTGTGTTTTTTTGTTCCTGTGTTGTTCTATGTTGGCTTGAGGTTGCTCCCGGTTGCTGGAGTTTTAAAGGAGATTCTACTGTCCCTTTCCTCTGTTTCACTCTGCCTCTGTTTTTTTTTTTCTCTGGTTCGTCCTTCCTGTATTTGCTCCTTCGTCACCTTCTCTCTCTACTGGTTTTTTCCTGTCCTCTCCTCCCTTGGTTTTTCTGTTCTTTCGTTCGTTTCCTTCCTGTATTTGCTCGTTCATCCCCTTCTCTCTCTACTGGTTTTTTTTCCTATCCTCTCCCCTTCCCCCTCATTTGTGGCCTTTCTCTGGCTTTTATAAAGCCAGAGAATGCCAAGCATTCGTGCATCGTGAGGGCGAGGGATAGCAGCTGGGAGACGTGGTCCATAATTGAAACTGTTTTGGTGCATTTACTGCTGAAACGATTCCTGAAGAAGAAGGCGAGTTGTTTTCTTAATTAAAATGACTTTTTTTAATTTTGCTCATGGATTAATTAAAATTGAACCTTGGCATCATTTACAAAATAAAAACAGTTCTTGATTTCTAAATTATTCAATTCAGCCTTTAATTAACCCTTCAATTTTAAATTTTTTCAAAATCACCTCTATAAAAAATCAATTAACCCTCTTATAGTATCACCACCTATTTATTTTAGTCATTAAACTTTAATTTCTTACAATTTTGATCCAAATCAACCTCAAACTCTGGTATTTTCTCAATTAAACCTTTGATTGCATTAATTAATTAAATCAAAGTTTAATTAAGTCCCTATACTTCTCAATTCTTTTAATTTTTTACCAAATTGACTTCAAAATTTATAATTTCATCCTTATTAGTCCTCAAACTTTCAATTTGTGTTGTCTTAACCCAATTTTCAAATTATTTTTTTTCATTCATTTTTTGTCATTTATGTATTTATTATTTATTATTTTATTATTTTTTTTTGAAAATTAAAAAATAGGGTTATGTCACCCATGTTATGTTAATAGTATTTTTAATTTTTCTAATCATTTTTTTCAGGTTGTTCTTGGTTTTGTTTTTTTTGTTGCTTTTTTTTTTGTTTCCCTAATTTTTTGGTTTTTTTTTTCTCATTCCTAATTAAAACATTATCCATTCACTATGCATTGATATTCTTTAAGTTTTCTATGTAGCTCTAGTTTATTTTTGCAATTAAGTTCTGAATTTTAATAATATTTGCAATTAAGTAACAATATTTCATTCTAATTCTGTTTTCAACTCCAAGCAGTTGTAAGAGAAAAGGAAGAAGAGAAAAATACTCCAATTAATGTATTTTCCAACCTTGAAATTATTGAACTTGGTTTTTATGTGTTCGATTGACAAGGAGATTTATTTGATGGTAATAAAAAGCCTTAACATAGCAGAAGAAAGAAGATCAAGAATTCAATAATATAAAGATTTTTTTATTTAGTTAGGTTTTGAAGGTTGTTTTTGGTTAATTTAGATGTATTTTGAGATCGAAAATGAGTTTATAGAGGTTGTTAGCATGATGTTTTGGTGTTTGGAGGGGAAAATGAAAGACTTAGATTTGCACGACCAAAACTATCAAACTATCAGTCTTGTAATTTTCTAGCAACAAAATGATTGTTGAAAATATTAATTGGTCAAAACATTTTGGAAAAATTAACCTACCCTTTTGTAGTTTAGTCATCTTTTCCCTTTGCCTCTATTCTTAAAACAATTATGATTTACATTTCAAAGTTCATGAGTTCATAACACTTCACCGCACACCAAAACAAACCAACAAAAAACATTGAATTGTTTACAAAATTATCATTATATTTTATTTAATGATTAAAAAGCTCTTGGAATGTTAAAATTTAAAAATTTAAAAATTGCCACAATTTTTTTTTTAAAAAAAACTAGGTGCTGAAAATCTTACCCTAACTCTATCTCTTCTCTTGTTTTCTTCTAGCCACCACAATCACCTTACATCTATCATCTCTCTTATCTACACCTTCATAGATATCAATGTAGCCCAATATAGAAGCCACTTTACATGCTTATGTAATAACACACGCACAACTACACTAGCCATCTCACATCCTTCTAATATGAAGAGCAAGTAACAATTGAACTTGTGTTATCACCCTCACTAAAAGATAAACCACTTCCACACTTGAACACTCTCATTTCAATATTTGTTGTAAGAGATAGTAGAGTTTTTGGCTCTTCTCATTAAGAAGGGAAAAATATTTTCTTCAAACATTCAATCTATCAAAAAAGCACATCCTGACCACCAATTCACATCAAAACACTACAAATTTACAAGTCTCGGACAAGTGATAAAAGGGAAAAATTCATTCCCTTAGTTTACAATCTTAAAAAAGGAAATAAAAAACACCAATTCTTTAAGACTCCAAATCAATTCTAATAGATACTAAATTCAAAGAAGAAACAATTAATTAAGAATTTAAGATGGAAAAACACAAGCCCTTACCAATAAAACTCGAGAATTACAACCTTATGTGTAAAAATAATTATAACTATCACATTAGGACATGGCGGCGACTAATTAAAAATATTTGGAAAAAGAATAGATATTTGACATCTTGTTTTTTGCAGGAAAATGTCTAGTTTAAGGAGTCGCAACCTAATATTATGATCACTAGGAACCCTAACTAGTTAATAGAGATTATATGGTATGAGACTGGTTACGCGAAAGAAAAGATGTTATCACCTCTTAAGCGTCCTGTATGAGACAGACTACATTGCATGTTTTGTCTAAAATTGCTAAGAATTTATTTTCCTCTTTTTTTGTTCCTGCGATGTTCCTGACTTTAGCGTCAGTGAACAATTATTTTCAAATATTATCAACTCTGGTGTTGGTAAATATTGCACAACCTAAAAATATGAACTCATGACTTGGGCGTCAATGAATAAACCCGTAAAATTTGAGTTTTAAAAAAAGAAAGCTATTTTTATTTCTATTTTTTTATTATTTTTTTGTGGCTAGATCTAACCCTGCTGTATGGATTGGGCTAGACCCAATGGCCCGCCCTAGCCACTGGCCCAAGCCAATGACTCGGCTGACCACTATTACATGCATGCGTGAATGGTTCACGCATGCATGCAACAATAACTAGTTAATTATTTTAGCAAGCAAGGAAGGAAACTTACCTATGTTAGTTATTAAACTTGTTTATCAAGATTAAGTGTATTGAAGTTAGTTCAATGAATAATAATCTACATTATAAATACTATGAATTTAGTAGTACTATGAATCTAGTAGTACTATAAATCTAGAGTAAGTATTGAAGAGTCAATATTAATTAAGTTCTTTGGAGATTGTAAAAGACATTTTATAATGTCTATATATATTGTCTAGATTTGATAATGAAAAGTGTGAGAGTATCATTATTTAGTGTATTGTATTCCACCAAATTGTGTGAGTGGTGAGCCCTCCTCTGTTTTGTCATTGTTTTTTCCAACAAAGTGATATCAAAGCTTGAGAGCAGATATGGCTTCTAGCAACAACAATTCTCAATTTCATATTCCACGTCTTACCAAACAAAACTATGATCTGTGGTGTATTCAATACAAAGCACTACTAAGATCACAAGAGTTATGGGAGTTAGTTGAAGATGGTTACACTAAACCAGAATCAATAAGAGAAGAGACAGCAATGAGTAATGCAGAAAGACAAACATTGAGAGAATCAAGGAAGAAGGATAATAAGACGTTATTCACCATTTATCAAGGACTTGATGAAGCAACTTTTAAGATGGTGGCACCAGCAAAGATGTCAAAGGAGGCATGGGAAATGCTTAACAAGACTTATAATGGAGTTGAAAAGACAAAAAGGGTACGGTTGCAAGCATTGAGAGGAGACTTTGAGAAGTTGAGTAAATAAAGTAATGAGACAGTTTCAGATTACTTCACAAAAGTAATCTCTGTGGTTCACCAGATGAGAAGGAATGATTAAAATATTGATGATTTTCGTGTGATGGAGAAAATTCTAAGGTCTCTGGATTCAAAGTTTGATCATATGGTTGTAGCAATTGAAGAATCAAAGAATTCGGAAGATCTGACAGTAGAAGAATTAATGGGATCTCTACAACCCATGAGCAGAAAATTGATAGAAAAGGAGAAGGAAGATGTCTTGAACAAGCATTGCAAACAAAGTTAACTGTAAAGAATGTTAATGAATCTGGCAGAGAAGCATTTCAAAGAGGAAGGTTCATTCATAGAAGAGGAAGAGGAGGAAGATCATTCAGAAATCAAGAATCTCATGGAGCACGAAATCAAAATTTTAATTTCAGAGGTCGTGGCAGAAGCAGAGGAAAAAGTCATGGAGGATATTTAAATTAGAGGAATAATAATGCAAATGTATAATGTTATAATTGTAAAGAGTATGGTCATTTTGCTTCAGATTGTTCACAACACAAATTTGAAGACAAGAATGTCAACTTTGCTGAGAAAGAAATTGACTATGAAGAGCCTGCATTATTGTTGGCCTGTGGAAAATTTGATGGCAACAACTCCAGCACCTAGTATCTAGATACAGGAGATCAAATCATATGTGTGGTATGAAGGAAGCATTTGTTGATATCGATGAAAGTTATAAAGGTAACATTACCTTTGGAGATCTTTCTCAAAGACCAGTTGAAGGAAGAGGCAGAATTCTTATTGAACTTAAGAATGGTGAGCTGAAGTTTATATCAAAAAAATTTTATGTTCCAGACATGAAGAACAACATTCTGAGTTTGGGGTAGTTTCTGGAGAAAGGCTTTGTGACACGATCAAAAGATTAATGTCTTCTCCCAAGTGTAGGAGTGTCGAAATAATAAATAACCCGGTAAGACCGGGGTCGAACCATAGGGAGGTTAATTGTATAAATTATGGATAACAACAATGATAGTAACAACAACAACAACAACAACAACAACAACAATAATAATAATACTAGTAGTAGTAGTAGTAGTAATACTAGTAATAGTAATAGTAATAGTAATAGTAATAGTAATAATAATAATAATAATAATAATAATAATACCAATAATACTATTAATAATGATAATAATAAAGATTAAGAAGAAGAAGAAGTTGATGAGAATTTTGAGATGGAAGATTAACATAAGAATTAAACAATGATAACAACAAATGTCAAGATTAGATAATCCACTAATGGTATTTCAAACAAGTATAGTATAAACTCTTATTATTCAATTGGAAACCACACACAAAGGAGGTTCCAATCAGATTATAAATTGTTAACATGATTACATTAGTTATCTTATTCGAATAATGCTAATACTTGTAAATGCTGTTAGGCATTCATGATTATAACTTATGTTAACAACAATTCAAGTTCCTTCCATAGCTCAGGTGTCGGTTATACCATACAGTATGGGCTATGAAAGTGCCAAGTATTTGTTGTACCAGGTGTTATACAACATAAATCTAGATTAACCATTTAACAAGCAAAGTATTAAAAGTGAACAAGATAACAACTATAAAGCATGTTAGTATCCAACATTAAGGTCCATGTTAAGTTTATATTATACTTATTCTTACACCATTAGTGTACCCTTTTCACCTTGACATAATTAACTTAGCTACACATAATGAAAGAAAAAAACATAAATAAACAAGATAAGAACATAAATGAGAAAGAAGTTAACTAAGTAAAGAAAAGGAAATGAAAGGCATAAACGAGAGATTAATATAAACAAAACTTAAGTATTACAAAAGAGAGAGCAAGAGCATGATCTTGATCTGAACACCAACATGCCTAAATACATGGCAAATGCCTCCTTTTATAGGTCAAAATTCAGAACTATTGATTTGTTGACTAATTGATGAATGGGTGGCCACATCTTGACTTTATGACAATTCTTATCTTCTTGTCTGCCAAAAACATCATTGATAACGTCATAATTTGAATAGACTTCAACATGAAAATTCTAGGAAATTGTCTCATCTTTCTAGGGTAAAAAATTAAGATCATTTGGACTTCTAGAACTCGAGATATGGGCTGAACAACGAGCGATTAATGCGTCGGCTGCAGGACAGATTCAGACTTCTTCATTGTTGCTACAATTTGGACTTGAAAACGGCCTTGTTACATCTTGGGCTCCCCATGAAAGTTGTAGGCCTATGTCTTACCTTTCCATCCATATAAATTAGACCTAAACCCGAGATCTACAACTCCAGATAGGACTCGATTACCGAACAATGTTCCAGTTTGGACTGCACCAACGTCTCTTTTCTAAGTTTGGCCATCTCTTTGTCCTTTTAATTTCAGTACTTCAACTCATCAATCAATTCTTTCATTTATGTGATAGGCCTGCATTTAAGATGAACACTTACCATAAATTAAAGGTATCTTATATTATTAGATATGTTATTATAAAACATGCTTTAGTTAAGGAGTTATTGATACTTCAAGTGCAAAATGATGATATAAAACCTTGATAAAAATGCACTTTTAAGTACTAATCACTTTGAAGTGTAGATGAAAGATAAGAATCTGAAGATTTTTGATGAGTCTGGAGCTGCAATTGTTTCAGTTAAAATGACTAGAAACAGGATGTTCCCTCTGGATCTAAGTATATATCTGTCAAAATGTTTTAAGGCGAAAATCTCCAACATGATGGAAGATATTTCAGATGGATGTAAAGTCAGTATTTTTGAACGATAACCTTGAAGAGGTAGTGTATGTAGAACAACCAGCTGGCTTTGTGGTAAAAGGAGAAGAAGAGAAGGTTTGTAGATTGAAGAAAGCTCTTTATAAGCTTAAACAAGCACCAAGAGCATGGAACTCCAAGATTGATGGCTATCTTTCCCAGAAAGGATTCACAAGATGCCCTTATGAGCATGCATTATATGTGAAGAAAAGTTTACAAGGCAGAGTAATGTTTGTTTGTTTATATGTTGATGATATACTTTTCACAGGGGATGATTCAACTATGATTCAAGACTTCAAGAAATCCATGTTGAATGAATTTGAAATGACAGACTTAGGTATCAGGCCTATTTTCTGGGATTATAGGTGAAGTAGTGCAGTGATGGAATCTTCATTTCACAAATCAAGTATGCAACAAAAGTTTTGTAGAAATTTGCCATGGAAAATTGTTGTCCAGCAGACAATCCAGTTGAATATGGAACCAAAATAACTAAAGAAGGAGAAAGAGATTTTGTTAATCCTACATACTACAAAAGTATTATGGGTTGCTTGCGTTATTTAACATGTACCAAACCAGACATTATTTTTGGAGTTAGCTTGATTAACAAATATATAGAGAAGCCAAGAAGTTCACATTTGAAGACAACAAAGAGGATCCTTTGTTTTGTTAAAGGAACTTCAAGCTATGGATTGTTTTATTCATCTTCGCATAATATTGAAATTATAGGTTACAGTGACAGTGACTAAGCAGGAAGCTTGGAAGACAGAAAAAGCACAACTGGATTTGTATTCTTCATGGGAGAAACAACTTTCATGTAGACATCAAAGAAACAACCTATTGTCGCATTATCCACATGTGAAGCAGAATACATTGCTGCTGTATTGTGTGTGTGTTGACACGACCAAAAGATTGATGTCTTCTTCTAAGTGCAGGAGTGTCGAAGTAATAAATCACCCGTCAAGACCGGGGTCGAACCATAAGGAGGTTAATTGTATAAATTATAAGCAACAATAATACAACAACAACAACAACAACAACAACAATAATAATACTAGTAGTAGTAGTAGTAGTAGTACTAATAATAGTAATAGTAATAGTACTAGTAATAGTGGTAATAATAATAATAATACCATTAATACTATTAATAATGATAATAATAAAGATGATGAAGAAGAAGAAGTTGATGAGAACTTTGAGATGTAAGATTAACGTAAGGATTAAATAATGATAACAACAAATGTCAAGGTTAGAGGATCCACTAATGGTATTTCAAACAAGTATAGTATAAACTCTTATTATTCAATTGGAAACCACACACAAAGGAGGTTCCAATCAGATTATAAATTGTTAACATGATTACATTAGTTATCTTATTCGAATAATGCTAATACTTGTAAATGTTGTCAGGCATTCATGATTAGTGTACCATTTTCAACTTGACATAATTAACTTAGCTAAACATAATGAAAGAAAAAAACATAAATAAACAAGATAAAAACATAAATGAGAAAGAAGTTAACCAAGTAAAAAAAAAAGAAATGAAAGGCATAAACAAAAGATTAATATAAACAAAACTTAAGTATTACAAAAGAGAGAGCAAGAGCATGATCTTGATCTGAACACCAAGATGCCTAAATACATGGCAAATGCCTCCTTTTATAGGCCAAAATTCGGAACTATTGATTTGTTGACTAATTGATGAGTGAGTGGCCACATCTTGACTTGGTGACAATTCTTATCTTCTTGTTTGCCAAAAACGTCATTGATAACGTCATAATTTGAACAGACTTAAATCATGAAAGTTTTAGAAAATTGTCTCAAATTTCCAGGGTAAAAAGTTGAGATCATTTGGACTTCTAGAACTCGAGATATGGGCTGAACATTGAATAGTGTCTAGGCTGCAGGATAGATTCGGACTTCTTTGTTTTTGCTACAATTTGGACTTGAAAATGGCCTTGTTAAATCTTGGACTCCCATAAAATTGTAGGCCTATGTTCTACCTTTCCATCCATATAAAGCAGACCTAAATCTGAGATCTACAGCTCCAGATATGACCCAATTACCGAACAATGTTCCAGTTTGGACTGCACCAGCATCTCTTTTCTAAGTTGGGCCCTCTCTTTGTCCTTTTAATTTTCATACTTAAACTCATCAATCAATTCTTTTATTTTATGTGATAGGCCTGAATTTAAGATGAACATTTACCATAAATTATTATATATGTTATTATAAAACATGCTTTGGTTAAGGAGTTATTGATACTTCAAGTGCAAAATGATGATATAAAACCTTGATAAAAATGTACTTTTAAGTACTAATCACACCCCCCCAACTATCTTATTACTAGTCCCTAGTAATCAAAGCGTTAAAATAGAAAATTTTTTGTAAATTCCACAAAGCAAGGCATTCATCATTCAACTTCCATTAATCTATCCAGATAAACAAACTCTCAATAAGTTTATATATCTGCTCAATATCTCTTACACAAAATATTAATAAACCTTCCTTTTTATGTGCTCAATGTATGAAAACATAGATGATGAGGCTTTTATTGGAAGAGAACAATATTTTATTCTAATGTTTAAGGTTAACTTCCTTGGGTTGAGATTATTATCTTTTTCTTTTTTTTTTCTTTTTCTCTTTTTTTTCAATATATATACATATAACTTAAAACACAATGCATCTTTAAATCATGTAACGAGCTTTCAGCTAATGACTCCCAGACCAGTTGGTCTTAGGGCATTAGGTGTTGAGACACCCCTACGAGCTTAGTAACTCGGGTTGCAGATGCTGATACGTAGATAGTGAAATGTTTAATTCCCTTAAACTTTTCTCCTTAACCCATGTAACAAGCTTTGGACCAATAGCTCCCAAGTCAGTTGACTTTAGGGTATTAGATGTTAAAACACCCATTCAGGCTTAATTGCTTAGGTTAGGGAGGCTATGAAACCAAACTTATCTATGCTTTTATTATCATCAATATTATCAATTTGTTTTTGTTTTTGTTTTTTTGCAAATTATATATTATCCCTTTCCCTTAGTTGTTATCTTTAACAAAAAAACATTACTAATGTAATAATTCAATGTGCAACCCACAATCATATGTTAGAGTGTGTGTGTGAAGATAAAGGTTTAAGAACACTTGTTAAATGAGTATATGAGCAGAATCAAGTGCGAGAGTTTGTAAACCTGAATATTTCAAGAAGTATTCTAATAGGCCTTGTTATGAATATTGCAAATAACCATTAGAAAATGTTTACTAAGATGCGTCTCAAGAGTTAATAAAATTCCCCCTTACTCTGCAATCCTAGTAACAACAGTTTTGTCAAATGGTTTTTAAAAAACAAAAACATTTAGTTGATTAGTTTTTTTTTTATTGAAAACTACTACCCTCTCCCCCCAACCAGAACGGGGCATTGTCCTCAATGTCATAAGATAGAAAGATACAGTATAGAAGACATCACCTGAAACACACTTAAACAAATATAAGAAAGAACAAAACAAAATAATATGCTATTAATAAAACCAAAAGACATAAGGTTTCACAAACGAAGGCTCAAATCCAATCTAAGCTTTTTACAACTTTCCTTAGTTGAGCAATTTATGCAACTCATGGAGGGATCAATTACGGGGATGAAAGATTGTAGTTGGTTAATCAATTGTTCAACAGTAGCAGCAGAGGTTATGATTTGTTGTGCCGAAGATGTTAGAAATTCCTGTTTCATAGCTTGATCAAGAAAAGACAACAAATTATCATGAAAACCATTAACATTTAACAGACCTATAGGTTTATGGTGAATGTGCAGCTGGGCCCAAGAGGAAATATGAAAGATCTCTTCTAATGTGCCTAGACCACCTGGTAAGGCAATGAAGGCGTCAACTAATACCTGACCAAGATGATTTGCTGATTCTAATAACTCCTTTTCTTTCCCAGGACTGGATCCACCGAAAACACAAATATTTTTGATGTGATGACTTGAAGAGCCTGCCATTTCTCCACACTTCTATATTTGTTAAATGTATGGGTTGAGTAGAAATGAAGGGAAGGAAGAGAAGATTTTATAGATGAGAAATTCAAGATGCAATCATACCACCTATATGTAAGCCAGCTGGAGTTTCACACACACTTTCTCTCTCTTTATTTATTTATTTATTTTGAAAAAGCATGTGTATGTATAGGTAGTTGTGATTGTGGCTCACATCTTCCCTTGGTTTTATGTCCAAGAACGGCTTAAACGCTCTCTATGGGTCAGGGATAGGCTTCCCATCCAGTTTTCTTAAAAACTGGCAAACATGGTCTTTTATAATCAGATTCCCCCTTATTCAGGCCATCCTTAATGAATTGTATTTTATCTTCATGATTTATAGATACCATTCCTAAAGAACGACATGTTGCATTACAAGTCCATCTGGCACATGTGTGACAGACTTTTAGTTGTTTAGCACGACGTTTCTTTGTAAAAGTGCTTTTACCTGTTCCAAGCATGTATGAGATGAAAGAATTGGAGGACTCACCTGATAATCGGACCTTTGCTTCAATTAGCCAACGAATATCTTCAGGAATTTCATGATTCATCAACAATCTCAATCTTGCACATCTAGCACGGTAAATTTTTGTAATCGCATTCTGAGGTAGAGCGGGAAAGTACTTTTTCAATTTTTCAAGAATGGTGTTCATTTTCAAATGAGAATTGGAGAAGAGATTCAAAAAAGAGAGAAAGAGCAAAGAATTGCACAAATATATACAAATATCAGTTATTATGGGAAACTGAAAGAACCAACTGAAGTCATGGAGTACTGTTATCCGCCATTTGATCGGGGTGAGAAAGACTAGCAAAACAAAATTCACACCAAAACGAAACACAAAACAATGTGAGAAAAAGAATCAAGCTTTATATACAGGATCACTTAATTCAATAGTCATTTTCAACTGAAAAATTGTCAAAGTAAACTTTCAAACGATGTCCATTTACCTTGAGAACATTGTCATTCTTTAGATTCTCGATATCACATACCCCATATGGTTACACATGTTTCACAATAAAAGGACCGCTCCATCTTGATCTTAGCTTTCCAGGAAATAAATGGAGTCAAGAATTATAAAGCAAAACTTTTTGACCAACATCAAATGTTTTTCTCAAGATTCTCTTGTCATGAAATTCTTTGATTCTTGCTTTATGAATTTTTGAATTCTAATATGCATCATTTCTTATTTCCTCAAGCTCATTTATTTGTAACTTACGCAGCTGACTAGCATCATCAAGGTTTGAATTGAAAGCTTTAATAGCCCAATAAGCTTTATGTTCAAGTTCCACAGTCAAGTGACAAGGTTTTCCATAGACTAGTCTATAAAGGGACATACCTAATGATGTTTTATAAGCAGTTCGATAAGCCTAAAGTGCATCATTAAGTCTTAAAGACCAGTCTTTCCTATTAGGGTTCACTGTTTTCTCCAAGATTTGTTTGATCTCCCTATTAGCAAGCTCTACTTGTCCACTTGTCTGAGGGTGATAAGGGGTGACAACTTTGTGTGTGATTCCATATTTCTTCACTAAAGACTCAAATGGCTTGTTACAAAAATGTGTTCCACCATCACTTATCATGGCTTGAGGGATTCCAAATCGACTCAAAATATTTTCTTTCAAGAACTTTATCACTGTTTTGTGGTCATTGTTTCGACTTGGAATTGCCTCTATCCATTTTAAAACATAATCTATTGCGACTAATATGTATAAGAAACCAAATGATAGAGGAAATGGACCCATGAAATCTATACCCCAATAGTCAAAGATCTCAATGACAAGAATAGGATTTAAAGGCATCATGTGATGTTTTGAAATAGAACCCAACTTTTGACAATTTTCACAAGTCTTACAGAATGCATGTGAGTCCTTGAACATAGTGGGCCAGTAAAATCCACTTTGTAAAATTTTTGCAGTGGTCTTTCTTGATGAGAAATGACCCCCACATGCCTCAGAATGAAAAAATTTAATGACACTACTTACCTTATTGTCAGGAATGCATCTTCAAAATATTTAATCAGGACAATATTTGAATAAATAAGGGTCATCACAATAAAAGTTCTTTACTTCGTTCAACAACTTTCTTTTGTCTTGGGTACTCCAATGAGCCGACAATTGTCCTGAAATAAGAAAATTAACAATATTAGCATACCAAGGCATTGTAGAGACAGAAAATAGAGATTCGTCAGGAAAGTAGTCATCGATTGGTGTGATGTCAGATCTCGAATTTGTTGTCAATCTTGACAAATGATCTGCGACAACATTTTCAGTGTCTTTCTTGTCTTTGATTGTGATATCAAATTCTTGAAGTAACAAAATCCACCGCACCAATCTAGCCTTAGATAAAAGATATTTCAATGCTGCATGATCACTAAAAACAACAACAGGTGAGCCAACAAGATAAGACCTGAATTTTTCACACGCAAATATTACTGCAAGTAATTCTTTTTCAGTGGTGGTGTAATTCATTTGAGCATTATTCAAAGTTTTACTTGCATAGTAAATCACATAAGGTTTCTTATCTTTTCTTTGTCCTAAGACAGCACCCACGACATAATCACTAGTGTCACACATTATTTCAAAATGTAATGACCAATCAGGAGGTTGAATGACAG
This sequence comes from Populus deltoides, assembly GCA_015852605.2. Taxonomy (NCBI): domain Eukaryota; kingdom Viridiplantae; phylum Streptophyta; class Magnoliopsida; order Malpighiales; family Salicaceae; genus Populus; species Populus deltoides. The sequence continues at coordinate 10,418,872 of CM027570.2, forward strand.
GAGCAGAAGTGAGCAAGTTTTTAAGTTTAACAAAGGCTTCTTCACAATGTTTAGTCCATTCAAAAATATTATCCTTTGTTAGAAGGTCACCCAAGGGCTTAGATATTACACTAAAATCTTTGATGAACCTTCTATAAAAACTAGCATGTCCTAAGAATGATCTAACATCTTTAACAAATTTTGGTGTTGGCAAGTTAGCAATTAACTCGATTTTAGATTTGTCAACCTCAATTCCTTTCAATGAAACAATGTGACCAATTACAATGCCGTTTGTTACCATAAAGTGACATTTTTCCTAATTCAGTACAAGATTCTTCTCTTCACACCTGCTCAAAACCTTTTCTAAGTTAGTCAAACAATCATCAAATGAATCACCAAAAACGTGGCTGGTGCATTACATAATCTAAAAGGCATCTTTCGATATGTAAAAGTACCAAATGGACATGTGAAAGTAGTCTTCTCTTGATCTTCCAATGCAATTTCAATTTGGTTGTAACCTAAATAGCCATCTAGGAAATAATAAAATTCATGACCTGCAACTCTTTCTAGGATTTGATCCATGAAAGGTAAAGGAAAATGATCTTTTCTAGTCATTGAATTTAGTTTCCTATAGTCAATGCACATGTGCCAACTAGTAATAGTCCTAGTTGGAATTAAATAATTTTTCGCATTTGTTATCACAGTGAATCCAGACTTCTTGGGTAGGACTTACCCATTAGCTGTCAGAAATAGGATAAATGATTTCATTATCTAGAAGCTTAATGACTTCATTTTTCACTACTTCTTTCATATTAGGATTAAGCCTTCGTTGCATTTCTCTAGAGGGTTTAGCATTTTCCTCCAAATAAATCCTGTGTGTGCAAATCAAAGGACTAATTCCTTTTATGTCAGATATGGTCCATCCTAATGCATTTTTGTGCATTTTCAGAGTTAGTAATAACTTACCTTCTTGATGTGCATTAAGTTTTGAAGAGATTATTACCGGAAAAGTTTCATTTTCTCCCTAAAATGAGTATTTGAGATTGAATGGTAACGGCTTCGAATCCGGTTTTGGTGGTTGAACACTTGAAGGTATGGACTCAATTGATCGTGGTGGCAATTCCTCAATTTTTGGTCTCCAACTATTTGCCTTTGATTCTTCCTGAAAATAAACCATTTGCAAATCATCAGATTCATCAATCTCAATTTCACTAGAAGTGGTTTGAAATTGGTCATGAACTAATTTTTCAGTAAAATCCACTTCCTGTAAATCATTATCATCTCCAGGTTGCTTGCAAATGTTGAAAATAGTCATCTCCAATGTCATGTTTCCAAAAGATAGCTTCATCAGTCCATTCCTACAATTAATTAATGCATTAGAAGTTGCAAGAAATGGACGTCCTAAAATAACAGGAAATGAATTATATGCTTCAACAGGTTGTGTATCCAAGACAATAAAATCCACAGGATAAATGAATTTATCAACTTGTACTAACACATCTTCAACTATTCCTCTAGGCACTTTTACAGATCTATAGGCAAGTAAAAGAGTTATAAAAGTTGGTTTTAACTCACCTAGATTGAGACTCTGAAAAACTGAATATGGAAGTAAATTCACACTAGCTCCAAGATCAAGTAAAGCTCTTTCAATTTTATGTTCTCCAATAAAGCATGAAATTGTAGGACAACCAGGGTCTTTATATTTCAAAGCATTATGGTTCTGAAGAATAGCACTTCCTTGTTCGGCTAAAAAGGCTTTCTTTTTCACATTCAGTTTTCTCTTCACAGTGCACAGATCTTTCAAAAATTTAGCATAAGAAGGAACCTGTTTAATAGCATCCAACAAAGGTATATTGATCCTTACCTGTTTGAAAGTTTCAAAGATTTCAGAGTTGTGATTGACTTTCCTTTGTTTGGTCATGGCATGAGGAAATGGAAGTGTTGGCGAGGAATCAGTCTTTTCTTTACAATGTTTAGATTCAACCCCTTCCTTACCTTCAAAGATTGACTCATCATCTTTCTCACAAGGTTCAAGAATGGGTTTTCAATAACTTTACCACTGCGAAGAGTGTTGACTGATTTGGCTTGGTCCATGTGTTGGCTTCCAGAACTACTTGCATTTGCACTGTATTGCCCCTTGGGATTTTGTTGTGGTTGAGATGGAAACTTACCTTTCTCTTGGAAATTGAGAGCAGATGTCAATTTTGCAAGAGTATCTTTAAAATCTGTCATGCTTTAAGCAAGTTGAGTGTTAATTGTCTCCTGTTTTTCCATGAATGCATGCAATGTTTCCTCAAGATTTCTTCTAGGAGGTGGAGCATAAGGAGGTGCATATCCATGAGAATTTTGGAAATTATGGTGTGCTTGAAACGGTGGTTGTGAAGTTTGTGCATTATTGTTATCACTCTTCCAATTGAAATTCGGGTGATTTCTCCAACCAGGGTTGTATGTTTGCGAGTATGGGTTATGATTGAGCCTTTGGAAACTATTTAAAGCATGAGCTTGTTCATGGAGACATTCCTTAAAAGAAGGCAAAGTTGGACACTCATTGGTTGAATGTTCATTGGTTTCACAGATTTGACACATAATGTTTTGAACAGATTTTAGTTGACCACTCTTTTTTAATTCTAGTGCCTCGACTTTTTAGCTAAAGATGCAAACTTGGCTTGGAGGTCATGATCTTCCCTAAGGTTGTACATACCTCCACTAGATGTATGATGTTGGGTTTTACTTGATGCCTCATAAGTTCCTGTAGTGTCCTAATTTTGCGCATTTTCAGCTAGCAAGTCTAGATACTCCATTGCTTCATTAGGGTCTTTATCCTCAAAAGTTCTATTGCACATCAATTCATCCATTTACCTATCTCTAGGAGTTAACCCTTCATAAAAATGTGAAACCAATCTCCATGTTTCAAAACCATGATGAGGGCAAGTATTAAGCAAGTCTCGATATCTATCCCAACATTGGTAAAACGTTTCTCTTGGTTTTTGAGTTGAAAGTGATGATTTGTCTTTTGAAAGAGTTTGTTCTATGGGACGGAAAAAACTTCTTTAAAAATTGTTGTTGCATTTCATCCTAAGCACGAATAGATCCAGGTCTCAAAATTTGTAGCCATGTTTTAGCTTTATCTTTTAATGAAAAAGAAAAAAGCTTTAACCTGATGGTGTTCATGCTACAATTTGAGTCATTATAGGTGTTACAAACCTCCTCAAATTCCTTTAAATGCAAGTATGGATTTTCTAAATCTAAGCCATGAAAAGAAGGTAAAAGTTGAATAATGTCTGGCTTAAAATTAAAATGAGATGCATCAGGGGGAAAAGCTATGCATGAGGGTGCACTTGTTCTTGTGGGATTCATGAGGTCTCTAAGTGTTCTCACTCGGTTATTCTCATTATTCTCATTATGAAGCAACTGATTATCTTCTTCGGCCATATTTTCTGAAAATGATGAGGATACCTTACAAAGTCTACCACTTAATGTACGTGACCAGACTCTCACGCACGTGTAAAAAGAGAATAAAAAGAAAAAGAAAAGAAAAGAAAAATAAACAAAACAAAAAAAATAAACAAAGTTAGATATAAGAAAAGTGAAAAGAGAAAATAAAATAAATACTATAATTTGTACAAGAATTTACCTCCTCGGCAACGGCGCCAAAAACTTGACACAACCAAAAGATTGATGCCTTCTTCCAAGTGCAGAAGTGTCGAAGTAATAAATAACCCAACAAGACCGAGATCGAACCACAGGTAGGTTAATTGTATAAATTATAAGCAACAATAATAACAACGATGACAACAACAACAACAACAACAACAACAACAATAATAATAATACCACTAATACTATTAATGATGATAATAACAAAGATGATGAAGAAGAAGAAGTTGATGAGAACTTTGAGATGGAAGATTAACGTAAGGATTAAACAATGATAACAACAAATGTCAAGATTAGAGGATCCACTAATGGTATTTCAAACAAGTATAGTATAAATTCTTATTATTCAATTGGAAACCACACACAAAGGAGGTTCCAATCAGATTATAAATTGTTAACATGATTACATTAGTTATCTTATTCGAATAATGCTAATACTTGTAAATATTGTCAGGCATTCATGATTATAACTTATGTTAACAACAAATCAAGTTCCTTTCATAGCTCAGGTGTCGGTTATACCATACAGTATGGGCTATGAAAGTGCCAAGTATTTGTTGTACCAGGTGTTATACAACATAAATCTAGATTAACCATTTAACAAGCAAAGTATATAAAGCATGTTAGTATCCAACATTAAGGTCCATGTTAAGTTTATATTGTACTTATTCTTACACCATTAGTGTACCCTTTTCACCTTGACATAATTAACTTAGCTACACATAATGAAAGAAAAAAACATAAATAAACAAGATAAGAACATAAATGAGAAAGAAATTAACTAAGTAAAGAAAAGGAAATGAAAGGGATAAACGAGAGATTAATATAAACAAAACTTAAGTATTACAAAAGAGAGAGCAAGAGCATGATCTTGATCTGAACACCAACATGCCTAAATACATGGCAAATGCCTCCTTTTATAGGCCAAAATTCAGAACTATTGATTTGTTGACTAATTGATGAATGGGTGGCCACATCTTGACTTAATGACAATTCTTATCTTCTTGTCTGCCAAAAAATCATTGATAACGTCATAATTTGAACAGACTTAAACATGAAAGTTCTAGGAAATTGTCTCAGATTTCCAGGGTAAAAATTTGAGATCATTTGGACTTCTAGAACTCGAGATATGGGCTGAACACTGAACAGTGTCTAGGCTGCAAGACAGATTCGAACTTCTTCGTTGTTGCTACAATTTGGACTTGAAAACAGCCTTGTTAAATCTTGGACTCCCATGAAAGTTGTAGGCCTATGTTCTACCTTTTCATCCATATAAAGTAGACCTAAATCCGAGATCTACAGCTCCAGATATGACCCGATTACCGAACAATGTTCCACTTTGGATTGCACCAGCGTCTCTTTTCTAAGTTTGGTCCTCTCTTTGTCCTTTCAATTTTCCTACTAAAACTCATCAATCAATTCTTTTATTTATGTGATAGGCCTGCATTTAAGATGAACATTTACCATAAATTAAAGGTATCTTAAATTATTATATATGTTATTATAAAACATGCTTTAGTTAAGGAGTTATTGATACTTCAAATGCAAAATGATGATATAAAACCTTGATAAAAATGCACTTTTAAGTACTAATCATGTGTCATGCAATATGGCTAAGGAAACTGATGCAATATTTGCAGCAGAAACATAGCAAGGCTACACGAATCTTTGTTGATAACAAGTCTGCTATAGCACTTGCAAAGAATCCAGTTCATCATGAATGTTTAAAACATATTGATACTCGATTTCACTTAATCAAACAACATATAAAAGAAGGCGATGTGGAGTTAGTTCATGTCAAAACTCATGAACAAATTGCAGACATTTTTATAAAGCCATTGAAGATCGATGTGTTCTGTTATTTGCAGAAGAAGCTTGGAATCATGAAGTGGACGGGACAAGTTTAAGAGGGGAGAATTGACACGACCAAAAGATTGATGTCTTCTCCCAAGTGCAGGAGTGTCGAAGTAATAAATAACCTGGCAAGACCGGGGTCGAACCACAAGGAGGTTAATTGTATAAATTATAGTTAACAGCAACACAATAACAACAATAATAATAGTAATAATAATAATAATAATAAAGAAGAAGAAGAAGTTGATGAGAACTTTGAGATGGAAGATTAACGTAAAGATTCAACAATGATAACAACACATGTCAAGGTTAGAGGATCCACTAATGGTATTTCAAACAAGTATAGTATAAACATTTTTTATTCAATTGGAAACCACACACAAAGGAGGTTCCAATCAGATTATAAATTGTTAACATGATTACATTAGTTATCTTATTCGAATAATGCTAATACTTGTAAATGTTGTCAGGCATTCATGATTATAACTTATGTTAACAACAAATCAAGTTCCTTTCATAGCTCAGGCATCGGTTATACCATACAGTATGGGCTATGAAAGTGCCAAGTATTTGTTGTACCAGGTGTTATACAACATAAATCTAGATTAACCATTTAACAAGCAAAGTATTAAAAGTGAACAAGATAACAAATATAAAGCATGTTAGTATCCAACATTAAGGTCCATGTTAAGTTTATATTATACTTATTCTTACACCATTAGTGTACCCTTTTCACCTTGACATAATTAATTTAGCAACACATAATGAAAGGAAGAAACATAAATAAACAAGGAAAGGAAATGAAAAGCATAAGCAAGAAATTAATATAAGCAAAACTTAAGCATTACAAAATATAAAGAAAGAGCAAGAGCATCATCTTGATCTGAACACCAAGATGCCTAAATACATGGCAAATGCCTCCTTTTATAGGCCAAAATTCGGAACTATTGATTTGTTGACTAATTGATGAGTGAGTGGCCACATCTTGACTTGGTGACAATCCTTATCTTCTTGTCTGCCAAAAACATCATTGATGACGTCATAATTTGAACAAACTTAAATCATGAAAGTTCTAGAGAATTGTCTCATCTTTCCAGGGTAAAAATTTGAGATCATTTGGACTTCTAGAACTCGAGATATGGGCTGAACACTAAACAGTGTCTGGGCTGCAGGACAGATTTGGACTTCTTTGTTATTGCTGCAATTTGGACTTAAAAATAGCCTTTTTAAATCTTGGACTCCGCATGAAAGTTGTAGGGCTATGTCTTAGCTTTCCATCCATATAAGGTAGAACTAAATCCAAGATCTACAGCTCCAGATATGACCCGATTACCAAACAGTGTTCCAGTTTGGACTGCACTAATATCTCTTTTCTAAGTTTGGCCATCTTTCTGTCCTTTCAATTTCAGTACTTCAACTCATCAATCAATTCTTTCATTTATGTGATAGACCTGCATTTAAGATGAACATTTACCATAAATTAAAGGTATCTTATATTATTAGATATGTTAGTATAAAACATGCTTTAGTTAAGTAGTTATTGATACTTCAAGTGCAAAATAATGATATAAAACCTTGATAAAAATGCACTTTTAAGTACTAATCAAGAATGTTAGTTATTAAACTTGTTTATCAAGATTAAGTGTATTGAAGTTAGTTCAATGAATAATCATTTACATTATAAATAATATGAATTTAGTAGTATTATGAATCTAGTAGTACTATGAATCTAGAGTAAGTATTGAAGAGTCTAATATTAATTAAGTTCTTTGGAGATTGTAAAAGACATTTTATAATCACTACAAGATTTCACAGTTTTACCGACGGACATATTTTGTTGGTGTGTGAGTAGAAGTTCGTTGGTAAATAAATCATCAATGCCTTCACTGATGGATTACGTCCGTCGGCTTTCCTTTCGTCGGTGATTCCCCATTCCGTCGCTATATAGGTCGGAACAAAAAAAACCATTTGCTGATGGTTTTACAAACGGAATTTGCGAGCCAAAATAAAATATTCCCACTTGAAATCTACCGACTGACTTTTATTCCGTCGGTGATATCGTGATTGACCGACGGCTACAAACCGTCGGTAAATCTGTCGGTGAGTGTATGAAATAGCGACCGAATATATCCGTTTGTAAAGTCATCGGTAAGTGTGGCAGCTACTATCACAGGCCAACAGATTAAGTCCGTCGATAAATCTGTCTGTGAGTGGTTGAAATACCGACCGAATATATCTGTCTGTAAAGGCATTGGTGAATGCTAATGTCAAATTCCGATGGATTCATTCCATCGGTAATAGTTTTTTCTAAATTTGTTTTTAAAAAATTATTTAAAATATATAATATAAAATTATTTAAATGAATGGTAATAAAAACCAATTATGCAAAAAAAAATTAAATTAAACATCAAAAACAAAAAATCAAAGTTAAATAATATTCATTACAAACTGAATGTGTTTCCAAAAAAAATATTAAATGAAATTTTAAAGGTAAATAATATTTATTACAAATTAATATAAAGGTGGAGCTGGAGAAGGAGGAGATCTTGGAGGAGGAGGCTGGTGGTTATACAACCAAAAAGGATTAGGCACACATGTTCCACTATGTGTTGCAATGTTCATGACCATTTCGCGAAGCTGTTCAGAAGCCACTTTTTGTTGTGCAGACTCCGCTCTTTGTTCTGCATGAGACGCTTTGAGTTGCGCGTACTCCGCTGATAGGTGGTCGTATTTTTCAGTGAGCTGAGCCATGTGTTGCTGCAAGGCCACGAACTCCTTAGATTGGGAGCTCCCAACGATTGAAACACTACGGGTCGACCGCAAGTTGTCGGCCGTAGTGTTGGAAAGCCCGTAAACCCAATTTTTATCGGGTCCACCTGACGATCCAACCTCCATCCACATATCCGGATCGAATTCCGGATGGGTCAAAATATCATCCCCATATCTCTCCCTCAATTGATTATTATAGTTCTCCTGAAAATAAAAAAAAGTAATCATCATATTCAATTCAATAAACATAATAACTTACAAAATAAAATGGTTGAACAAACATACCATGAAATGTTGAGCACGGTTATCAATGAACTGTTGCGCCCCCTTCTGGCGGTCTTGACTACGCACGTGCGTCTCTACAAACAGCTCCATCGGGCTCGGCTCACGTCTAAGAGACGCAGCCTATAATGAAAAAAGATATATTAACAACAACTTAATTTAACGATATATTTCATTTAAATTAATCTTACCATCCGTTTCGCATGTGCAGCAAACGGAACGGAGCCGCTAGTGTGCATTGTCACCGAGCCATGAATTGGCCGATTCCGGTTGCCAGCAGCGGACTGTGAGCATTGGGTGAATTGCTCAGACGTCACGTGCTCAAGATAGTGCGGCCATATATCTTCCGAGACATATATAAGCTTGAAATCCCTCCAAACTGCAACATCATTCCAGCCTTGGAAACTCATATCCCTCGCGGTTTTTTTGCCCTTTTTTGTACTTCATACAAAAAATTGCGCAACCTACTTCACGCAACCAAAAATTACATTTCGAAACATAAATTTTTGTCTAAAAAAAATCTTGTATTATTTTCGATCTTACCTAGTTGCCGTGTGATTTTCCCACACCCTCCTCACAATAGTGTTATGCTCATTGTCCTAGCAGAATTTGTGTTGTGTATAAATAAACAAGTTTAAATAAAAATAATAATTTATTTACAATTATATTAATAATTTATTAGAAATAAGCTGAAAATTATAAATTAACACCAACCTGAAATCTGTCAAACCATACATTGATTTGAGGCATCCATTCAGGATGCTTGGATATCTGACTCCATTAAAACAATGGAATCTCCATCGACGATTTAAACATCGATGATATTACTCGGGTGGCCTCAATGTTTGTGAACCTGAAAAGAAATGAAATAAATTAAATAGTGATTACTTCATAAATTATGTTGTAATTTTTTTTAAAAAAATTAAAACCTTAAAAAACTTACATTGAAAGGTGTCCTTCCACTATGTCTCGTACTTGCGGGAAAATTGATTCCGCTGCGAAGGCACCCTGCCTCTACGCTGTGAAGTAGTGCTGGAAGAGGCAGCATCGGTTGACAGCGCAGGTGGTGTCGGTGCCTCTTCTTGAGAGGCACTGAAGGAAATATAATCATCGCTGCTAGACGAACTAGTTGCGACCATACGTGAGCGACCAGCTCTGGATTTCATTCTACGCATCTACACAATTTTATACAAATAATTATATAATTAAATTCAAATGTTAAAAAAAATTCGACAAAGACCTCCCCATATCTTGGATACTACCCAAATCCACAAACCTGCACATATTAACAAAAGCCACAACCAATTGACCCAATCTACACTAATTATTCCAACATATTCAATTACTAATCTTAAGGTAAATTCAACATTAAGAATTACAATTCAACAAATTATTCAATAATTATGCCAATACAACAAAACAATAAAAAAAAAACTCTAGAATAACAATCAAAACAAATGAAAAAAATTAAACACAAATCATGCAATAATAGAGTAAAATTAATAATTATTCCAACATATTCAATTACTAATTCTATGGTAAATTCAACATTAACAACAAATATTCAACAAATTAACTAATAATAATTATGCCAATATAACAATAAAAATATTCAATAAATTAAAAAAAAAACTATAGAATTTAGCAATGAATTATGCAAAAAAAACTATAGACTTTATCTACATTACAAAAATACACAAAACAAAAAACATAACAAAAAAATAGCAAAAAAAACCCTTAAAGTAAAATGAAATAGAAGAAATACGTACCTTTTAAACTGATGGAGATTCACGAGAAAAGTTGCTAGAGATTACTGGTGAAACTTTTGAAGAACGGAGAGGAAAAGAATCGGTGAAAAATTGAGGAGAAGAAAAAATGAACTGAAGAGGCGGTCGGGGGAAGTTATATGGCAATTGATTACAGGTGAAACTTTTGAAGAACGGAGAGGAAAAGAATCGGTGAAAAACTGAGGAGGCGGTCGGGGGAAGTTATATGGCAATTTTACCGACGGATATAAAATTAATTATTATTTTAATTTATTCCGTCTGTGAAATGTGAAAAATCCATTGGTAAATTTTGAACTTTGCAACAAAATTTTTGATGACCCTCCATATTTTTAGTGGTCCGTCAGTAATTCTGTCGGTAAGATGACGCGGTCAGAGATGCATTTAATGCACAACCCTTTAAAATTCGCACGATCTGTCAGTAATTTTGTCTGTAAAATTGAACCACTGACAACTTACCGACAGATATAAATCCGTCGGTCTTAGGGTCGGTGATTATGGCATTTCAAGTAATTATTTTCGAACTCTCTGTGAAATGCCGATGGACTTATATCCGCCTGTATGGATGTCGATGATTGTGGCATTTCAAGTAATTATTTTCAAACTCTCTGTGAAATGCTGACGGACTTAATCCATCCGTATGGACGTCAGTGATTGTTGTATTTCAAGTAATTATTTTCGAACTCTCTGTAAAATGCCGACGGACTTAGTCCGTAGGTATGGACGTCAGTGAATGTGGCATTTCAAGTAATTATTTCCTGTTACAAAATATATCATCCATGATCTATAATTATTTGAAGTAATTATTTCGTAATTGTGGCATTTTAAGTAATTATTTCAAGTAATAAATATTTGGTGTTTCAAAATATATCATCCATAATCTAAATTACATGAAAAAAAGTGTTTTACACAGGGCTTCATTTTGGTGGTTAGTCAGAATTTTCTTCTTCTTCGTCATCAATTGAATTGTCATCACCTTCATCACAATCTTCAATATGGATATCATCTTCTTCATCGACATTTGCTTGTCCGCTAGAGCTCAAAACAAAATTCAACTCCTCTGCGTCAACATCAACAAGACTATCATCGAAAACACGAAAATTTGAATTTTCTTCCAATTCAATCGAAGGAGCAACTCGATATGGTTCAACCAACTCACTAACTTGAAAAACATCATCTCGCACACTTGTGTCTTCGTTCTTATCCTGAACAACCTCGACACGACCCCGGGGTTTTGTTTTTAAAACGGACAACCAATCCACTCTTGATCGATCCTTTCTAAATGAAGCGGTGTATGTGTAATAAACTTGTTGACATTGCTTTGTGAAAACAAAGACATCGTTTATGTTGTGGAGTTTTTGAGTTGATTTCAACCAGACCATAGTACAGATCAACTCTGATTCCTCTGTCAGTCATCTCATACCAATAGCATTTGAATAAAAACACTCTATTCTGCTGGTTATGATATTGCAGTTTGATGACCTCTTCTAATCTACCATAGTAGTTCTCTTTCAGCTTATTCCCTTCAAGTAAAATACTTTTTGCCCATTCAATAATCTTGTCATACCGGGCCTTACTCAACCCGTGATCTGACTTGATGGTGAACACCTGTGCTACGACCGATAATTTACTGTGGTTCGTGCAGCCATCCCATAATGGTTCGTCAGAATCTTTCAACAAATCAAAAAACCTAGCTGCATCTGCATTAGGTTCTTCTTGTACGATTGGACATTAACTGACATTACCTTGATTCATTCTCATTGCATCCATAACCATATTTCTGTAAGGATTAATGTTGTCCTTTGCCGCTTCATGCACGTTGCTAGTACTAGAAGTAGACCCAACCACCATTTCTTCCATTCTCCTCTTACTACCAACTACTTCTCCATGTGCATACCAACACTGGTAATTCTCCATAAATCCTTCGTGTAGAAGATGCATCATTACAACATCTGGATGCAGATACTTTTTATTTGGCACTTCGTGCATGAACACCTAATACCACCTCTAGTAAAATTTCTGGGAATAGATGTTGTGAAATTAATGTAACCTTAAACCCCGTTACAATAATCCATCCTCCGCAATCCTTGAGGTGAATTTCGATACATCCATGAACGATCATCCATGACTTATATCGAACCTCTATAAAATTATGATGACATCATTTATTAATTAACTAAGTTAGGTAAATAAACTTGCAAAAATATTACTTTACCTCGAGATTATCCAACAAACCAATCACAACTTCTCATAAATATTAAATATTCATTATCATTTATCAACGTCCGTACAAATTAAAATATATAAATTTACGGAAATTACCACTCCGCAATATCATTGATAAAACTTTAAACGGACCCATTAAGCAAGCTATTAATTATTTCAAAATAGCACATGTATTTCGATTGTTCCATAAAGTTTTAACAATTTACAAATAAATACAATCTTACAAAATCTAAAACAAACCATAATAGGTATAGAATTATACATTCATATACTACAAGTTTGTTTGAGAAATAAAGATAAAACATGTACATCTACTAACAAAATACATATACTAAAAAAATAATAAAATTGACATTTAATTAAATGTTAAAATTTAAAAAGATAGAATTACTTACAAAAATTGATAAAATCCGTCGGTAAATCAGAACACGGATGTTATGACCATAAAACTTTAAGAAATATAACTTGTTGTGCTGATATGAGGGAGATTTTTTTTTGGGGGGAGGGGGGGCTGGTTGTTTGTAGATGGGGAGAGTTGGGTTTAGGAAGAAGAAGGAGAAATAGGGGAGGAGAGGGTCGGCAGAGCTATCATATATTAACGTTTTCTGAAGGTTTCACCGACGGAAACTTCGTCAGTGATTACGTCGGTGATTCTGACAGAAACATTGACACGTCTCCATACGGATCTGCCATTTCGAATCCCTCGGTGAGTCTGTCGGCAATTTAAACGGTGAACCGGTCACGTCACTATATGAGCTGTCGTTTTGAATCCATCGGTGAGTCTGTTGGAAAAAAATAACCCGCTGAAACCTCCACTAAGCGACCCACCTTTTTTTTTAATTCAAAAACTTTTCCATCCATAATTCAGTCGGTAACTCCCGACGGAATATTTCTGTCGGGAGTTACCGACTAAATTACGGACAGAAAAGTTTCCGTCGGTAGTTACCGACTGAATTACGGACGGAAAGGTGTCCGTTGGTAATTTCGACCTCAAATTACCGACAAACATATTCCGTCGGTAAATTGGTTGCTATTTAGCGAATTTCTAGTAGTGAATGTCTATATATATTGTCTGGATTTGATAATGCAATATGTGAGAGTACTATTATTTAGTGTATTGTATTCCACCAAATTATGTGAGTGATGATCCCTCCTTTGTTCTGTTATTATTTTTTCCAATAACCTGTACGTGCTTCTACTGGAGGCGAAGTTGAGGGAGACAGGCGGATGACGCTGGAGACTAGTGGTTGGGCAAACATCTTGACTTTCTCTTCATTCTTCTGTGTTTCTCCTTCCTCCCTGGTCTCCATTTTTTTTTTTTAATTTCTCTCCCTTTTCCTTTTTGGTTTTTGTTGCTCCTCCCTATTATGGAAAGGGAATGTAGCTGTTGGTCGGAGGAGCACGGTAGGGAGAGGAGCGCCTGTTGGAGCTTGTAGTGTGCTGCTATTCATAGCTGGTGCAGAGGAGAGGAGATCGCGACAGCAATCTAGAGCAGGGGAGTCGGTGTTGTGAAGAGTTACTGGATGTTGCTTGGGGTTGGATTGAAACTTACCTTCAGCTGGCAATGGGAACCTCTGATGGATTCTGCTCTCAGTCGAAGATAGGACGGTTGATGCTGCTGTTGCACAACTTAAAGAAGAGAATTCTATTGTTTGTTCATTGTAAAACCAAAGATTGCATGTCTGAGAGGAAACCTTCTGCTGCTCACGATGGCATCTTGCTGAGAAGAGGATTTCTCCTGCTCACAGTGGCAGCTTGTTTTGAGGAGCGGCTGGCGTTTGTTGCTGATGGTGTGACTGGAAATCAAATTGCTGAAACCAGTGTTGCTGCTATATCAGAGGAGAGGAAATCATGGCAGCAATCTAGATGAGGAGAGCTGGTTTTTTCAGTGAGGAGGAGAGGAGCGACCCCACTGCTGTCTTGGCGACTTCGCTGTTATTGCTGCTGGTAAGAAGAGTTGTCCATGATGCAACCTTTCTGGCCTGGTGGTTTAGTGACATCCGACCTTGATGAGGACCAGGCATGATAACTTAACAGCATGCAGCAGAGTTCAACCGAAGAAGGGGTTACCGGGACAAAAAGATGGAGCTGATTTCTCTTTTCTTGGTGTTGGTGGCGGAGATATTGACAGAGAGAGGGTGCTGGCTAGTATTGGTATTGGTTGATTTTCGGAGAGAGAAAAACAGGCAGGGGGTCGTGGTTGGTCACAGAGAAGGTGATTATTTAGGGTTCGCCGCCCCTTTTTTTATGTTTCTTTTTTTATGTGTTTCTTTTTTCTTGTAATGCTACCATGTGCTTGTTGGGATATGTATTTATAGTACAAGAGTCTCATTATAAGAAACAAAATCTCAAATAAACTCATTTTCTTTTTTGAACCTTGAATTTGATTAAGAATCAAATTCGAATATGAATAACTATCATTTTCTTAATGATAAGGATAGAATGTCAAAAGCACATTGTAGTCCCTAGTTTTCACGCAAGTTAACAAATCACACTTTTCATCGAAATAAATATTTTATCTTTCAATTTTACATTTTAACTCCTGTAAAACTAAATTAAAAGCTTATGGGCCAAAATTGTGTTATAATAGTTGCCTCCTTTTTACAATGCTTATGGTGCAAAGGCATTGAAAAATTCTTTTTTTTTTACTTCGTATAGTAAGTTTTGTAAAGAAAAATAAGCGTGAAAACCCTTCCTTTTCTTTTCTTTTGATTTTTTTTTGAAATGGTCTAATTGTTATAGACGAACTACCCCATAATAAAATGCGAGGGATTTTGCAAGTGGTCTAATTGTTTCAGACGACTTGCACTGTCGCATCCCCACGACAAAGCGCGACAGAGCGGCGACCCTTCCCGGGAGCGAGGAATTAATTTTGTGGTTTTTTTTTGTGAATAAGGGAGTCGCCACCTAGTATTATGGTCACTAGGAAACCTAACTGACCTTTCAGAGATTTTAAGACAAGGGACTGGTTGCGTAAAGGGAAGGTATTAGCACCCCTAGTACGCCCTACCTAAGGTAAGCTGCTTGGTGTTTGGTTTGCCTTATAATTGCTATGGTGTTGGTGTTTTCTAATCCCATCAGTTTTCCTAGGATAAGTTTGCTATAATGAACAAACTTGGACTCAGAGTCTAAAAAGAAAAAACCATTGGTCAATGTGGATCACACCTTTAGATATGTCTACAAAGTACCAAGGAGAACCAATGCAGATCTCTTGAAATCTTTGTTTGATTCAGACTAAATTTATAACCCATATATATATATATATATATTCCACATTACGTCGAAAACCGGGTGTTCTAAATACAAGATTTGTATTTTTACAATATAAAAATACAAAAAAACCACAAAATAAATACACAAGAAAAACAACGATAGTACTTGTTTTTTTTAGAGGCTAGGTTCAGCTCGGCCCATGTTGCTAGGCTGAACGCAGCAGGCCTAGTCGGGTTACGGGCTAGAACTAGTGACCCGGTTGGGCACAAAGGCATGCGTGAGTTTCCTCATGCGTGCCTTGGCTGGTCATTGTTCAAGTGAATTAAATTTCACTTGAACAGTAACAAAAACAACTAAGAATGCATGCAGAAGTTATGCAGAAGCTAAGAATAACAGACCTGGAGAAAGACGAAGGAGCTGCAGTGATGTTGAAGGCGTGCTGGCTGGTCTATCCGTGTTCGTTTGTTCCAGCCCTTTTCCCTTTGTTCTCTGTTTATGTCTAACTCCTGCATTTAGCTCTGCATCTTCATCCCTCTCTCTCTCTATTGGTTTTAGCTTCAAATTTCTCTTCTTTCCCTCTCCTCTGTTTTGCTTTCCCCGTCTCATAGTAATGCAAGGATGCGGGAAAGAAAATCCCTCTATTCTCTGTGTTTTTCCTCTCCTTTCCCTTTCTCTTCTTTCTTTTTTTTCTGCTCTTTTCTCTCCTATTGCCTGCCTTCCTCCTCTCATAGTAAAAACAAGAATGAAGGAAAGAAACTCCCTCTATTCTCTGCATTTTTTCTCTCCTATTGCCTGCCTCTCTTTCGTTTTTTTTCTTGTCTTTCCTCTGTTTATTTTTTCTCTCTCTCTTTTTTCTCCCTCCTCGCTAGGTCCGTAGAGGGGGCTTATATATAGCCTAATATATCTCTATTTAGGAAAGATTTAATGCATTAATCTAGGATGCAAATTCCAGCTGATTTGCAGCCAAATAATACATATGAGGAAACTACAATATTCTCATTAATTATGTGCTGATTCTAGTGATTTCTTTCCAACATTAACACATCATCTCAGCCATCTATGTTAGGGATAAAATCCCAGCCATTAGATAATGGTGAGGTTCTTCTCTTCATGGCATTTTGCAACTATCAAAAGTTGTTGTCTCCTATGAATTAAAACTGTACAAACGTGATTTGCAGGTCCAAATTGGCAAATAGCAGCATGTTGCGGAGAAAAGGAAAGAAATCAGATGGGGAGGGTTGTGTGGATAAACAGGAAAGAAATCAGATGGGATAGTTATGCTCAAAATGACCATGAATAGTAACCCTGCTAATTAAATCCTATGGGGCTGTTTTATGATGCCAAGTAACAGACATTATTGATGTTTCTTGATCCAATTCCTGTTTTGTTTATTCCTCGAACGAAACCTATTTACTTTCCAAGGTTTGAAATTTGTCTTTAATTAATTTGATAAATCCTTAAAACATTAAATCGGGTCCCTCGAATCAAGACCTGAAAAAAACTTGGGCTCGAATTCTTCTTCTGGCAGGATTCTCTAATTTTCTACTAAATGTTCAAACAGGAATATCTTGAGCTTATAATATCAAAATCAAGCAATTCAAAAGCCCAAATTCATCTACACATACAGGACTACAACTTTCATGAAGGATCCAAACAAACTCGGGTTGGAACCCTTCTCACGGCAGGATTCTCTACTTTCACACTAGATATTCAAACGAGAATATCTTGAGCTTTTGATATTGAAATCAAGAGATTCAAAAGCCCAAATTCATCTATGCGTCCAGGACTACAACTTTGATAAAGGATTCGAAATGAGATAAAATTGTTTTAAAGAATAGAATCTGGTAGCAATCTGGTTGGTCAATAAGGGTCTCCTGATCTAATTCAGAAACTGACAATGCCAAGCATCCCGATACGACTGAGAGTATGACCTAAGAAAAATGACCAATAAAATTATGATGAAAGCAGAGTATTTAGTGAAAAACTCGGTTCGAAATCCTTCTCGCGACAGAATTCTCTATTATCTCATTAGATATTATCATAGGAATATATTAAGCTTCTGATATCGAAATTAGGAGATTCAAAAACCTAAATTCATCTACGCGTACAGATCTACAACTTTCATGAAGGGTTCAAAGTGAGATAAATTTTTTTTGAAGAACAGAATATGGCCACAACCTGGTTGGTCAAAAGGATTTCCTGATCTGATTCAGGAAACTGACAATGCCGAGCATCCCAATCTGAGTAAGAGACTGCCATAAGAACAGTGAACCCTAGGACCCAATAAAGGTGTAGGTCAATTCTTCAACATGTCATGAGTGACAGAATATTGCTAAGATGGTCAGATATCATACGAAACCAAGTCAGAATCAAAGCCTAAGTTGGAACAACAAATTGTGACAGTAGCAGAATCAATTTTTTTAGTGCAAATTCTGAGGGATTTATCCGACCTTAAAGACCAGATAAATAAGGAACGAATTTAGCATAATGAAGACTCCTAATCAGTCTAAGAAAACTGACGATTTTGGCACCAAAGAGGGAGGATAAAGAGGGTAGAAAACAGCTCAAACATTGTTCAAAAAAACATTTCTTTCTTCTCTGCTTTTGTCAATTCCTCACCAATCATGAACTAAACTCCTGCATTTGGTTCAAAAGAGGTATACAACATCTCCAGCATGTGGGGCCCAAAAATAAGTAACAACATGCCTGATGATAAAATGTAAGGGATCTCACAAGTGGTCTAATTGTTCCAGGCGACCTGCCCTATGGTGAAGAAAAAACACAAAGAATTTCACAAGTGGTCTAATTATTCTAAGTGACCTACCCGATGATAAAATGCGAGGGATCTTGCGAATGGTCTAATTGTTCTAGGAGACATGCTCGATGGTGAAGAAGAAACGCGAAGAATTTCGCGAGTTGTCAAATTGTTCCAGGCGACCTGCCCGATGCTAAAATGTGCGGAATCTTGCAAGTGGTTTAATTGTTCCAGGCGGCCTGCCTGATGGTGAAGAATGCAAAGAATTTTGCATGTGGTATAATTATTCCAAGTGACGTGCCCAATGATTAAATGCAAGGAATCTTGTAAGTGGTCTAATTGTTCCAGCCGATCTGCCCAAAGGTGAAGAATGTAAAGAGAGATTTTTTTTTTGAAAAATAGAAAGATTTTCAGAAATGATCTCATTGTAATTGGTAATCCACTCGGATGGAAAAAAAACAAGGATTTTCAGAAGGGGTCTCATTTTAATGGGTGACCTACTGAAACGATCAAAAGATTGATTTCTTCTCCTAAGTGTAAGAGTGTCAAAGTAATAAATCATCCGACAAGACCGGAGTTGAACCACAGGGAGGTGAACTATATAAAATTATAAACAATAAATGAAAAGGAGTTGAAGAGAACTTTTGAGATGTGATATTGATGTAAGGATTAAACAGTGATAAAATAATTGTTAAGGTTAGAGGATCCACTAATGGTATTTTAAACAAGTATAGTATAAACTCTTTTTATTACTTACTATAAACCACACACAAAGGAGGTTCCAATCGGATTATAAATTGTTAACATTATTACATTAATTATCTTATTCGAGTAATGTCAATACTTGTAAATATTATTAGGTATTTATGGTGATAACTTATGTTAACAACAAATCAAGTTCCTTTTATAGCATAAGTGTCGGTTATACCATACAATTGGGCTATGAAAGTGCCAAGTATTTGTTGTCCCAAGGGTTGTTCAACACAAATCTAGATTACCATTTAACTAGCAAGGTATTGAGAGTGAGTAAGATAATAAATACAAAACATGTTAGTATCAAATATTAAAGTCCATGTTGAGTTTATACTATACTTATTCTTACACCATTAGTGTAACATTTTCACCTTGACATAATAAACTTAGCTGAACATTATGAATAAGAGAAACATAGATAAACAAGATAAGAACATAATTATGTAAGTATAAAAAAGGAAATGAAAAGCATAAACAAGAGATTAATGAAAGCAAAACTTAAGCATTACAAAAATATAAAGAAAAAGAGCAAGAACTTGATCTTGATCTAAAAACCAAGATGCCTAAATGCATGGCAAATGCCTCCTTTTATAGACAAAAATTCAGAACTATTGATTTGATGATTAATTGTTGAGTGGGTGGCCACCTCTTGACTTGGTAACAATTCTTATCTTCTTATCTGTAGAAAACGTCATTGCTAACATCAGAATTTGAGTAGATAGTCTTCATGAAAGTTCTGGGAAATTGTCTCAGCTTTTCAATAAAACAAGAATCGATGCATTTGGACTTCTAAAACTCAAGATATGGGTTGAACACTGAATAGTGTTTGGGCTGCAGGACAAATTCTGACTTCTCTATTGTTGCTATAATTTGAACTTGAAAACACTTATTTTGAATCTTAGACTCTCATGAAAGTTTTAGACCTATGTCTTAGCTTTCCATACATATAAACCAGACCTAAATCCAAGTTCTACAGCTCCAGTTATAATCCAATAACTGAATGGTGTTCCAGTTTGGACTGAACTAGCATCTATTTTCTAAGCTTAGCCCTCTCTTTATCTTCTCAATTTTAGTAGTTAAACTCATCAATCAATCCTTTGATTTATGTGATAGGTCTACATTTACCATAAATTAAAGGTATCTTATATTATTAGACATGTTATTATAAAACATGCTCTAGTTAAAGAGATATTGATACTTCAAGTGCAAAATGATGATATAAAACCTTGATAAAAATGCACTTTTAAGTACTAATCACCTACATTGGTGAAAAAATATGAAGATTTTTTGGGTGGCCTAATTCTCGTGGGCGGCCTTTCCAGATCAAAACTCAAAGAGTCTCATTGTGATGGGTGACTTTCCTAAAAAATACGAAGATTTTTCGGGTGGACTAATTCTCATCGGCAGCTTGCCCAAGTCAAAAACAATTCTCAAAAAGTGAGCAATTTTCACAAGCATTTTCCGTTTTTGGCCATTTTAAGGTGGCCTTCCTTTTGAGGGATCCCATCGAGGATTTCTCTTATGAATCTTTGCAAAACACATTGTTTAATGTTTCAAAGTTTAGATAACATAAATGTATCCTTACCTGATTTGAAATATAGGTCAACATTTCTTCTCAATCTTCTTGTTGCTTGATTAGTGAGGACTTGCTATATCTGATTATGATCATCTTTTTTGTTTGGCTTCTAGCCCACTCAGTTGGCCCATGTAAGTCTTTTTCCAGATTTGTTTACACAACTCAGCCTTCATGGTGCCCATTGTGACCCACTTGCATGCTAGAGATTTTTTGTCTCGTTGAATAATTTAAGAGAATCATTCATTACTTCCTGTCTAACTGTTAAAAACATTCGGTGTCACTTGTTGAAAGGATCAAGCTGCCTTTTGTAAACCAAAATGTCCCCTAGTCTTATTATAGTAAATGTTCCTCTCTTCTTCTTTTTTTTCTAGAAGGGATCAATTTTTCTTCTAAACACAATGTTTCCCCATTGTACTAGTCATTACCTCTAAGTGTGCTATGTCAACGACTTAAACAAATAATAGTTTCGAGTAACAATTCTCTCATTTCTCTTATTTTGAGTTTGGTGAAGGAATATTTGTCTAGAATGAATCTTGAAATCTTGATCTTGCATTTTGAAAACAAAAATTATTTCGATGTGAGTTAAAACAATTTGCTTTTTGAAATCTTGTAACTCCTTGGAAAAGAGATGACTTGCTCTTGTGTTGGCAATATTGTCATTGGTGAAAGTACGTGATGAGGTGACCTTTTTTATGGGTTTTCATAGTGAAGGGCTTGAGAAAACGCTCAAAGTTTTGTTTGAGAAAAATTTGTCTTTTTTTGAACACTTATTTTATCAACATGAATAATAATGAGTGGCTTGTTCTCGATGCCATGACTCTTATGAAAATTACTCGTTACACTTTAAGAGCATTATGTACTGTTCTAAGTTGCTTGCTTGCTTGATTAGAAAAGAGTTCTACATGTACGTAACGTAGCTGTGATTTTTTATTATGAAAGAAAATAATTCATAAGACTCAAAGAGTATTTCAAGGTTTCAAAAACTAAGGATCAATATCAACAGTTCGACTTTTTATGTCTTTTATCTCTCTCTTTTTTCTACTCTTCTTTGATTTGCCCTTTTTCATTGTTTTGGTCAGGGCATACTCACTTTGTTTAGGCTATTAGTTTTTCTTGTGATTTGACCATGCCCCTTAGTATTTGAGTTTCTTAGGCTCTTTTGCCTTTTTTGGCTTTCTCATAGCTTTTTCCTCTTTTTTATCATTGAAATTTTCGCTTGTCCCTAGTACGAGATGTGATCATAGTCAAGATTTTCTTGAAAGAAAAATTTATTCAGGCTAAAAAAGAAACCACAAGGGATATATTTATTTCAGAACGTAAAATGAATAACAAAGATAGTCTATTCTCATTTCAAGCGCAAGCAGTTAAGATCAATAAACTTTGACCTCATCCAGTGTGATGATTTGATCTTTGCAAATGGATGCATTTCATGAGACTATGAACAACGAGTCCATTACATACTATTATGCATATATTCAAAACACATGGCTCAAGAGTCATGATGTGAGGGTGACAGTTCATTTTTTATTCGTGCACTTTGGTTTAAAGATAAAAAACCAATAAGAAAAGAGAAGGTAACATAGTACAAGAAATTAGAAAGTTTCTCCCTTTTTTTACACTTTGGTCATTGAAAAAATAGAAGATAAAAAAACCAATCCAAGACTCAAAGATTCCAATTAAACCATACCCATTTACTTCATCACTCACCAAACAGAAAAATATTCAAAATCCAATCTTTATTTGTCCATTATGACCCTCAGGTAGATAAAACACTCTTTCTCCATGCTTGGGAACATCCACAAGTGAAACTACACATGCCTTCCATAACTCTATATTATCCTAGAACCAAAAACTTGAAGAATCGTGCTTTCAAAATAGAGACTTGCGAGAGAAAAAAAAATGGGAGACAGCCAGAGAGGCAGAAGCGGGGTTGGCTATGAAAAGGGCTTTGGTGGACATCGAGAGAGAAAGGGTTTAGAGGAGGAAGGGGGTGGAGGTTCTGAGAGTGATTTTTTGGATTTGAGTTTTTTAAGACACTTTTCTATTTATACTTCTGTTAAGTTAATAATATTTTTAAGTTTTTTGTTCAACAATTCTGGTTTGGTCTAATTCAATCCGTTTCATATTTTTTAAACCAAAACTAAACAGAATTGATTTTTTTTCTGTTTTTTAATAGGTGTTTTTTTGTTTGGTTTTTTTGGTTTTTTTTAGTTTAATAAGTTTTTTTGTTTTTTTTTCTCATCCCTAATTAAAATACTATCCATTCACTACGCATTTTTTTAAGTTTTCTATGTAGCTCTGGTTAATATTTGCAATTCAGTTCCTAGTTTTAATAATCTTTGCATTTAAGTAACAATATTTCATTATATTCTTGCTTTTATCTCTAAATAGCTGTAAGAGAAACGAAAGGAGAGGAAAATACTCCAATTACGGTATTTTCCAATCATGAAATTGTTAAACTTGGTTTTCATGTGTTCAATTGACAATCCTTAACATGATTGAAGAAAAAAGATCAAGACTTCAATAATATATTGAGGGTTTTTTTTTATTTGGTTGGATTTTTTAAGTTTTTTTGCCAATTAAAATGTATTTTGAGACTGAAAATGAGTTTATAGAGGTTGTTAGCATAATATTTTGGTGTGTAGAGGGGAAAATGAAAGATTTGGATTTGTATAACCAAAACTATAGTATCATAATTTTCTAGCAACCAAACGGTTATTGAAAATATTAATTGGTCAAATTTTTTTAGGAAAACTAATAGTTAATTTTTTTTCTTTTTCTTTATTCTATTGAAAATTACAATTTACATTTTAAAATTTATGAATTCATAACAATTTATAGCACGCTAAAAAAATCAACAAAAATTATAAAATATTTTTCAAGATTATCACTATATTTCATTTTAGGACTAAAAAAACTCTTGTAGCGTTAAAATTAATAAGTTGCCATAATGTTTTTTCTATAAAAAAAAAAAATAGCCACTAAAAATCTTACTTCTTCTTTCCTTTTCTTCTAGCCATCACAACCACTTTACACCGATCATCTCCCTTATCTCCTCCATTTCAAGACTTGTTTTCAATGTAGCATAGCACTGCCACATGACATCCTTCTAAACAAGCACAACTACACCAACTATCACTACAAGATTTTACAATTTTACCGACGGAAACTTTTCGTCAGTGTGAGATTCAGACTCCATCAGTAAATGTTTTACCAACTAACTCTCCGACCGATAACATCCATTGGCATCCCTTCCATTGGTAATACCACATTCCGTCGCTAACGATGTCGGTAAAAAAAAAAGATTGCCGATGGTTTCCTAGATGAAAAATGCGTGAAAAAAAATGGTTTCCCACTAGAGATATACCGACGGATTTATTCCGTCGGTGATAGTGGCATATCCAGTAAATATTTTTCAGCTCCTGGTGAAATGCCGACGGAATATATCCGTCTGTAAAGTCGTCGATGAGTGTGGCATTTCAACCACTCTCTGTGAAATGCCAACAGACTTTATCCGTCTGTAAAGTCATCGGTGATTGTGGCATTTGCACCAAGCTATTGTGAAATGTCGACGGACGTTATCCATCTATAAATGCGTCGGTGATGGTGGCATTTCCCGCTCTCTGTCAAATGCTGATGGATACATTCCGTCTGTAAATCCCTCGGTGGGTATTTTTAAATTTTTTTAAAAAAATGTTATCTAGAATAAATAATATAAAATTATATAAATTAATAGTATAAAAAACCAATTATGCAAATTAAATTTTATTAAACATCAAAAAAAAAAAAATAAAGTTCAATAATATTCATTACAAATTGAATGTGTTTCCAAAAAAATATTAAAATAGCACAATGGCAGAGCTGGAGGAGGAGGACGCTTGTTGTTCCTGGGACCATACGGCCAAAAAAAGGGTGCACATGTATCACCACTCTGTGATGTGAAGTTCATGACCAGTTGGCTAAGTTGTTAATAATTCATCGAGAGTTACTCATATTTCTCGGCGAGATGAGCCGTGTGTTGTTCATAATTCGCCGATAGTTGCTCGTATTTCTCGGTGAGATGAGTCGTGTGTTGCTGCAAGGCCACGAACTCCTTAGATTGGGTGCTCGATACTGTTTGGGAGCTCCCAACGGATGAGACACTACGAGCCGCCCGCAAGTTCTTGACCATAGTGTTGGAGAGCTCGTACACCCGATTTTTATCGGGTCCACCAGATGTTCCTACCTCCATCCACAAATCCGTATTGAAATCCAGATGGGTCGAAGGATCGTCCCCATATCTCTCCCTCAACCGGCTATTATAAGTTTCCTAAAAATGAAACAAGAAATCATCATATTCAATTCAATAAAAATAATACTTACAAAATAAAATGGTTGAACGAACATGTAACGACCCGGCTTTCTAAGCCCAAAACAATAGTAAATTTTTTTTTATATATATGTATATTTAATACACATGGTGCCGGTAATCAAAGAACTTGAATCCTCACATCATCAAAATACAATCCATACAATCAACAGTTCTTTCAAAAGCGAATCTTACACAAACACATAATATTAAGGTTGCATGATTTGAAGTTCATATTAAAAATATATATACATGGACATGAGTTTGCATTCTTATACTACTAATAGCCATCACAAATTATAAACAAAAAGGATCTAATAAAAGTTATACATTCAAGTACATTGATCCCTACAAAATACATTGTGAGTTAGAATGCATCTACTTAATTCCTTGCAAAAGTAGGTTCCCGTGTATCGGGTATCCTAGACATCTCGTTGGTGTGACGTCCCTGCAACAGTACAAAACATTTAAGAGAAAACAAATACTTAATAATAATAATAATAATGGTAACTAACCTAGCAATTAAATAAGCATTAACATTTATAATTTCTTCATGTATTTGATGTAACAATTAGTAGTACATATAGATACACAAGTTTTCAAATG
>CM027570.2:10445173-10870173 GCA_015852605.2 Populus deltoides
AATTAATAATTATCTAAAAATATTGAATTACCAATACTGAAGGTAAATTCAACATTAACAATTACAATTCAAAAGAGTGTTATTCAATAATTATACCAATACAACAAAACAATAATTAAAAACTCTGGGAATAACAATAAAATAAATGCCAAACATTAAACACAAATCATGCAATGTGGGAGTAAAATTACTAATTATTCAAACATATTCAATTACTAGATTCTATGGCAAATCCAACATTAACAATAAATATTCAACAAATTAACAAATAATTATTGTGCCAATATAACAATAAAATATTCAAAAATTCAAAAATTATAGACTTTGGCAGCAATGAATTATGCAAAAAAACTATAGAACTTTCATCTACATTACAAAAATACAACAAAACAAATACATACCAGAAACAAATAGCAAATATAAAAACCTCAAAGCAAAAACATACATATCTGTCTGGATTGATGGAGATCCAATGAGAATTGCTAGAGATTGACGTAAAACCATTCTAAGAACAGAAGAAAAGAAATCGGTGAAAAACCGAGGAGAAAATCGTGAAAATTGAGTAGTTAAGAAAAATGAACCGGAAATGGTAGGATGGGAGAGGACTTATCATGGCGTTTATCGATGTGATTCAACCGGCGATATAAATTAATACGCTATTTTAATTTATTCCGCTGGGTGAAGTGTCCAAAACCGGCGTTAAATTTTGAATTTCGCACAAAATTTTTAATGACCCCTCCATATTTTCGTGGTTCGCGTGGGTATTTCATTCGGCAGACGACGGCCACGAGATGCATTTAATGCACAACCCTTTTGGAATTAAGCGGGTCCGCTTATGATCTTCGCTTGATTGTGGCATTTCGGGTGAATTATTTTCGAACTCAGGAAATGCCAACTGGACTTAGTCCGTCATGATAGACGCTCGGTGGATTGTGGCATTTTCAAGTAATTATTTTCAAACTCTCACGTGAAATGCCGACGACATATATACTCGTTATACGCACGTCGGTGATTGTGGCATTTCAAGTATTTATTTTCGTGTTACAAAATATATCATCCATGATCCATAAATTATTTCACGCAATTATTTCATGATCGTAGCATTTCAAGTAATTATTTCCAAGTAATAAATATTTCGTTGTTACAAATATATCATCCATAATCTAAATTACATGAAAGAAAGGGTTTTCCACAAGGCTTAGAATGATTGTTAGTCGGAATTTTCTTCTTCTTCATTAACAATTGAATTGTCATCACCCTAAAACCCTAATCTTAATATGGATATCGTCTTCTTCTTCATCCACATTTGCTTGTCCGCTAGAGCTCAAAACAACATTCAACTCCTCTAGCCAACATCAACAAGACTATCATCGAAAAACACGAAAATTTAAATTTTCTTCCAATTCAATCAAGGAGCAACTCGATATGGTTCAACCAGCTCACTAACTTGAAAGACTTCATCTCGCACACTGGGTCTTGGTTCTCATCTCTGGACAACCTCGACACGACCTCCGGGTTTCGCTTTTAAACGGACAACCAATCAACTCTTGATCGATCCTTTCTAAATGAAGTGGAGGTGTAATAAACTTATCGATATTGCTTTCGCAAAACAAATACATCGCTTATGTCATGAGTCTAGCTTGCAGTTGATTTCCACCCAGCATAGCGCGGGATCAACTCCGATTCCTCATAATCGTGTCATAACAATAACATTTGAATCAAAACACTCTGATTTTGTTCGTTATGATATCTGCAGCTTCGACGACCTCTTCTAATCTACCATAGTAGTCAACTTAACTCACTACTAGTGGATTCCCACAAATACCGTTGTATGCTTTCTTTCCTTGCTCGTATTCTTCAATATGAAAAAATATATCTTGACAAAATACCAGCTTGTTTACATTTTCTTTCAAAGTCCCGAGTTGAGTGAAGACAATGACTTAGCAAGACTCCTTCCCATTTGATAAACTCATGTAATATATATCAATAAATAGTAAAATGAACAGAATCTCGTAATGACATGCATACATGTAATTTTGCAAGCTAGAATGAGTTTGTGATATTGCCTGTGTTCCGACCCGCGGGCAATCGTTCATCTTGTAATTGAAAGATCCGGGATCCGAGTCGTGAGTTATCGGAGATCAAATATTGTCGGATGTTGCTCAAGGGATGATGAGTGTATGATAAGACAATATATAATTAAGGATATTACTAACAAAGTTTAATTAGTATAAACTTACTTCCAATAAAAGGTCCTACCATCACGCTTAAATAGGAACATAGTCATGTGCTTGTTTGAACCTCCATTTCCGACAAATATCTTCCCTCTACTAAGCATTTTTAGGCTGGGCGCCTAGTATTGGAGAATATTGACAAGTTCCCACCGAAGGCACCTCATCGCCACATCATGCCATGGAACGCGATTGATTCTGGGTCTCGATGAGGTTCGAAATAGTACTAGATAAATGTTGGAGATCTCCTCAACAATATAGACCTTGCATTGAAGCCTCACACGCGCCGTTTCTCAACCTTTCTTCGGGATTAAACAAGTACTGCATTGAAATATTAATCAAGTATTTTCAATTAAGAAAACATATAAAATACTTTTATATATGAATTACATTGCAATCTGTAATATCTAACCGCTTTGAATGGGTACATCCATCTATATTGGACCGGCCTCTCAGCTTTTACCCGAACGTGGATGGATGGGAGATGCTCCATCGAACAAAAATGATGGAGGGAATATCATCTCAAGTTTGCATAGTCTCTCGATGATATTCGTTTGAAGCCTCTCAATGTGATCAACATTCAACTGTCACGGAGCATATATCTCACAAAAAATGATGACACGTGGAGTGCATCCCATAATCCTTCTGCAACAAATCATGAAAAGCTAAATGGGATGAGTGTTTGCATAAACACGTGGCGTTCATGACTCTTTATTCCATACGATCTGGCAGTCTCTATATTAACCAACCTTGATATGTTCAATGCATGTCCATCCGAAACGCACTTTTAAGCCATTTGTAGACTAGTAGTTGTGCATTTTCTCTAACACAGTTGCTTTCTTGGTTTTCGCCAATTTGTGACTCATCATAAACCAACCTATATTTTTAGGTTACAAGATAAACCTATATCCAATCTAGCCTTGATGTTGTCCTTGTCTTCCCCTTCACATCCATGACGTGTTGAAAATGTTCTCAAATATGTTCTTTCGATGTGCAAGACGTCAAGGTTATGAGCAGGCATTGGTCTTCCAATAAGGAAGCTCCCAAAAGATACTTCGCTTACCCAATTATGGGTCAAACTAAAACCAGAAACTTTGCTTACCTAATTCAAGGCCAAACACAATGTCACCCGCAGACAACATCATGCAATTCTTCACCGTAAAGACGGGGATGCAACATCTTTTCAACTCTACCAACAAAGAAACTTTTATGTTCGTTTCGTACACTTCGGATTAAGTGGGAAAGAAGTGATCGGGACGGAAAAAAAAAACTTTACCTCCATTTGCTAGCATGAATGCCTTGTTGTTTTCCATGCAAGATGGATCTGAAGTTTCGCCGCGCGTTCTAACCGTAAAGCATTCCATAAGTCGGAAAGTCATGAGGGGTCCACATCAAAGTCATCTCATAAGGAAATTTTCCTTAATATATCATAAGTCGAGTCCCGAGGACCACAACTACGCCAACTCATCAATCAACGGCCAAGACAAACATCTTTATTCCCTTGGTTTTGACTAGGTATGACAATGAAATAAAAAACATGAACTTCCCCATCACATTCCCTGGAAAGTTATAAACTGTGAGTATGACCGGCCAATAAGAATAAGGAGCAACAAATGACCAAAATAGGTTGAATCCGTCTGTACACAACCCAAGACATTCCTTGATTCTAATAAAAGTGAGGGGATGAACACTCTAAAGCGTTTCCATGCTTCACCGCGTAAGGATGAACCATCACCCATCAACAGCATGGTGTGCTTGGTGCCATGTCATGCTCGCCAGTCCCTGATGACATGAATAACCTCTCAGGTCTAGGTGGACGGGAAGTATCTAAGTTTTTTATATGCCACAAGAGTCTTTCCCTTGCTAGTTCTAGGTTTATAACGGAATGCTCGGCATGTCAGCACCTCCGGTCATCTCAAGATTTTAAGGTAGTATAACATGCAAAGTTAGGGCACATGTCAATTTTCTAAGATCCTAAACCGAGGGTTTCATCATGGACTTCAAAAGATAGAAGTTCTCTTTCAGCCTGCTCCTCTTCGGTAAAAATGCTTCTGTCCATTCAATAATCTTGTCATACCGGCCTCACTCAACCCAAGTGATCCGACTTTGATGGAGAACACCCGTATACGGTAGATAATTTCATCGTGGTTCGTGCAACCATCCTATAATGGTTCGTCAATCTTTCAACAAAATAAAAACCTAGGTGCATCTATATTAGGTTCCTCTTCTACAATTGGACATTGGACCGACATTATCTTGATTCATTCTCATTGCATCCATAACCATATATTACGCAAGGATTAGTGTTGTCATTTCCTTGCTTCATGCACGTTAGTTAGCACTAAGTAGACCCAACCATCGTTTCTTCCATTCTCCTCTCACTAACATATACTTCTTCATGTGCATACCAACACCGGTAATTCTCCATAAACTTTGTGCGTAAGATGCATCATTACAATATCCGGATGCAAATACTTTTATTTTGACACTTCCTACATGGACACTTAATACCGCCTCGAAAAAATTTCTAGGAATAAGATGTTGTGAAATTAATAAAACCCTAAACCCGGTTACAATAATCCATCCTCCGTAATCCTTGGGTGAATCTTGATACATCCATGAACGATCATCCATGATTTATATCGAACCTCTATAAAATTATGATGACATCATGTATTAATTAACTAAGTTAGGTAAAATAAACTTGCAAAAATATTACTTTACCTCGAGATTATCCAACATACCAATCACAACTTCTCATAAATATTAAATATCCATTATCATTTATCAACGTCTATACAAATTAAAATATATAAATTTACGAAATTACCACTCAAGCAATACCATTGATAAAACTTTTAAACTAACCCATTAAGCAATCGATGAATTATTTCAAAATAGCACATGTACTTCTATAGTTCCATAAAGTTTTAACAATTTACAAACAAATACAATCTTACAAAATCTAAAACAAACCATAATAGGTATAGAATTATATATTCATATACTACAAGTTTGTTTATGAAATAACAATACAACATGTACATCTACTAACAAAGTAAATATACTAAAAAAAACAATAAAATTGACATTTAATTAAATGTTAAAATTTAAAAAGATAGAATTACTTACAAAAATTGATAAAATCCGTCGGTAAATCAGAACATGGATGTTGTGACCACAAAACTTCAAGAAATATAACTTGTTGTGCTGATATGATGAAGATTTTGTTTGGGGGAGGGGGAATTTGTTGATTTAAATTAACATGATATGTATGTTTAATGATGATAATTGAAACACTGAAAGTGAGGATGAGGGCCACTTTACAAGAGCGGAAAAAACAAGGGGGCGTTTAAATAACCTTTGAATAAATCCTCATGTATTGTTCGAAGAATTTTTAGCCAACCTGGAAAGAAATGAAGAAGAAAAGGGGACCAAAGCCGTTAATAAACAATTATGACAATGTTATATGTATGAATTACATAATGAGATTGATGATTGTGTAAATGAAAGGGATGTGTCTAAGAAAACCTTAAGTTTCTCAATATTGATTTGAAATTTGAAATTAAAATAAATGTATTGAAATTCGAGTTTTCTTTTCCAATCATGGTTAAATGGTGTATCATATGTATTCATGTTGTTACAAGAGATGCAATAGGATCCATCCAACAATAGGGTTGCAACACAAGTATAAGCACTAAATAGGTGTTTTCACCTCCACCAGGTGGAAGAAATTTCTTAGAGTTTGCATAGAGAAATAATTAGTGTAAATTGTTTATTTAATATTTGTGACATGAGTATCATTATGAAATATGAAAGTAAGTTACTAGACTAATTGACCGTGTTGGGGCTAATAACATCCATATTTGAATGATTGAAATATAATAACTAAACCAGCTTACCGTGTTGGGGCTAGCGGCATTCATATTTAGATAACCGTTATATAATAACTAGATTTATGACCATATTAGGGCTAGGGCATCCATGATTGGATGTTTGGAATATAATGAACACACTAGTCATTCATGTTGGATCTAGTGACATCTATGATTATATTCTCGGGATAATATTGTTCAATTAAATTTTGGAAAAAGTTATTTAACTATTAAGGAGTTTAAACCTGTTATGAGGATATAATATAAACATGATTGATATGCATGATTTGAGAACATGGAAATGAATTAAATTGTTATAAGGAATGACTTAATTGGTTAATTAGGTGTGCATGAGACTAATTATTAAATCTTTAAAATGCTTTGTAATAAAATGCAATAACTAAAATATTTGGCTGATACATCTCATCCCAGGGTTGATTAGTGAACCATTTCTTTTTATTTTTATTTAGGTTTAAATATGTAATTCGTATGGTATCAAAATAATATGTAACATAATTCTATATTTTTTTGGATCATGTAACATATAAATTCAAGTCTTTATATCGCTAAAACCAACTATCTATAATACTTTTGATTATATTTTGATTAAATATTAATGTGTATGTTGATGTAGACAACATATTAAAAGTAATCTTAGTTTCAAATATTAATTTTTTTAAAATATTGATGCGTATATTGATGTAGACAACATACTAAAAATAATCTCGGTTTCAAATTATTAATGTTTAGAATTTGTGCACCATGAAAATTTGTATGAACTTAAAAACCCTGATTTCAATGAAATGTGATAGGGTCTAGGATGATTGGATCATGATTTGTGTTGATGAATGGTGATGAGAAAGAAGTTTGTTGATAACTTGGCATGATCTAAATATAAAGATAACTCTTTCAAAATTTTGGTAAGTTTATAAATAGATAAATAGAGTATGCCTTTTTTTGGAATGAATGAAATTGAAAAAAAATCATTATAATTTGAGGTTTAATCTAAATGATAGTCATGTGGTTATGTATTTGAGAAATTATGGTTGTTACATGGGGGCGCCTGCGCTATATGGGCAACTACTATGACTCCTCTAGGTGACAAAAAGCCTAACCTCAGGTGTCATCCAAAGCGTCGTAATGGCGGCTCATTCAATGGGACGTCCACGTGTGAGGTGGTTCCACGATAATTTGATGTTAGTTGCTTTTTCTTTTTATATATCCTTTCTCATTTATCTCTCCTTTCATTGAAATTCATGATGACCCAACCAAAGTCCTGTCATTTTGTTTTTATTTTTAATTCTCATTATTTTGGTTGTTTTATATTTATCTTGATTTTTTTTCAATTTTATCCCTTAACTTTTGATCTTTTATGATTTTTATATAAATTTTAGTTCTCATTTTCTTATTGCTATTTTTAAATCCTTTTCTTGATTATATATATTTTTTCAATTCCATCAACTTATTATTTTATTTTATTTTATCTTTATGTTAGATTTGGTCCTTATTTTTTTAATTGGTTCTTAAAATTGGTTTTCTGTTTTCCAATTTTATTTTCAACATTGGATTGGTTAATAATTGGATTTCATGATTTTTTTAATGCGTGATC
This sequence comes from Populus deltoides, assembly GCA_015852605.2. Lineage (NCBI taxonomy): Eukaryota > Viridiplantae > Streptophyta > Magnoliopsida > Malpighiales > Salicaceae > Populus > Populus deltoides. The sequence continues at coordinate 10,452,889 of CM027570.2, forward strand.
CTACTCTCATGACCTAGGCCACCGCTATGAAATGTTAACACAAATTAACATTGATTTTTTTATTTTATTTTTCATATCGAATTGTTTTTTATTTCATCATTCAATATTCGATTTATTAAAGATTGAACTTGTTTTTTTTTGTCTAGCTTTATGACTTGGATCATGAGTTTATAATGCTAATTTGAATTTATTCACGGATATTTTTTAAAAATTCATAATTTAATATTAAATTATCTTAAAATTCATCTTCATAATTTTTTCTATTTTTATAGCAAGCTTTACTTTTTAACATGTGATCATCATCATTTTTTTCTTTTAAGATAAGGTATATTTACTATCGTTGCTTTATATATATATATATATATATATATATATATATATATATATATATATATATATATAATCATCTTATTAGATTAATAGGGTTTATAATCGAAGTCACATAATTTTTTTTAAACACTCTTTTCTGGAAAAGAAAGGATTTTATTGCTGCTAGATGTAAATCAAACCCATGATAGCAACCTTGTTCCGTGTATTTTAACCAAATCAACTATGACACAGATTTAGTATTTTTTAAAACACGTATTTTAACATTGTTTTTGTAAGTTAAAAAAAATCAATCTTTGCCCACAGTGAATCACAGAAAACCTATGATTGCCTAAAAGAAAAGCATAAAGGTCTTTGTCTTTATGTCGCTGTCAGTCTTTCCAACATCCATAATTTGGATGCCATATTAAATTATATGCAACAAGAAAATGACTTGTATTAGTTTTCTTTTGAACCAATTAATATAACATTAAGCTAAATATCTTGGCTAATTTTCAAGCATAATTGATTCGACCAAAAAGTATACAAGACTTGTAAAAAAAAACACCAAAAGGCCAAAAATCTCTTTTATATATATATATATTATTAATAGATAGCACTAAACAAATTATTTTTGAAGAGCACAAAACTTGTCTGGACCAATATAGTTGTCAAAACAGAAGTTGGTTATTTGACCTTCTAGCTAGGTGGCCAACAGTCTTGATTATAATTGTCAACATTCCTTTAGTGTTTGGAGATTAATCAAAGATGGTTTAGATAAGTAAAAATCTATATATAAAATCAAAGACAAAACTAGATGAGTATAGGTTCATAAATGAGACCAAAAGCTAGCGATGTAGATTAGTTGAGATACGTAGATGGGATCAAAGATCGTCTAAGTAAATATTATTTTTATAATTATAACTTTTTCTAAATTAAAAAAAACAATAAAACAAAAAAAAACAAAGTAAACTATGCCGCAAGATGTTAAAGGAAACCAAGCACAACATATGAAATCAACCACATAATAAAAAATCAAGTTTAGGCAAATCTTTGAATTGAATCTTTACTTATTTGTTTCCTTATTCATAGATAATTAGGTCCGATTGTAGGCTATAATGTAGGTTCTTTGTATTAAGCCATTAATATAAATTGTAACCTTTTCTTACTCTGTAACATAATAAGAATATATCATTCTCTTCATGGTATCAGAGCAATTAATCTAGGTATCAAAATAAAACACAAACCCTTTAGCCAACTTCCATGGTAGACAAAAACCAAGGAAGCATGTCTTCAGGAGCAAGATGGTATCATCCCAATCACCGACTTTACCTTCACCATTCAAATCAACCTGACGCTATTCTTGTGCCACAACCTTTGGTTGAAGACAACTACAGCACATGGAGCCAATCCATGACTATGACTCTAACAGTAAAACAAGATTGGATTTATAGATGGCTCAATGAAAGAGCTTGATGAGAAGAAACCAGATGAGCATCAACAATGAAATTGGTGTAATAATTTGGTTAAAACTTGGTTGCTGGGATCTATGTCCAAAGATATTGCAGCCAGCGTCATCAACTGTAAGGATGCTAGACAAATGTGGCTTGATTTACAAGAAAGATTCTCACATGTGAATGTGGTTCAGTTATTTAATATTGAGAATGAAATTCACAACTGTGTGCAAGGCAACATGTATGTGGGATCCTACTTCACAAAGCCGAAGGTTTATGGGATGAGCATGATGGACTCTGCACCTTTCCAACATGCACTTGTGGATCAGTCAAGGAAGTGGCTGCATACCGGACACCAGGAAAACCATGAAATTTCTCGTGGGTCTTAGTGATTCATATGTGGGTGTTCGTAGCAACACTCTGTTGCAGAATCCATTACCAACTAAACAAGGCATATTGACTGGTTCTTCGTCATGAAAAACAATCAGAAGTGACAACTGGGAAAAGTCTTGCTCAACCAGAGGCTGCTGCCTTTACTGTAAAGAATTCAAGCCATGAGACTGAAACTGAATAGAGATGCTCTAGATGCAACAGAACAAATTGCAACACCAAAGATTGTCGCGCACATCTCAGATGCACTTTCTGCCGCTGCAAGGGACATACGGTTGAATATTGTAGCAAGAAGAAAGCAGTAACTGAAGCTGAGTTTAATATGAAAATTTCCAAGGGAAATCAAGTTGCATCCCATGAGAATAAGAGGAAGGAGATGAACTTTCCTTTCACACCTGACGAGTGTAAACAGATACTCAGCATGTTAAAAATTAAAACATCCTCTGCCAACCATGTTAGTAACTGTCCAACTCATGATGAGCTCTCAGGTAAAGCTTTTTCACTCTTCTCTAATGGCAACAGAAGCACATGGATTTTGGATAGTGGGTGCACAAATCATATGATTTATGACCAAAATCTGCTCACATACTCAAGACTGGTTAATGGTTGCACTGTTGAATTAACAAATGGATCAATAGCACAAGTACCTCACATAGGCGAGTTCATCTATCTCCCGATTTGATCCTTGATAATGTTTTATGTGTCCCATATTTTTCGATTGAATTTAATTTCCATTAGCAAACTAGCATTTGATTCTTCTTGCATAACCATTTTTCTAAGCCAATTTTGTGTGATTCGGACCTAAATCCGGGGAAGATGATTGGGGCAGGAATTGAACGGGAGGGTCTCTACTTTCTCGACCAAGCCAAGAAAGGAACTTGCAACCATGCCAAAACTTCTAACCCGAGCCTTTGGCATCAACATCTTGGGCATCCCTCAACCAAAGTCTCTCCATTATTTCCTAAAGTTAATTCTTGCTTTAACGACAAGTGTTTGATTTTTTCCGTTAGCAAAACAAACCGGACTTTCATTTTCATCAAGTTCCATTACAACTACATCTTCATTTGACTTAATCCATGTTGACATTTTGGGTGGTTATAAAATTCCTTCTATTTAGTGCCAAATATTTTCTTACTATCATTGATGATCATACTAGATACACATGGATTTATCTTATGAAACACAAATCCGACACTAGGGATTTTCTAGTCAATTTCATCAACATGATGAAAACCAATTTGATTCCAAAGTCAAAATGATTCGTAGTGATAATGATCTTCAATTCAAACTTGAAAGCTTTTACGCTCATAAAGGTATTATTCATCAAACCAGTTGTATTAATACTCCACAACAAAATGGCATTGCCGAACGCAAACATAGACATTTGTTAAATATGGCACGTGCTTTATTTCTTCAAGCCGGTCTTCCTTACCAATTTTGGAGTGATGCTATTCTTGCTTCCGCTTATCTCATAAATCGATCACCAACCCCCATTCTCCATGGAAAAACACCATATGAAAAACTCTTCAACATAGTTCCCAATTACTCGCACTTACGAGTATTTGGTTACTTATGTTTTGTTTCCACCCATGCCTAAAGTCGCTCCAAATTTGATCCTAGAGCATCTCGATGTATTTTTCTTGGCTATCCTTATGGAAAAAAAGGGTATAGAGTTTTTGATCTAGTTGCACAACGAATACTAGTCTCCAGGGATGTCGTTTTCTTTGAATCTATATTTCCTTTTTCTTACATATGCATCACATACTAATACCCCATCATTTTCACCTCCCACCCCCACTCCCACTCCATCCTTACCTTTCGACATACATTTTGAACCCCCTCATCTGCTTCCTTATCCTACAACTCCTAGCTCACCCAATTCCCAGACCCATACTTCCACCAACTCATCTACTAGTCTAGCTCCCCTCACAGAGTCCCCATCTCCAGCCAGTCCTACCGAAAGTCCACTACCTGATTTATCTCCTATACAAAACACCTCCTCACCTGTGCGCATTCCTACCCTTCGTCGTGGCAGTCGTTCTATCACCACTCCTTCTTACTTGCAGGATTTTCATCTTGCCATAACTCTCCCTTCAAGGCCTGACCTAACATCATCCACGAACATGGTTCATACTTCAGGTACTGCTTATCCCCTCTCTGCCTATTTATCTTACACTCACCTTTCTCCCCATAACAAAGCATATACTGCTCAACTCACTCTCCTCAAAGAACCCATTAGTTTTTCACAGGCTGTTCAACATCCTCAGTGGCGTGAGGTCATGCACCATGAGATAGCCGCTTTCTGGGCCACGGACTTGAGTTTGGTACCTTTACCATCCCATAAACGGCCGATCAGCTGTAAATGGGTATACAAAATCAAGTTGAAGGCCGATGGGACAGTGGAACGCTATAAGGCATGATTGGTGGCTAAGGGCTACAACCAAGTTGAAGGCATTGATTATCAGAAAACCTTTACTCCCATAACCAAGATGGTCACTGTCCACCTCTTACTTAGTGTGGTAGCTTTGCGTGCTTGGCATTTACAACAACTTCATGTCAACAATGCATTCTTGCATGGTGATTTGGATGAGGACGTATACATGACTTTGCCTCCTGGCTTCGGGCGAAAGGGGGAGACACGCGTTTGCAAACTTCATAAATCCCTGTATGGCTTAAAATAAGCCTCTAGACAATGGTTTATCAAACTGTCTGGTGCACTCAAGGATGCAGGATTCCATCAATCCCTATCTGATTATTCCTTGTTCGTCCGAAGCCATCATGGTAACTTTCTAGCATTACTAATATATGTTGATGATGTGATATTAGTTGGGAATAATTTGCAGGACATAGAAAACACTAAATTCTTCTTGTCCAAACAATTCAAACTTAAGGAATTGGGGCAACTTAAATACTTCCTTGGCATCGAGGTTGCCAGATCACGATATGGCATTAGTTTTTCACAGAAAAAATATGCACTCGACATTTTGGATGATGCAGGGTTTTTAGGTGTCAAGCCATATCGGTTTTCTTTGGAGCAAAATGTGTCCCTAACACAATCCGATGTAAAGCTTTTGGAAGATGGATCAATATACAGGAGGTTAGTTGGTAGGTTACTCTACCTTACAATAACTAGACTAGACTTGACTTATGTTGTGCATGCACATCCTAAGTCAGTTCACGGACAAGCCCCGCCAACCACATTTAGATGCAGCTTATAAAGTGCTCAAATATATGAAACAAACACCTGGGCAAGGCATCTTGTTGCCGTCCACAGGTGCACTTCAGTTACGAGCATTTTGTGATGCTGATTGGGCTTGTTGTAAGGACACGAGAAGATCGGGCCATCGGTTCTTGGATTTTACTTGAGAAGCACCAGTTTCATGGAGGACCAAGAAATAGACAACAATATCACGTTCAAGTGCAGAGGCAGAATATCGCTCCATAGCTACTACATGCTGCGAAATTACATGGCTGAAAAACATTTTGAAGGACTTGCAGATAAATCACAAACGATCGGTAACCTTGTTCTGCGATAATCAAGCAGCAATGCACATAGCATCGAATCCCATCTTTCATGAGCGAACCAAGCACATAGAAATAGACTATCATTTGATACGTGAGAAAATTCAAGCAGGAATGATTCAGACACCCTACATTCGAACTACACGCCAACCGGCTGACTTGTTTACTAAGCCATTAAGCTCCACACAGTTTGAGACTTTACTTAGCAAGTTGGGTGTAATTAACATATACTCCAACTTGAGGGGGAGTGTTAAAGGAAACCAAGCACAACATAGGAAATCAACCACAGAATAGGAAATCAAGTTTAGGCAAATACTATAATTAAATCTTTACTTATTTGTTTCCTTATTCATAGATAATTAGGTCTGATTGTAGGCTATAATGTAGGCTCTTTGTATTAAGCCATTAGTATAAATTGTAACATTTTCTTACTCTGTAATACAATAAGAATATATCATTCTCTTCACAAGATACCTTGAAGTACCCACCAATTGTAATACAGTTTGCCTAGTCTTTACATGGTTTGGTCCTTTAGTTTCTTCAAGTCTCCAATTAAGTTCTAGAGACTGAAAATCTTGCAATTCAACCCTATCTAATAATTAATTGAATGGTGTTTATTTTGGGTGTAAATAAATATATTTTGTTTTTCTATTTTTGATGTATTTTTACTTAAGAGAGGTGCAACTGGTGTATTAAGTAAAGAGATTTTGTATCAAATAGAATTTTGATTGGAAGAGAACACAGAGAAACGTCCACGGCATACGCATCCTATTAACTTAAATTGTGAGTTCTTTGAGGACATTAGTTTTAACATAAATTTTCCTAGAAAGCAGAGCTTCCCATTCTCAAAAACTTAATTAGCAAAGAGATTAAGATTTTGAATAGCTCTCAAGAACTAGGCAGGTTGGCACTCAATTACTCAAGCCCACCAATTAATTATTTCAGTCTATATCATTTTTTAGTGCTTCATTGTTTTCATCACTATTAGATAGACAAATTATCGTTGGTATTACTGTTATTACCTTTTCCCCTCCTTTTCTTTTCTACAAGAGCGAAAGCTTTTGTTGATATCTAGTGATATTCTACAGAAATTACCACATGGATCAATGGACGATGGACTAGGAATGGAAGCAAAGGAATATGAATAAAGAACAGAGAGCAACGGGGAGGGGGGATGTTGTATGTGAAGTTAAGACAGAAGTGGACGATGAGCGGTAAGGCTGAGGTACAACAACATTTAGTTGCATAGACGTCGAACTTCTTCAGTTTGAATGCGATCATTTTGAATCCAACCATTACATCTTTTGTTGTATGTGAAGTGAAGACAGAAGTGGACGATGGACTAGGAATGCGGTCAAACTATGCATGCGAAATGTGATCGTTTTGAATCCAACCTTAATTTTTCAAGTTTTTCAACTATGAAGCTGCGTTCGAGGAAGGCATCTATGAATCAAATTTGATGGCTAACGACTAATTCTTTTTTTCAAATTGAAGTGGTGGTGAACAATCCAAATTGCATAGGTGGTCCAATTCCAGCTTTTGAAGAATAGATCCAATTTACTGCAATATTGAGGTCATTATTCGCTTGTTATAAGCTTTAACGCAAGCATTTTGTTTCACTTTTTGGGTAGAGCCTTTTCAGTAATTATATGTGTCAATATACCACGAATTGTATCGGTGGTAACTATATATGCTAAGCATAATGCACATGATTACGGTTTTTTTTTTCAATTTAAATCCAATTTGATTGATGATAGTAGGTAATCAACAACATGCCTTGTCCAGTGTTTCAATTATAGGGTAACTGTATTGTGGATGTATTCATTTTGGAGCAAGGATCTTGAAACTCTTCTTTTGCAATAAAATAGTAATTATTTTTTAAGAGGTATTTGAAAGTGTAATAATAATTGTTTTTAAAGTGTTTTTCTCTAAATACATTAAAATAATTTTTATTTTTAAATTTTTTTATATCAATATATTTTTTTAATGAGTGACTATTACTAATTTTCTCTGGGTTTATTTATTCAACTATAAAAATATTTTTAAAACAATTTTTATATTAATAGAAATTAAATCCTTTTGTATATTTAAATTTCTCTTGGTACCATCTTAAAAATATACTCTCCGCGTAGATTTGGTGCATTCATCGGAATCATCTTAAAAGAGCACTCTCTACATACATTCAAAGTAATTTAATAAATTTTACCTTAAAATTTGAACTCTCAAAAAATTATTTTTTGAGAGAATGAACAAACATTGTTAATTAACCATCAAAAGAACCTTGGCTTACTTCCTCTCATTTATATAAGAAAAAATAAAGGTTCAATAGATTAGGTTTAGACGTGCATCTACAGGAAAAACATGTTAATAATAGTAAAATCATCCTCTGGGCGTAGCGCGAAGCACACGTAAACTAATCTATGCATTGTATTCAGAAAAGAACTGGTCACATATCCTGACATGTATCTAGTTGCTACCAATAATAATAATAATAATAATAAAAAGGCGAAAGCTAATGCAGGAACACCGCAAAGCCACGCCTACTCTCCTACACCAAGTATTTCCTTTTTTCTGCCTGCCTACTTTCTTCCTTCCCTCCTTTTTAGTTTCTCTCTGTCTCTCGCATTGCTTCTAGTGAACATGGCAGGGAAGCTAATGCATGCCTTGCAGTATGATAGCTATGGTGGAGGCGCCGCAGGTTTAAAGGTTCTATTCTAGAACAGAAGGCTGCATATTTGTTAGTGTAATTATGTCACTTTTCCGTGATGGCCAGTACTTAGCTAGTTCAGTATTACTAATTGTTAGGTTATGGAAATGAAGGTTAGATTCTTGTTTCTGAATTAAATGTTGTAATAATAATAATGACACTGAATTACAGTTTATTACCTGCGAGGTTTGGTCAGATTCTTTGTTGCCGGATGAAAGGGCATTGATGTATGAACTACGGGTTACTATTACATAACTAGTTTCTCTTGCTTCTTGCAGCATGTTGAGGTTCCAGTCCCTAGTGCCAAGAAAGACGAGGTTTTGCTCAAGTTAGAAGCAACTAGTCTAAACCCATATGATTTTAAAATACAGAAGGGCGTGGCGCGCCCTTTTCTACCTAGAAGTTTCCCTTACATCCCCGGTAATACATCACTTCTTGGTGTGGATATATTTTGTGTGTATAGGATCTATTGTACTCATTATTTTACAGTTTCCAGTTTCTAATCCCAAGCAAGTTATTCTTGATAATGTTGGTTGATAGCATGATTATCTTCTTTTGGATGCTTAAGCATAATTTTTATTTGGATTTTAAGTGTGTGACTGATGCATCTAACTGATTTTTAAAATGAGATTTATTGTTTCTTTGTTTACCATTCAGAATGAGAGAACTTGGAAATACAATAATCTTTTATGTTATATGACTTTGTGAATACAATAATCCATGCTCAACAGTTTCAAATATTTGCCTGTGATATCAAAGTTTTGGGATTTTTTGCTCTACTTGGGTATTGTTTGGCAGATGATTTCCTTTCCATAGTTACACACTCTTCCAGTTCTGATGACCTGTGGGTGATTTAGTTCGTCTTGTTCGGTCAATCTAAAAGCTTAAGAAGAGGGGTTCCTTGTTAAGATTGGAGGGTAGTTGCAGTCACTGCTCTAGGACTTACACCATTCTTTCTGTTCAGTGGCTCACACCATAACTTTGAAAGCGAGTACAGACGGAGAAGCAACTGATTTAAACTATATTCCCAGCACCCTTCGCAAAGATAGCTCGTGATCCATCTGCTTAACATTCTTTGAATCTCATGCTGATAAATTAATTTCATAGTTTTAGCAATATTCTGTGTTTGCCAAGCATGCATTCACACACACACCCCGCGTTTGCTTTTTGGCTGAAGAAAACTTTATCGCAACATCGCAACAGGCCTTGATATAGCAGGAGAGGTTGTGGCGGTTGGACCAGGAGTTGAAGATTTCAAAACTGGTGACAAAGTTGTAGCTGTGCTTAGCGGCTCTGTAAGTGCTTATTCATTATTTTGGTGTTTTTTTTTTTATTTCCTTGTCTTCGTAGTTTTTCAAATGATTTACGTTGGTGAGGCATTACCTTTAGTTTATCCTTTTTCGGTTTAATGGCATTTGAGAATGATTGGGAGGCTTAACCCTTTCTATATATATGTAGGGCAATATACAATAGTAATTGTAGAGGTTACCACACAAGAATATGTCTACAATATTTTCTATATAAGTACATTCTATAATATGCCCCCTCAAGTTAAGGGTGGAGGATCAACCCGAAACTTGAAAGCAACGAAAGCGAAGAAGTAGGAAGTGGCTTACCAAGACATCGGCAAGTTGATCCCCGGGAGGAAATAAAGCGAATCCGAATCTCCTTCTTTGCAACTCTATCTCGGACAAAATGATAATCAACCTCAACATGTTTTGTGCAAGCATGAAAAACAGGATTTGCAGATAAATAAGTGACACCAAGGTTGTCACACCAGATAATAGGAGCAGAAGTAGACAAAATATGGAGATCTGTTAATAAATACTGAAGCGAGATAACCTCAGCAGTGCCATTAGCTAAGGCTTTGTACTCAGCCTCAGTAGAAGAGCGAGCAACTGTGCGTTGCTTACCAAAATCAGCGTCTGACCAAAAAATACAAGGTAACCACCTGACACGACCAAAAGATTGATGTCTTCTCCCAAGTGCAGGAGTGTCGAAGTAATAAATAACCCGACAAGACCGGGGTCGAACCATAGGGAGGTTAATTGTATAAATTATAGATAACAACAATGATACAACAACAATAGTAACAACAATAACAATAACAATAACAATAACAATAACAATAACAACTACAACAACAACAACAACAACAATAATAATACTAGTAGTAGTAGTAGTAATACTAATAATAGTAATAGTAATAGTAATAGTACCAATAATACTATTAATAATGATAATAATAAAGATTAAGAAGAAGAAGAAGTTGATGAGAACTTTGAGATAGAAGATTAACGTAAGGATTAAACAATGATAACAACAAATGTCAAGGTTAGAGGATCCACTAATGGTATTTCAAACAAGTATAGTATAAACTCTTTTTATTCAATTGGAAACCACACACAAAGGAGGTTCCAATCAGATTATAAATTGTTAACATGATTACATTAGTTATCTTATTCGAATAATGCTAATACTTGTAAATGCTGTCAGGTATCCATGATAATAACTTATGTTAACAACAAATCAAGTTCCTTTCATAGCACAGGTGTCGGTTATACCATACAGTATGGGCTATGAAAGTGCCAAGTATTTGTTGTACCAAGTGTTATACAACATAAATCTAGATTAACTATTTAACAAGCAAAGTATTAAAAGTGAACAAGATAACAAATATAAAGCATGTTAATATCCAACATTAAGGTCCATGTTAAGTTTATATTATACTTATTCTTACACCATTAGTGTACCCTTTTCACCTTGACATAATTAACTTAGCTACACATAATGAAAGAAAGAGACATAAATAAACAAGATAAGAACATAAATGAGAAAGAAGTTAACTAAGTAAAGAAAAGGAAATGAAAGGCATAAACAAGAGATTAATATAAACAAAACTTAAGTATTACAAAAGAGAGAGCAAGAGCATGATCTTGATCTGAACACCAAGATGCCTAAATACATGGCAAATGGCTCCTTTTATAGGCCAAAATTTAGAACTATTGATTTGTTGACTAATTGATGAGTGGGTGGCCACATCTTGACTTGGTGACAATCCTTATCTTCTTGTCTGCCAAAAATGTCATTGATAATATCAGGATTTGAACAGATTCTCCCATGAAGGTTCTAGACAATTATCTCAGCTTTCTAGGAAAAAAAAGATGAGGTCATTTGGACTTCTAGAATTCGAGATATGGGCTAGACACTGAACAATGTTTGGGCTGTAGGACAGATTCGAACTTCTCCGTTGTTGCTACAATTTGGACTTGAAAACGGCCTTTTTAAATCTTGAGCTCCACATGAAAGTTGTAGCCCTATGTCTTATCTTTCCATCCATATAAAATGGACCTAAATCCAGATCTACAGCTCCAGATATGACCCAATTACCGAACAGTGTTCCAGTTTGGACTGCACCAGCATCTCTTTTCTAAGTTTGACCATCTCTTTGTCCTTTCAATTTCAGTACTTCAACTAATCAATCAATTCTTTTATTTATGTGATAGGCCTGCATTTAAGATGAACATTTACCATAAATTAAAGGTATCTTATATAATTAGATATGTTATTATAAAACATGCTTTAGTTAAGGAGTTATTGATACTTCAAGTGCAAAATGATGATATAAAACCTTGATAAAAATGCACTTTTAAGTACTAATCACCACCCGTAGATTTTCTGTCCTCAACACTACCTGCCCAATCTGCATCTGCAAAACCATGTAAGGCAAAAAGAAGAAGCTGCGAGTAATATGTAAGCCATGTGATGTTGTACCCAAGATAACGCAAGATCGTTTCCACGCAACTCAATGAGAATCTGTTGGAGTATGCATAAACTGACAAACTCTGTTAACAACAAAGCAAATATCTAGGCGCGTAAAAGTTAGATACTGAAGAGCACCCACAATTTGACGAAAGCGGGTAGCATTAGAAAACAATGGATCAGGCAGAATGGTAGCTTTGGATGTAGAGATAGGGGTATCAACAGGTTTGCAAGATAACATACCAGCCCGAGTGAGGATGTCAAGTATATATTTATGCTGGCGGAGCATAAGACCCATACTAGTAGACTGAACCTCAATACCCAAAAAGTAATGAACAGAACCCAAGTCGCGAAGCTTAAATTCTGAGCTTAGTAACTGAATGAGGCGTTGGAGCAGAAAAGAGTTACTACCCGTAAGCAGAATATCATCAACATAGACCAAAAGATAACAAATATTAGCACCAACAGAGAAGATAAATAATGAGGTATCCACCTTAGAGGCACGAAAACCAATAGATAACAGGAAATCATTCAGACAAGTGTACCAAGCCCGCAGAGCCTGTTTTAAACCATATAGAGATTTATGCAATCGGCACACTTGAGAGGGGAGAGCAGAATCAACAAAACCTGGAGGTTGTTTCATGTAAACCTCCTCGTCAAGAACACCATTGAGGAAGGCATTATGGATGTCAAGCTAATGAATTTTCCAACCACACAAAACTGCAATGGAGAAGACTAATCTGACGGTCGCCTGTTTGATGACTGGACTAAAGGTTTCAGAGTAATCAATACCTTCTTGCTGAGTGAAACCTCTAGCAACCAGACGCGCCTTATACCTCTTGATGCTGCCATCAGATCTGCGTTTAATCTTGTATACCCACCGACTACCATCAACATTCATGGAGGGGTGAAATGACACTAAGGTCCAAGTTTTGTTTGCGCGTAAGGCTTGAATTTCCTCACGCATAGCACTATGCCACGCCTCATATCTGTTAGCATCATTAAAAACAAGTGGCTCATGAGAGGGAGGAGAAACTACCCGGCTGAAGGAGACAGTAGAGGCTGCGGTAGTGGCTGTGGACAGCGTTGTCTTTGGCTGCCTTGGACGAAGAACCATGGGATGTTGACGAGCAGCTGGCATGGAGAAATGTGACCTGTACCTGGAAGAGGCTGAAGAGGATATGAGGAGAGGTCTACACAGAGCTGCAGACCAGTTGGAGAAGCAGTGGAGGGACTGGTCAGCACTGCAGACACTAGTGAGGTTGCTGCAGAACTAGGATGAGCTGTTGCAGAACCGGGCTGCTTTGTTGCAGCAGACCTGAGAACATGCACATCTGGTGATGGAGAACCTGTACCAGTACAATGATTATTGGAAAGACAAGCATATGGTGATAGTATGGTAGTGTGGGATGGTGATGAAGGGGTGGCAGAATCAATTGGCAAAGGGGTAGGCTGGTGGGGTGCGGTAGAGGGCAGAATTGGGTTGTGGTTGGGGCCGGTTTGGTAAGTAGTAGGCTGAAAGGATGGAGGAGGGTGCAAGGATGGAAGATAGGTAGGTGGGGTGGGAGGTACTGGTGAGGATGTTACCTGTTCAGACTTCGTAAAAGGAAAGACATTTTTATGAAAACAAACATGACGGGAGACATAAATACGATCAGATGCTAAGTAAAGACAACGATAACCAAGATGGGATGAGCTATAACCTAAAAACACACAAGGAGAAGACCGAAAATCTAATTTATGAGCATGATATGGACGCAAAAAAGGAAAACAAAGACACCCAAAAGTACGTAGGAAGTTATAATCAGGAGTGCATCGAAACAGACACTCAAACGGAGATGTATTTTGAAGAACAAGAGTAGGCATGCGATGAATAAGGTAGACCGATGATTTAAAAGCATAGTTCCAAAATCGCAATGAGGCACTACACTGGCCTAAAAGGGTTAGGCCAGTTTCGACAATATGTCGATGACGACGTTCAACAGTACCATTTTGTTTATGAGTATGAGGACAAATTAACCGATGATGAATACCAATGGTCTGAAAAAATTTATTTAATTTATGATATTCACCGCCTAATCGGTTTCAAATGATTTAATTTTAAGAGAAAACTGACGCTCAACAAGTGTTTGAAAACATTGAAAAGTGGAAAAAACGTTAGATTTTGCAACAAGCGGATAATACTATATATGTTTGGTATGCGCATCGATAAAAATAACAAAATAACAGAAGCCATCAGAAGAAAACATAGGGGCAGGAGCCCAAACATCACTAAAAATTAATTCAAATAGGGCAGAAGTTTTGTGACCCGTAGGTCGTAATGACAAACGGGACGACTTTCTTAAAGGACAAGCTTGACACTGAGTAAGAGAACGTCTAGAATTACATACAATTTTATTGCCGGAAACTAACAAATTGAAAATGCGAGGGGTTGGATGACCTAAGCGAGCGATGCCCGCAGTCGGCGATCAGCGGATATGCAAGGAGACCAAAAAGCTTGAGGAACCCGACATGGCGAAGACTTCGGAGAGGATATAAAGGCCATCATGACTCCGTAAAAAGGAGAACTTCCTTGTGTGACGAGATCCTTCACATGAAACATAGAAGCGTGAAATTCAAAACAAACATGATTATCACGACAAAATTTTTGAACAGATAACAACGGTTTGGTAATATGAGGCACATGGAGAACATTAGATAATGTAAACATACGTTTTGGGGAATGTAATTTAGTATGTTCAATATGGGATATATCAAGGCCCTTATCATCACCAACATGCAAATAATCATTACCTAGATAAGATGCAGAATCGGTCAGAGTTCCAAGATTAGGTGTGATGTGTTGATTTGCGCTGGTGTCGGGGAACCAAGTCGCAGCAGAGATATTCCCAACAGCAAGATAAGTAGAAGGCTGTAGAGAGCTACCACGAAACTAGGAACAATGGGGAGTTGTGTACCCAAAACCGGAGCACAATTGGCAACGTACATGCTGCTATCCGGACCCGCCCAAAGCCTGGAATTGCGTCCAGTTTCTTTGCCGATGGTTTGGTCGCCAATTTGCAAGCATTGGCCCCTGTTCTGGGGGAGTGGGAGCGATTGTTGTGGGATGCCAATTACCTCTAGAGCGACCCCTGTTGCGGCTGAAGTTAGGGCTGTGATGAGACATAGCATGGTGTGTAGAAAACTGTGGTGTTGGCAGCAGAGGTGGCTGCTGCGACAGAGAAGAAGAAGACAAACGGAGAGAAGGGCGGCGACCATGGAATGGAAAGAGTTCTTGTGCATAAATTCATGGGTAAGAAGGTGGCTTTGAAGATCAGCATAGGATAGCGGTTCTTCCTTGGTTATGAGACTTGTTACCAAGTCTTTGAACTCACCATGAAGGCCATGAAACACATAAAGATTGAAATCTTCAAGAGACCGCAGGCGACCAGCGACCAATTCATCAAATAACGATTTGGCTTCTTTGCATGTATAGACTAACCGATGAGTCACCTTGCTGAAGGTCTTGAAAGGAGCCATGGAGTCGCATGATGCAAGAATTAGATGGAGAGGTAAGCGCTTTCTCAAAAGTGCGCCAAACACAATGCGAAGTAGAACAATCTACCACGAGATGCAACACATCCACGGAGAGAGAGGAGAGCAAAGCACTCAAAATAAGTTGATCTTGTTACTTCCAACGAAGAAAAGAAGGGCTGATGATGGAGGAAGAACCAGCAGAGCTATTAAAAATATGAGATGGAGGACACGACACGAAACCGTCAACAAAGTGAAAAACACCTTGACCAAGGAGATATAGCTTCATCTGCATTCTCCAATAGAGATAATTTGTGTTCGTAAGTTTTAGCGAAACAACTTGGTGAGTGTTCGCTAAAGGAACAATAACTGTAGCGTGAGTTCCCGTGAGAGGTAAAGGAACGGCAGGGACTTGGAAGGAAGAATTAGAGACAAGCTCTGCAGGTGGAGGCTGCTGTGGGGAAGAAAGGGCACCAGCGGCAGCAGTTTAGGAAGGGCTGGCTGGTTGTGCTGCACCACCTGTGGAGAGGGAGAAGTCGGCGGCAGTAGTAAAATCCATGTAGAGAAAGTAAAGAGAGGGCCGGCTGCAAAGGGAGAAAGGGAGAAAAGAGTTTTGACGGCAGAAGGCTCTGATACCAAGTTGAGAATGATTGGGAGGCTTAACCTAATGGTTAGCCAACCCTTTCTATATATATATATGTAGGGCAATATACAATAATAATGGTGGAGGTTACCCCATAAGAATATGTCTACAATATTTTCTATATAATTACATTCTATAATAATGGCTATGTACACCATTGGAGTCAACCTTCCTCTCACATAAGCCTATACCTTAATGACATCATTGTAACTGCTCTTTTTGGCTAAAACAAATAGGTCAAAGCCTTCGATGTTTATGAAGTTCGATTTTTACTAGTTTGTAATATTGTCAACTTGAGGTGCATTATGGAAATTATTTTGCTGAAATGCCTTGCTCTTGGATCTTGCATAGCATTAGGTGTTACGTAACAGTATGGACATGGGACTTGGCACATGCTGTTAACCTGGTTGCACAAATATGAAGAGTGCATTTTAGCATCTGGCAATCATATGTGTATGAAGGAGTTTTACCATTGGTCTCTGAATTTTGTTTCGTTCTGCTTCTTTGATTAATTGTTTTATGTAATCTTAATATCAGAGTGGAGGTGGACTAGCTGAATTCGCAGTGGCTAAGAAGAGCTTGTCAGTTGCAAGGCCACCTGAAGTTTCAGCAGTTGAAGCTGCAGGCTTGCCTATTGCAGGGCTCACAGCTTACGAGGCTCTCACTCAATGTGCTGGGGTCAAGCTTGATGGAAGTGGCATCCAGAAAAATATTCTGATCACTGCTGCCTCAGGTGGCGTGGGTCACTATGCAGTTCAGCTAGCAAAGCTCGGAAACACTTATGTAACTGCCACTTGTGGGGCTCGTAACATTGAATTTGTCAAGGACTTGGGGGCTGATGAGGTTCTGGATTACAAAACCCCAGAAGGAGCAGCTCTGAAGAGCCCATCTGGTAAGAAATATGATGCTGTGATCCACTGCGCACCAGGAATTCCCTGGAGTACTTTTGAGCCAAATCTGAGTGAAAATGGGAAGGTTATACATCTCTCTCCTGGCCCCAGTGCCATGATTACTTTGCTGTGAAGAAACTTACTTTCTCCAAGAAGCAGCTGATGCCGCTGATTATGACTCCCAAGGGTGAGAACCTGAAATGTCTTGTTAATCTGGTAAAGGAAGGGAAGCTTAAAACAGTGATCGACTCTAAGCATCCATTAAGCAAGGCTGAAGATGCTTGGGCTAAGGGTATCGATGGTCATGCCACTGGGAAGATAATTGTGGAGCCATGAATGAAAATAAAGTTTTTGAATTGTTAAAATGTTTGTATTATTATGAGTTCTTGCGTTGACCATGTAGATCCGATGGTACACACAGCTGAAGAGACATTTTACGATGTGTGATCCTGCACAACAATTTCTCTTTTTTTTTTTTTTTACTTGATGTATCCGTAAATGATAGGGTTTGGGTTTGGGTTTTATCACTATATATTGTTTACGTTTGTTCCTCAATATCAAATGCCTTTTTTTTACGTGATATTATTTATTTAATGACCTGAGACCCTTCGTTATGGGCCAATTGTAGGTGCCACTCCAACGAGTTAAAATGAAAACATAAAATTGTTCTTACTCGGCCAAGGAAATTGAAATTTATATTCCTGCCTGAATCACGCGATGGTTATATTAGTAAAAACCTATGCAGGTGTAGGTGAGTGAGAACTAGTCACAATACACTTTGGTCCCTTGAGTTTTTTATTTTTATGTATTTTCTTTATGTAATTTTAGTTGTTCACATTTCAGTTTTAAAACTTTACTTTTATCATGTGTTAGGCTATGCATGTTGAGAGATAAGAGAAAAGGTTGTAAAAAAAAGAATAGAAGATAGAAAAATTTCAGTCAGCCATAAAAATACTAATTTTAGTGTTAATAAGTTTATTTTGAAGAGGAGGAGTTAAATTGTGTTTTTATCTTTTAATCATGTTAAAAAAAATCATCTGTAAATTTTTTTTAATTTGTTTGTTTTTTGCTTTTAGAGTAATTAAAAAAGTGTTTTGGGATTTAAAATGAGTTTATTAAGATTTCTATAATATTTTTAAAGTATTTATAAATAAAAACAAGTTAAAAAAAAAGATATGAGAGTATAAACTTGAACTCTGCTTTTTCGATCACCAAAAAATATTGGAAACTATATCAATTAATGATATACAGTCTTTTTTACTTTTTTATTGGCATATGACCGGAAGGGTTGCTGATTTGGGGGCTGACCTTACTTCAGGTTTGGATGGTCTTTCCAACCGGGGTTGTAATGGTTTGAATATGGTTCATAATTCCTTGGTTGACTACCAAACCCTCCTATTGCATTCACCTGAGGGGATGCATCTTGTTAAAGTTGTGGGCACATATTAGTAGCATATTCTGGAACTGTACAAATGCCACACACTCTAGATTGCCTAACTTGTCCCAACGTTATTTGTCCAATAAGAAAAGTTAGTTCTGAAAGTTGTGTCTTAATATTAGAATGCATCACCTCATTTACCTTTCTAGGAGTGTGGTCTGTTATGATTCCAAACTGTTGTAAGTTTGCTGCCATTTTTTAGATCAAATCTCTTGCTTCCATATGAGTCTTTTCTACAAGTGCACCACCATTTGAGGCATCTATCATGCTTCGGTCCATAGGCAACAATCCTTCATAAAAATATTGCAACAATAATTGGTCAGAAATTTGATGATGTGGGCAACTTGTGCACAACTAATCAAAACGTTCCCAGTATTCATATAACGTTTTCTCAATATTTTGGCAAATTCTACTAATTTCTTTATGAATTGTCCTAGTTTGTGAGACTAGAAAGAATTTTTCTAAGAATTGTTTCTTCAAACCATTCCATGTTAGTATTGATCCTGAAGGAAGGTAATAAAGCCAGTGCTTTGCCTTGTCTGCCAAAGAGAATGGGAAAACCCTCAATTTAATTTGTTCCTCTGTCACTCCTTGTGGCTTCATGGTTGAACAAACCACATGGAATTCCTTCGAGTACTTGTGGGGGTCTTCATCTGCAATGCCTCGAAAGGTTGGTAGTAAATGAATCAAACCAAATTTTAACTCAAAATCTACATCAATATTTTTGAAATTCAATGCATAATGGTTGATGGTTCGCATTGGAAGTTGCTAATTCCCTTAATGTTCTATGTTCTGCCATGTTTTCAAAAATTTCTGCTTCTCTTTCACTTTCAGAATTGCTGGTTGAAAGCATTAAGGTTGGCAGGTTCTCCTCTCGCCTCTTTGCCTTCCTATTTGCTCTTGCGGTTCTCTTAACTTTTGGATAAAAAACAAGTTCACCTATACGAGAAGATCTTGACATAAATTAGTTTACTATTGAAAGAAAATTAGATAAAAACTTCCCCAGCAACGACGCTAAAATTTGATCGGTTGTTGGAACCACTAAAATATAATTCTGACTTACATATCACAAACAAAATAAATTTGTAGTATGATCGTGAAAATCAGGTCGAACCCATGAGAAAGAATAGGGAATTTGAATGAAAAATTCAACAATAATTCCAAAAATAATAAAGTTATTTGTCGTTAAATCAGTTCAAGGATTTGCACATTTATTCATATAAATTTGTTGGTCATCGAAGTAAAATAAATATTATTTAACGTCAAACAAATAAATTTGATATCCCTTAAAGCTGAGAAAAATCAATGACATTACAAGTAAATTAATTAGAAAAAGCTCTCTAATCAATTTCTTTGCACCAAGTGAATATAATATTGAAAGCAATTTGCATTCAATCAGCAGTAGTCTTAGGAACAAAATCTGTGCATTTATTCTAAACAAACGTTTAAAAGCTTGACAATTTAACTTAGTATATTCTTTCCTAATAAATCAAGATGAGAGTTGCAGCAATCAAATTAATTCTTTTGCCTTTTACTCTAGTTCCTAACACAATTACAGATTGAAAGAAACTAGAAAGCATACATGTTATCTCAAAACAATTCAATAAACTTGAATAAAAATCAATAGCATAATTCTGAATAAGAAAAAATAAATACTTGAATTTGAAAGAATTATAATGATAACGTTACTTCTCACAACTTGCTAATAAAAACAGTGTGTATCCCTCTTGAACCAAATTTAGAAGTTTAGTTAATAGTTGCTAGAAAATTAACAAAAACAGAGAAGAAAATAATGTGTTTTTAGATTTATCCCACGTTTTTATTCGGGAACTCTAACTTGGCGAAACATCTGTCATAAAAAGTTAGGTCCAAAATATAAAATGCAAAATTTCTTATCATTAATAATTAATTTACAAAGTCTTTTAGATATGCTAACTCATATAAATAACTTTTAATAAATTTAAATAAGCTCAAAATACATTAAAATCCATAGTGTAAAATGAGTAAAGGAATTTCCAACAGAAATTGTTGTCAGATTGCTAATGGGAATTAGCCATATTAGATTTAAAAGGCAAGAGGACAACAAAAAAGGACCATTAATTAAAGGCAAGTGCCTTTTCACCCCGTTGAAACAAAAACACAGATACACTTCCTTTATTAGCTGATCAACTTAGAAAAGAAGGAAAACATATAATCTCAATGGAAGGGAATAAGCAGGAAAAGATACCTAATTAGTGTTTAGGTGCCATTATGTAACCCAGATGCGTAGAATTTGCAACTTTAGTTAGGGTTTCGAGATCATATATAGGCAATCCAGCACTTAATGTTAATTTCCTTGTTGTAAAAGTAGCCCAAGCACTTGCAATCACTTGAACACTTCTCTCCACATTCAACCTCACACATTGATCCGCTTCCACTTTCATGCTTACTCGTAGTATGATCAACCCCTTCTAGTTTATAATAGTAAACATTTGGAGACCCGCATGAGGATGGCTTCACAGCTTCACAGTCCTTGCTCCAGCCCGCAAGCTTGTTAGGCGATGGGCATGCAACACACTGGTTATCCTCACAAAGGCCGAACTTACCACATTTCTCTGGCAACTGGCATTCACTCTCCCAATTTGAATCCCTGTCGAAGAGAGTGAAAGATCGTCCCATGCACCTATATCTACTCCTAGTCGAAGAAATGATAGTGTGCCATTATTGTATTTGGGCCTGGCGAGTAAGTAATTCCCTGCAGAAGAGAACTCCTAATACAAATCATAGGCAAAGCCTTCATCTGTCTCGGAATTACTTTTTATGTGACATATGGTAGACCACCATTTCTTACACTAAACGTGCAGAGATATGGTTTAGGAGAATTTGGGCTTTTATAGTACATGGCCTTTTGGGCTCCAACACTATGTTATAAGGTTTATTTGATTTTTTTTTTTAGAGAATTAAATTTAATTTATTTAAAATTGTAGAATTGATAAAGTATTTTTTCAAAAAAATATTTTTTAATAATACTTTTTATTTTTAAATTTTTTTTTAATGCGGTACATCAAAATAATATAAAAATATTAAAAAATAATTTAAAATAAAAAAATCTCGAAAATGCTTTTTAAAGACAATAACAAACAGATTATTAAAATTCTAGTTGCTACTCCAACCCGTAGAGACTGGCCGAATAAAGTTGCCCTTCGAGTCATGAAGCACCATGTCACCATTGGGTAGTAGTTGGAAGCCAACTACACCTTTATTGGCAGTACTGGTTTGCCAAGCGATTATCCCATCGGCATCCGCCAAAACAAGATTTCCAGCCGCACCAAAGGTGAGTGGCAACTGGGTTGCGTCGGTTGGCTTCCCAAACCCCACTGATGAGCTTGTATATAAATTTAAAAAAAAAAAAAAAAACTTATCGTGACGACACCTTGGGATGCACTGAGCATTTCAAATAAAATGTAGTGGCCTTCAATAACTAAAATGGCATCCTTGTCTTCTACAAAAGGGTACCGTGATGTCTATTTTGTATTCTTGATTGTTAGTATTTTAGCTTTAATTTTTTTTATTTTGATTTTGATTTTTTAATTTTAGTTTTTTTTAATTTTTTTATTTTTTAATTTAAATTTATGATAATTTTATCCTTATTGTTTTGATTTTTAATTTTTTTCTTGATATTTTTGTAAAAGTTAGTATTCTTTTCAATTTCACCTTTTAATCAAAATATTATTTTTATTTTTTATGTGAATTTCGATCATTATTTTTTTGATTTTTTTAAATTTTACTAAATTGATTTTTCTTTTCAATTTTACATTTCAATCATTCATAAAATTTATTTTGTTTTTCAATTTTGATCCTCATTTTTTTAATTGCTATTTTTATAATTCTTTTATATAATTGAAATTGTTTTATCAATTTCATTCTTCAATATTTGATTGATTGAGAATTGAATTTCAAGGTTTTTTCAGATCGAGTGCTTTTGGTCTAATGACCTGTGACACATATTTGAAAAGTTAACATGATTTTTTTATATAAAAAAGGTTTTACAACCCTTTTTATTCTTTTATCAGGTTATTCTAATATCATGATTTAGACTGCGAGTTTGACAAAATATCCCGGTTTGACATGATATCCTAGATTGGCTTGGACTTGATTATAGTGGTTACAGATTTGCATGCTAACTCAACTTGACTAAGACTTATTTTTTCATGTCTTTTTTATCCCATTTTGGCATATGAATATAATTTTTTATAGTAAAAATAATTCAACATCGCAACAAAATGTAGGTATTGTTGGCTAGTAATATACTAAAATATAAATGAATATGCAATATTAAAACAAAATCAAATATTTAATAATTAACAAAAATACTAATAAACACCTATTAGAAACAACTTCTACCACTTTGGACTATATATGTTTATTGGCATAATTTACACTTTGAGGATATTAAAGCCTTATGTCTCTAAATAAGCATCTTTGTTCTTTTATCAGTTTATGCATTAATTAAAAAAACCTAATTGAGGAGGGGAAGTCATTTTTCCCCTATTATACTTAGGAAATCTTCTCACTTCGTTCATCCTTTATATTCAAATTGATTAAGAATTATGTTTTATAATTTTTTTTAACTACATTCTATGAGGTTATCCTAGTCTCATGACTCGAGTGACAAGTTTGATGGGTTAACTTGGGTTGACTCAGGTTTTTTACCCTTTTTTAATTGATTTTTTTAATTTCATCATTCAGCATTGGATTGATTGAGAATTGTGCTTCATAATTTGTTTTCATTTGGTTTCCATTGGGCTATCACAATCTAATGACCCAGGTTTGACAGGTTTACACTAATTGACTATGGTTGCTTTTTTTAATTGATTGATTTTTTTAATTTTATCTTTTAATATTGAGTTAATTGTTGGGCTTCAAAAACTTTTTTGATTTGCTTTCTATTAGGTTATCACAATCTCATAACTCGGGTCATAGGTTTTATATGTTAACCTAGGTTGAGTTGGGTGTTGTGGTCTCAATATATTTTTTAAAAATAATGTTCTCTTGAAATCTATTTTTAATAAAACTATGTTTTTTTCTTTTCTTATTGTCTAGTTTGCCTTTGGACTTACCAAGTCAACTGGTCA
This sequence comes from Populus deltoides, assembly GCA_015852605.2. Classification (NCBI taxonomy): domain Eukaryota; kingdom Viridiplantae; phylum Streptophyta; class Magnoliopsida; order Malpighiales; family Salicaceae; genus Populus; species Populus deltoides. The sequence goes on from CM027570.2 coordinate 10,476,628, forward strand.
ATCCCTACAAGGTTAAGAAAAATTTCTTCTTGAAAACACTTTAGGAATGCCTAAATATTTTTTAAAAAATTGATCCTACCTCCAGCTTAGTACATGTAAATGATCTAGTATGATGCTAACCTTAGAGGCATTATTGAAAAATGAAAAAAAACAAAAAACAAAAAACAAAAAAGAGTTTATGGCATGCTAGCTGGGAACTTCAAAAAATAAAATATAAGATGGCCATAACAAAATAAGCTAAAAAACAATTCGGGTGAATTATAATAGTACATTTATGATTTTGCTTCTCAAACAAAAAACAATTAGGTTGGATGGTGGCGATAAAAGAGACTTTTTCTTTTTCATTCAACAGTGAAAAGACTAAAATATCATATAGGGACAATTTTGAGTTTTCACTTTTTCAAGCACAATCAAATAATTGACCTATTCTTAAAGTCAAAGAAACCATTTCTTTTAATCCAAGGTTAATTTCATCTTTTCACCAGGTTGTTTATATTAATATTAAATGTGATAGCAAGCAAGTTCTTTTATATTATTATAAAATTTATATAAAAAGAATGTTTGCCATTATTTTTGGGTGACTCAAGTGTTGTTACCTAATTGCTAAACAACAAATTCCAAGAAGTCTTTCAATTTGTCTCGGCATCCTTTTTGTTCTTAGCTGGTGCATGTCGTTAAACAACATTCAATTTGGCATTGACAACCTTTTTCTTTCTTTCTTATCTCTCTCTTTCTAGGTTTCTGCACATGGCCCCCTAAATTTTCAAACCAGTCACTCACTTGTTTTCTTTGAATTTGATCCTTGTTTTTTTTAATCCTATTTTTTGTGCTTGTCCTTTTATAGAGTTTTGATTTTTCTTTTCAATTTTATCTTTTAATCTAAATTTTTTCATGTGTTTTTTTTTTTCACTTTGATCCTCATTCTATTGATTTATGATTTGGTTTCTTAACCCTTTTGTGAACGTTTTATTGAATTTCAGCTTTGTCCCTAATCCAAATTTATGTTATATTTTTTTTTCAATTTGGTTCTTATTCTTTTGATGTTTTTTTCCTTTCATTAATTTTTTTCCTTTTCAATTTCACCATTTAATAAAAAATTTATCGATACCCTCTAATTTATTTTTTATTTCGACTTATATCCCGATTCTTTTAATTGCTCTTTTTTTAATCCTTTTGTGCTATTGATTTTTTTTCAATTTCATCTTTCAATATTTGATTTGTTAGAGATTGAGTTTCGTGATTTTTTCGAGTCTGGTGCTTCCGGTTTGATAACCCAAGTCGCGAGTTTGAAAATATAACGCATGTCGCACCCGACATCGCGGTGGCCCACAAAATAATCCTCGATTGTTGAAAAAGAACAGATATCTGGCATCTTGTTCTTTTAAGGGAAAATGTCTTGTTTAAGGAGTCGCCACCTAGTATTATGGTCACTAGGAACCCTAACTGGTCAACAGAGATTTTATGGTTCGGGACTGGTTACGTAAAAGGGAAGTTATTATCACCCCTTAAACGTCCTGCCTGAGGCAGGCTGCATTGCTAGTTTCGTCTTAAATTGCTAAATGTTTATTAGTTTACGCTATGATAATTTGCTTATAATATTCCTGACTCTGGCGCCAGTGAATATTCGATCGCGAATAATTCCAACTCTGGCATTGGTAAAAATTCCACCCCGAATAATTCCAACTCTGGCGTTGGTAAAAATTCCACCACAAATAATCCCAACTCTGGCGTTGGTAAAAATTCGTAGCTACCAAAAAAATTAGATCAATATTTTTTCTTACTCTAGTGCCGAGTGAATAAATAAATAAAAATTAATTTATTTTTACGCATGCACATATTTTCTATTTTCCTAGCTAAATAAAATAAAATACGACGAATAAAGATAATATAAATTTAAACCGGTATTTTTATTCCTGACTCTGGCGTCAATGAATATTTTCTATTTTTCTGCTTTTTTATTATTTTATTATTTTTATTTTATTTTTATTTTTTTGGCTGGGCCCAGCTCAGCCCACATGGGCTGGGCTAGACCCAGCCAGCCCGGCCCGGTCACTGGCCCAAGCCAGTGACCCGGCTGGGCAACATAAAGCACGCGTGAATTAAATCACGCGTGCATGTGCAGGTAAAGGGAGTGAATTAAAATGAAAAGTGGGGGAAGTGAAGCTTACTTACCTGGTTCTGAAAAAAAAATCGAAAGCAGTAGCAACGATGGTGCTGGTCACGGTGGCCTTCCTCTGTTTAGGTCCTTCCTTTTCTGCCTGTTTTTTCTTTGTTTTCTGTTTTCCAGAACACCTCTCTACTCTCTCTCGGCCGGTTTCTTCTTTCTCTGTCTAGTCTCCTTCAGTCAGCCCCTCAATGTTTGTTCATTCCTTCTCAAGCCATGACAGCAGTGGCTGTTGAAAAATGGAGTTTTTGGAGCTGCCACCCAAGAAATCGAGAGCGTCCCCTTTTGTTTTTCACTGTTGTTCGTTATTTACCTTTGTTTTCTCTTCAATCTCCCTTCTGTGATCTCTCTTTTTTTTTTGTCAATTCTTCTCTGTTTTCTGCCGGTTCTTTCCTTTTGTTTTCACTCCTCCGTCTCCCCGCTCGCTCTCATCTTCTGTGTTGGTTCTTTTCTGATTATTTCCTCTTTGTTTTCTTGCTCTGTTTCAGGACGAAGAAGATGGCAATAAAGGCATGATGGGTTGCTGGTTGTGTTTGCCAAAGCCCTGGTTCTGTCTCTCTGCGTCCCCTCCCCGATTGTCTTTTTTTTCCTTGGTTCTTGCCCCGGTTCTCTCTTTTTTCTTCCCCCCCTTGATTCCTCATCTTCTCTGGCTTTATAGCCAGAGAATACCAACCATTTGAAACGGCTTCAAAGCCATTACTGCCAGAAACGGCTCCTGAGGAAGAAGGCGAAGAAGGCGATGAACAGCTTCTCAAAACGGCGCCGTTTGTGCGATGGAAATGACCATTTTCAATCTGGTCACTGAATTTCTGAAATCATGCAATCAAGTCCCTTTCTAAATTGTAATTGGACCCCTGTATTTCGGCGCTTTTTACAAGCTGGTCCTTGGATTTTAATCTGCTACAATCGTGTCCCCAATTAACCCCAAACTTTGCTATTTCTTTAATTAAGTCCCTGATTTCATTAATTTAATTAAATCCAAAGTCCAATTAAGTCTAAAACTTATCAATTCTCCAATTAAGCCCCTGATTGGATTAATTAAATTAATTCCAAGCTTAATTAAGTCTCAAAACTTATCAATTCTCCAATTAAACCCTTGATTGGATGAATTAAATTAATTCCAAGCTCAATTAAGTCTCAAAACTTATCAATTCTCCAATTAAACCTTTAATTGGATTAATTAATTCCAAACTTAATTAGATTAATTTCAAAGTTTAATTAAACCCCAAAATTTCTAATCATGTTGTCCTTAACCCAAATTTTAATTCATTCTTCATTTATCTCATTTTACTATTATTATTTTTTTATCATCATTTTTTATCATCATCATCATTTTTTATCCTTTTCAGTAAATAAAATAATAATAAAAAATAAAAATAAAAATAAAAATGGTCAAAATTGGGTTATAACAGTTGCCCCCTCTTTATAATATTTACTATGCAAAGATATTGGAAAATTTTATTTTCTTTTAGCTTTGTGTAGTAAATTTATAAAAAAAGTAGATCTGAAAAGAACATTTTTTTTTTTTTTAGTCTTGAAAACTTTGAAAACAAGATATTTGACACCACGACCTTCTAAGAGAGATGTAGAAATGAAGAATCAAGTCATTTGGAAGACGATCCACCCCCTTTTTTTGTTTTTTTTTGTTTTTTTTGTTTGTTTTTTTGTTTTTTTTTTTTTTAGAAGTGGTCTTATTGTGATGGGTGACCTACCCAAGTAAAAAAGAAACGAAAGAGAGGGCTTGAAGGCGCACTCGAAAGAAGAAAGCGAGGGCTCAAAGGCGCGCTCGAAGAGAAGCGAGGGCTCAAAGGCGCGCTCGAAGGGAGAAAGCGAGGGCTCAAAGGCGCGCTCGAAGGGAAGCGAGGGCTCGAAGGCGCGCTCGAAAGGAGAAAGCGAGGGCTCAAAGGCGCGCTCGAAGGGAAGCGAGGGCTTGAAGGCGCGCTCGAAGGGAGAAAGCGAGGGCTCGAAGGCGCGCTCGAAGAGAAAAGCAAGTGCTCAAAGGCGCTCGAAGAGGAAAGCGAGTGCTCAAAGGTACTCGAGGAGGGAAGCGAGGGCTCAAAGGCACTCTCGAAGAGAAAAGCAAGTGCTCAAAGGCACTCGAAGAGAAAAGCGAAGGCTCAAAGGCGCGCTCGAAGAGAAAAGCGCCTGCTCAAAGGTACTCGAGGGGAAAAGCGAGGGCTCAAAGGCGCGCTCGAAGAGAAAAGCAAGTGCTCAAAGGCACTCCATGAGGAAAGCGAAGGCTCAAAGGCGCTCTCGAAGAGAAAAGCAAATGCTCAAAGGCACTCGAAGAGGAAAGCAAGTGCTCAAAGGCACTCGAAGAGGAAAGCAAGTGCTCAAAGGCACTTCACGAGGAAAGCGAAGGCTAAAAGACGCCCTAAAAATAATGATCAAAGGCTCGAGGGTGCATTTGAAGGGAGGTAAGGCTCGAAGGTGTTCTCGAAAAGGGAGGTAGGGCTAAGAAACGCAATACCTTGGATGGTCAAGGGCTCGAAGGCGCACTTGAAAGAAGATAAAGACTTGAAAGCGCCCTAAAAATGATGATCAAAGGCTCGAAGGCGCATTTTAAGGTGATGGAAAAACATAGAGATTTTTCAGAGGGCCTAATTCTTGTGGGTGGCCTGCCCGGGTTGAAAAATTCTCAAAAGTGAAAATTTTTCAAAACAATTTCAATCCTGGCCATTTCAAGTTGGCCTTCCACTTGATGGATTCCGTTGGAATTTTCTCTAATGAGATTTGCAAAACTCATTGTCTAATTTCTCAAAGTTTAGATGATATGCATGTATCTTTACCTGATTTGAAATATAGGCCCCCCATTTCTTCTTTGTCTTCTTGTTGCTTGACTGATGAGGACTTGCTACCTCTGATTTGGGTCATCTTTGTCGCTTGGCTTCTAGCCCACTCGAGTTGGCCCATGTAAGTCTATTTCCAGATTTGTTTGCACAACTTAGCCTTTTTGGTGCCCATCATGACCCACTTGCTTGCTAAAGATTTTCTGACTCGTCAAACAATTTGAGAGCACCACTCATTACTCCTCGTCTCACTGGTAAAAACATTCGGTGTCACTTGCTGAAAGGATCAAACTGTCTTTCGTAAACCAAAATGCCCCCTTGTCTGGTTGAAGGAAATTACCATCTTATTTTTTAGAATTTTTCCTTCAAAACACAGTGTTGCCCCCTTGTATTGGTCATTGCTCCCAAGTGTGCTCTGTTAGCAACTTAGATAAATAATAGTTTTAAGAGGTCAATCTCTCATTTCTCTCATTTTCAGTTTGGTGAAGGAAAATGGTTTTATAATGAATCTTGAAATCCTGATCTCGCATTTTGAAAACAAAAATTAATTCGATGTGAGTCTAAAACAATTCGCTTTTGAAATCTTGCAACTCCTTGGTTATTTTCTTTCTTGGTAAAGAGATTATTTGCTCTTGTGTTTGGCAATGAGGTCTTCGATGAAAATACATCATGAGATGACCTTTTGTTTCAAAGTGAAGGGCTCGAGAAAAAGCTCGAGGTTTTATATCAGAAAAACTTGTCTCTTTTTGAACATTCATTTTTATCAGCATGAATAATAATGAGTAGTTTATTCTTAATGTCATGAATCTTATGAAAAGTATTCTTTGCATTTTGAGAGCATTGTTTATTGTTCTAGGTTGCTTGCTTGCTTGATTAGAAAGGACTTCTCTGAGCACGTAACGTAGGCTGTGGTTTTTGGCTATGAAAGAAAAAGATTCATAAGGCTCAAAGAGTGTTTCAGGGTTTCAAAGACTGAAGATCACTATCAATAGTTTGACTCTTGATGTCATTCATATTTTCTTTTGCCGCTCTTCTTTGATTTGCTGCTTTTTTTTTATTACTTTCTTTGAGGCATACTCACTTTATCTTGGATGTCACTTTTTCTAGTGATTTGGGCATGCCCCCTAGCATTTGAGTTTTTTGAGCTCTTATATCTTTTTGGCTTTCTCACGGCATTTTCTCTTTTCTTATTGAAATTTTCTCTTGCCCCCCAGTGTGGGGTGTGATCCTAGTCGGGATTTGTTTTCATGAAAGAAAAATTATTCGGGCTCAAAAAGGGATGCAGGGGATGTACTTATTTCAGAAAGTGAAAGGAATAACAAAGATGGCCTTTCCTCATTTCAAGCGCAAGCAGCTATGATCAATAAACTTTGACCTCATCCAATATGATGGTCTGGTCTTTGCAAAGATGCATTTCAAGGGTCATGAGCAACGAGTTCACTACATACCATTATTCATACATTTAAAAACACATGATTCAAAAGTCATGGGGTAAGGGTGTTTATTCATTTCATTTTTCATTTTTTTTTAGGTTTATAATAGTCACCTCAATGATGGAGTTGCTTGATTCAATTGTCATTCTACAAGTAGAATGTTAAAAATATCATTTTTGAAAGAACATCAATTTATTTTTTTGAAATCAAAATACCAGATCAAGTTTTCAAAACTCCAATAGAGAAATGGATTTTGGTACAAGAGATGAATTGCGTCTATGAGATCACCCGAGGCTTCAAAGGTGTATTCGTAAGCTCTTATAAGAAAACTCTCTTAAGAAGATGAATAATGCTTGGCGTAAACACGATTGAATGAGAAACTCATTATTTCATTGAAACTTTGGAAAGAGAAATTTAACAACAAAGATTTTATGCCAACATGAATACTGGCATGATAACACATAAAGGGACTAAACATTTAGCGATCATTGGTTGGAATTTCTAGAATCTTTCAATCACTCATTCTTGTTGACAAAGGGTATCTTTTCAGCAGTTAGTTGAAGCCACATGCAGACTATCCTCGCCCTACTATCACCATAGCTTTATCTTCAAAGTAGTTGATTTCTGGGAGTTGGTGCAAAGAAATTAACTATAGGAATGGTAAGTGCCTTGGCAACCCCCTTCAGTGCCCTTTCTTTTTCCAGTGAAGCCGTTCTTTTTCAGTTGGATCAACAATTTTACCTAACCCAATGGCTTGTTCGATCCTCTCAGCTATAACAACCAGGTCGGTAAAATGTTGTGCAGAGCTTCTAACCAAGTATTCAAAGTATGGAGCTTTAAAGGTGTTGGAAAATAAACTGATCATCTCCTTTTCCAACATGGGAGGGTTAACTTGTGCAGCTACCTCACTCCATCTTCGAGCGTATTCTCTTATGGACTCCTTGTTGTTCTTCTCCATAGCTTGCAAGCTTAACCGATCAGGGCCCACATCTATATTGAACCTATATTGCCTCATGAAGGCATCAACTAAATTCTTCCATTTTTTAACCTTGGTATTATCCAATCGCATATACCAAGTGAGGGCGCACCACTTAAGCGATCTTGAAAGAAATGAATTAGCAATTTCTCATCATCCACCACCTCGGCCATTTTGTTGCAAGATGCTTTAAGATGAGTTATAGGGCATTGAGTTCCCGTGATATTTGACAAATTCGGCACTCTAAAATTTTTAGGAATGACAATGTTGGGCACCAAACACATCTCGGCGGCTTTCACGGATCATACAAATGATTTCCCTCAAGCGCCCTTATCCTCGCTTCTAGAGGGGTCCATTTTTCCAAACCCTCTTCTTTTATCATCTTGCCCTTCTGAGATTCTTTCTCGGTAGGATCAATGGTAGATGAAATTCTTGAGGGGTATGCTGACTGAAAATGCATAGCTTATTGAAATTCCGATGACACCCTATTTGCCCCCAGATTCTGTGGATCGAAATGAGTTACATGCATATCTTTAGGCTGAGCTATAAGTGTTGCTTTTCCGGATTTATCTCTCAAGGCCTGCTCGAGTAGACTAGTAAGCCTTGCGATTTCTTCTTTAAGATTATCCATCTCTTTTTGATGTTGGGCTTCCAACCGGGTTCTTTCTTCATTTTCCATTTGTCTTTTTCTCGAACAGGTGTTATAGATGAGTTTCAATGGGGAACCTATATTTCAACCTGATAATATGTAAATCATGCAATTTATGCAAAAATATTGATAAAAAATAATAATAATAATAAATGTGTATGAAATGCAAACTTGCCCTTCACGGGGTGACAACCTAGTAGGAAGATCCTAATTGTTGAGTGCATCAAGGGGTTGGTCATTATCTAGTTTCAAAGGGTCTCTCGCATGCTCAGTGATCGTCCATGAAAGGTCGATATGAGGCTTACAAGTAGTGTGAAGATAGAGGCCCTGAGTAATATCAGTTTGGCATATCAACCACTTCCAAGTAAACAATCAAGCGAGAGTTGGATGGTTTCACGAGTCTTACCCAGGCTAAAGCCATTGGGGTACCGTTACTCCCCCACTTATCCTAGTTTGTAAAGTGTGTGCTTCCAAAGTGATGCATGACAACATAAATAAGGATGCATGCTAAAGCAGTAAATGCAGAAAAAATAAACAAATAAACACAACAATCAAAATAGCAATAATAAGACAAAAGACAAAGCTTAATCCTAACGTCCCCAGTGGAGTCGCCATCCTGTCGCACCCGACATCGCGGCGGCCCACAAAATAATCCTCGATTGTGGAAAAAGAACAGATATCTGGCATCTTGTTCTTTTAAGGGAAAATGTCTTGTTTAAGGAGTCGCCACCTAGTATTATGGTCACTAGGAACCCTAACTGGTCAATAGAGATTTTATGGTTCGGGACTGGTTACGTAAAAGGGAAGTTATTATCACCCCTTAAACGTCCTGCCTGAGGCAGGCTGCATTGCTAGTTTCGTCTAAAATTGCTAAATGTTTATTAGTTTACGCTATGATAATTTGCTTATAATATTCCTGACTCTGGCGCCAGTGAATATTCGATCGCGAATAATTCCAACTCTGGCATTGGTAAAAATTCCACCCCGAATAATTCCAACTCTGGCGTTGGTAAAAATTCCACCCCGAATAATTCCAACTCTGGCGTTGGTAAAAATTCCACCACAAATAATCCCAACTCTGGCGTTGGTAAAAATTCGTAGCTACCAAAAAAATTAGATCAATATTTTTTCTTACTCTAGTGCCGAGTGAATAAATAAATAAAAATTAATTTATTTTTACGCATGCACATATTTTCTATTTTCCTAGCTAAATAAAATAAAATACGACGAATAAAGATAATATAAATTTAAACCGGTATTTTTATTCCTGACTCTGGCGTCAATGAATATTTTCTATTTTTCTGCTTTTTTATTATTTTATTATTTTTATTTTTTATATTTTTTTATATTTTTTGGGCTGGGCCCAGCTCAGCCCATAGGAGCTGGGCTGGACCCAGCCAGCCCGGCCCGGGTCACTGGCCCAAGCCAGTGACCCGGCTGGGCAACATAAAGCACGCGTGAATTAAATCACGCGTGCATGTGCAGGTAAAGGGAGTGAATTAAAATGAAAAGTGGGGGAAGTGAAGCTTACTTACCTGGTTCTGAAAAAAATCAAAAGCTGTAGCAACGATGGTGCTGGTCACGGTGGCCTTCCTCTGTTTAGGTTCTTCCTTTTCTGCCTGTTTTTTCTTTGTTTTCTGTTTTCCAGAACACCTCTCTACTCTCTCTCGGCCGGTTTCTTCTTTCTCTGTCTAGTCTCCTTCAGTCAGCCCCTCAATGTTTGTTCGTTCCTTCTCAAGCCATGACAGCAGTGGCTGCTGAAAAATGGAGTTTTTGGAGCTGCCACCCAAGAAATCGAGAGCGTCCCCTTTTGTTTTTCACTGTTGTTCGTTATTTACCTTTGTTTTCTCTTCAATCTCCCTTCTGTGATCTCTCTTTTTTTTTGTCAATTCTTCTCTGTTTTCTGCCGGTTCTTTCCTTTTGTTTTCACTCCTCCGTCTCCCCGCTCGCTCTCATCTTCTGTGTTGGTTCTTTTCTGATTATTTCCTCTTTGTTTTCTTGCTCTGTTTCAGGACGAAGAAGATGGCAATAAAGGCATGATGGGTTGCTGGTTGTGTTTGCCAAAGCCCTGGTTCTGTCTCTCTGCGTCCCCTCCCCGGTTGTCTTTTTTTTCCTTGGTTCTTGCCCCGGTTCTCTCTTTTTTCTTCCCCCCCTTGATTCCTCATCTTCTCTGGCTTTATAGCCAGAGAATACCAACCATTTGAAACGGCTTCAAAGCCATTACTGCCAGAAACGGCTCCTGAGGAAGAAGGCGAAGAAGGCGATGAACAGCTTCTCAAAACGGCGCCGTTTGTGCGATGGAAATGACCATTTTCAATCTGGTCACTGAATTTCTGAAATCATGCAATCAAGTCCCTTTCTAAATTGTAATTGGACCCCTGTATTTCGGCGCTTTTTACAAGCTGGTCCTTGGATTTTAATCTGCTACAATCGTGTCCCCAATTAACCCCAAACTTTGCTATTTCTTTAATTAAGTCCCTGATTTCATTAATTTAATTAAATCCAAAGTCCAATTAAGTCTAAAACTTATCAATTCTCCAATTAAGCCCCTGATTGGATTAATTAAATTAATTCCAAGCTTAATTAAGTCTCAAAACTTATCAATTCTCCAATTAAACCCTTGATTGGATGAATTAAATTAATTCCAAGCTCAATTAAGTCTCAAAACTTATCAATTCTCCAATTAAACCTTTAATTGGATTAATTAATTCCAAACTTAATTAGATTAATTTCAAAGTTTAATTAAACCCTAAAATTTCTAATCATGTTGTCCTTAACCCAAATTTTAATTCATTCTTCATTTATCTCATTTTACTATTATTATTTTTTTATCATCATTTTTTATCATCATCATCATTTTTTATCCTTTTCAGTAAATAAAATAATAATAAAAAATAAAAATAAAAATAAAAATGGTCAAAAATTGGGTTATAACAACGCAGATTGATATTGTTTTTTGTTTATTTTCTTTTCCAATTTCATCGCTTGATGTTGTTTTTTTTTAAATAAAATTGGTTTTGCGATTTCCTTCAATTTCTTCTTTATCGAGTTATCCTAATCTTATGATCTAAATCATGAGTTTGATAAGTTAACCCAGATTAACTCACTTTTTATTACCCAAGTTATATGTTTATCATACTACTTCAAGTTAAATCAAGTTGGGTACTTTTTCTTTTTTTTTTTCCTTTTCCAATTTCATCCTTCCAAAGTTTTTTTTTTCAAATTGTCATAATTGCTTTTTTTTTTCAAAAAAATATGTTTACTATTGTTTTCTTTTTCTACCATTTAATTAAAATAAATCCAATTTATTATACCCGGTAAGGTTTATAGCCTAAGTCATTGATTTTTCTTCTTTAATTAAAACATGATTACGACACCTAAAAATTGTTTTTTATAGAAAACATTCAGACCAATAGTGTAGCGCAAGCCATGTGTATACTATTAAACTAATCTAGCCAAACATGTTTATATCTGGTCAACTTAATACACTTAAAGAGTTTGTATTAATTTCTTGGAGTTGGAGCAGCCCATGTATTTTGATCGACATCTACCATATTGATGCACATACCCGTGAATAACCTTAATATCTTCTTTAGTTAATCATCGATCTTATGATGCAAGTCCAATATAAAAACAAAAACATCATGTTATAAACATGTTTTCGAGTGTTATAATTTTTTCAATTGATAAATGTAAAAAAATAATGTTTATGTTTAATAAAATAAATTTAAAATATATAAATTGGCAAATAAAATTCTTTTTAACACTAATTAACAAAATTCTTAAAGGCATGAGTATTTCATTATAATTTCTATCATAATTTATAAATTAGCAAATAAAAAAAAAATTGGATTCGAGGAAACCTCACTCCCCGGAAAGCGCACTTTGTGGGCCTAGGTGAGGGAGTAAAACCCCGGCTGTCCCAGACTCTTACAAGAGGTGCACGCCCTGACTCGAACTCGAGACCTGCTGTGCAGATCTCAAATCCTTTGCCATCACGTTACGCCCCTTGGAGACAACAAATAAAAAAATTGCTAACACTAATTAACAAAATTCTAAAAGGCATGGGTATTTCATTATAACTTCTAACATGATTTACATTTCCAAGTAAAAATTGGGACAATATTTGTTTTTCCTTTTCTGCTCGTATCACTCATAATACATTATACATTCATATCAACATGCAAAGGACTTTTTGTTTAAGTTAAGGAGTTTATCTTGTATAACAAAATTTTAATAAAGTTTTCTTTGTATAGAACATTATCTAAAATTTTATCCCGTGTTAAAAAAATACTTGAAAACACAATGATGACTCATTTCCTTATAAAAAATGCCTAGGCTTACCTAATTTCATCCACAATTATCACAATCTAAATTAAATGGCCTCAATCATACCACTCCACACTTTCTACCAATAATCTATGTATCACATTTTATATGTAGACATGCGTGTAGTACATAGAAAATACATATGAGCAAAATATAAACTAGAAACAAGATAATTAATAATACATCTAAAGGATTAGATTTAATTATTTTTTGCATACACAAAGTTTAATTCCAAGCTATAAAATTATTAGCAATAGTTTTACCTAACAAAACTTTACAATCCTTACAAGAAAAAAACATTTTTATGGTGGTGGATGAAGTAGACTTGAAAACATTATAATATAGACAATACACAAGCATATAATCATATTATACACATACATGTTTTACTATTCACCCTTTTTTTTCTTTTAGATATTATTATTACTAACAATTTATTATCAGACAACTAATTTCCAACCATATGGTTCGCTCGAGTTAACGTCTTTAATCCTTAACAATGAGACCTCACATGCATATATTTCCTAAATATAATTATTTTGCCAAAGATTTTTTTTTATGATATTGCTTTTCTCCACCCGAAAAGCATAATTTCTTACAATAACACTTTATGTCTCGAAAGCAACGAGTTCCATTCCCGCCTCGAAGGCATATTCACAATGAATTCAATTCCTTAAGATGACAAGTATACACAATACATCTAAACTTCTTTTGTTGCATTATAACATTACAAGAAAATTCACATCATACTATAGATAATAGATAAGCATAGGATCATATTATACACATACATACTTTATCTACAAATATAATACAACTCCATTATTTTCTATTTCATTCTATATTTTCTTCTCCCTTTTCCTTTTAGATATTGTGATTGCTAACAATTTATCATCACACAACTAATTCGCAACCGTACGACTGACTTGGGTTAATATCTACAATACTTAATAGTAAGGTTAATAGTAAGGTTACTGCTTTTAATATTATTTTCCATATCCACATGCATATATTTTCTAAATATCATCATTTTTTTAAAGATATATTTTTTTATGATATTACTTTTCTCTACCTTAAGAGAATAATTCTTACAATATCATTTTCCATCTCAAAGGCATATTTATAGTGAATTAAATTCCTGCCCCGAAGGTATATTCGTAATAAATTCAATTCCATAAGACAATAATTATACACAATGCATCTAAATTTCTTTTGTTTCATTCTAACATTGCATGAAAATTCATATAATTAAAATGGCAGGGGCGACCTTTACTTGAAGCTCTTGTCATATATGCTTCTAACAACTCATGTCCCACACCAGACATCCCTCCTACACTTCCAACAATAACTAGCCAACCTTTTCATTTGACTAAACACACATAATCATTTATTTAGAATCAATTTAACTCAAGTACTTAAATACAAAACTACCATATGCATTCATACAAACTTAGTCCATTCCAAACATTTTAACCATATACATAATCAATCCATAATTACTTACATTTATGATTGTCATAGAAATCCACATTCATGTACTTTTGAGCTGTCATAATAGCCCATATTTTTTTCATATTAAAACTGTCATAGCATCTTTAATTCCCAAGTGTTAGGGTTGTTGTTGTAGCACTTAAATTCCTTTTATTTAGGCTACCGTAGCAGCCTTAGTTTTTTCAAATTCAGGTTACCATAAGAACCTATTTTACATGTGTTTTCACACTTTCATTTCATCAAAACATAAAAATAATAATCAACTCAAAGAAAATTTTAATTTAACATTATTTGCAAGATGTTTAACACATTTGCAACATCATTAAATACCAAAATCAACAAAATAAAATCAATTATCCATAATTTCATCATTCCAAATTTTAACAATAATTACTCAACCTATTAGAGATCACATCACATATGAAAAGAGCTAACTCAAGTATCCCTAACAACATTCAGAACATCTAAATCTACATATTTCAATCAAAATTCCTAATTCTTTTAAAATTTCTATCATGGTCAACCACTTTAACATCTCTATCACAATCATTGTTTTCAATTGCCTTCAAAATACATCCAATTACACAATTTCTCACATCAATTGTAACAATTCACTCAATTAAATCAGTTCCCCCCATCCCTAAAATTCCCATCGTTAGTCGGCCTCTTACTACCAATTTTTCATAATTAATTTTCAATTTCTTCTAATTATATCCTTAATCATGTCATAACATCACAATTAATAATCAGTTTACACCATTTAGCATTTATCCTTAAAATTATTATTAACCCTATTTTTTTCATTTTATGGATTTTCCATTCCCTATAAAAAATAAGAGAGAAAGTGCAATTAGTCATAAAAGGACACTTTACCAATGACAATTGACCCAATTTCCTAAGCCTTTTTGCAATCCTTTCCAAGTTTTCCATTCTCTCTACAAATATGCAAGCTTTCTCTCTCTAACTTCTCTACTTCAAATCTCTCACTAAACTTACTAATTAGGGTTTAATTTTTTGTGCTAATTTCAATAAATTAACCTTCATAAGAATAAAGTTTTATGAAGAGAAGAAGAAAAGAGAAGTATTTGAGAAATTTCCAAGCACTCTCTTCTCTCACAAGTTGTCCACTACCAGAAATTTGCTTAATACCAACGGCTTTACCGACAAAATACTTATATTGGTACTTTGAGGTCACAATTACTGTCAAAGAACCATCTCAACCCAATAGCTTAAGCTGTTAGGTAAGGTCTAAGATATGATTTATATTATTCTCTAACACACCCCCTCAAGTGAAAGCCCTTTGAGTTTGAAATTTGCACAGGCCCACATTACCTTGTGCTTAATTTTTATCAAATAAATAAGGATGGTGAGATTCGAACTCGTGACCACTTGGTCATTAAGGCTCTGATACCATGTCAAAGAACCATCTCAACCCAATAGCTTAAGCTATTAGGTAAGGTCTTAAGATATGATTTATATTATTCTCTAACAATTACCGATGGAATTTTTTTTGTTCGTCATTTCGCCGGTATATACCGATGGACACATTCGGTTAGTATTTATCGACGGAATGATAGACAAAATATTCAAAATTAAAAAAAAAGGTGGTTTGCTGACATGGAGGTTTTTGCGGGTGATTTTACCGACGGAATCACCGAGGAATTCAAAACGGCAGCTCCGTACAGTGACATGACCGATTCACCATTTGAAATGCCAATGGAATCACCGAGTGATTCAAATCAGAATCTGCATACAATGACGTGCCCTGTTTACCATCAGAATGTCCGACGGACTAACAGACGGAATAATTTCGTCGGGGAGTCCGCCGATAAAAGTTAATATATGACCACTCTACCAACCCTCTCCTCCCCTATTTCTCCTTCTTCCCCATTGATACGACCAAAGAGTTGATGTCTTTTTCCAAGTATAGGAGTGTCGAAGTAATAAATAACCAGGCAAGACCGGAGTCGAACCACAGGGAGGTTAACTGTATAATAATAATAATAATAATAATAATAATAATAATAATAATAATAATAATAATAATAATAATAATAAGTTGAAGAGAGCTTTGAGATGTGATATTGATATAAGGATTAAACAATGATAAAAACAATTGTCAAGGTTAGAGGATCCACTAATGGTATTTCAAACAAGTATAGTATAAACTCTTATTACTCAACTGGAAACCACACACAAATAAGGTTCCAATCGGATTATAAATTGTTAACATGATTACATTAGTTATCTTATTAGAGTAATGCTAATACTTGTAAATGTTGTTAGGTATTCATGATTATAACTTATGTTAACAACAAATCAAGTTTCTTTCATAGCACATGTATCGGTTATACCATACGATTTGGGCTATGAAAGTGCCAAGTATTTGTTATACCAAGGTTATACAACATAAATCTAGATTAACCATTTAACAAGCAAAGTATTAAAAGTGAACAAGATAACAAATACAAAACATGTTAGTATCAAACATTAAGGTCCATGTTGAGTTTATACTATACTTATTCTTACACCATTAGTGTAATCTTTTCACTTTGACATAATAAACTTAGTTAAACATAATGAAAGAGAGAAACATAAATAAACAAGATAAGAACATACATAAGATATAAGTTAACTAAGTAAAGGAAAGGAAATGAAAAACATAAACAAGATATTAATATAAACAAAACTTAAGCATTACAAAAAATATAAAGAGAGGAAGAAAGAGCATGATCTTGATCTGAAAACCAAGATGCCTAAATGCATAGCAAATGCCTCCTTTTATAGGCCAAAATTTGGAACTATTGATTTGAAGACTAATTGTTGAATGGGAGGCCACATCTTGACTTGGTGACAATCCTTATCTTCTTGTTTGACAAAACATCATTGCTAACGTCAAAATTTGAATAGATTTTCCCATGAAAGTTCTAGGATATTGTCTCAGCTTTCCAACAAAAAAAGAATTGGTGCATTTGGACTTTTAGAACTCAAGATATAGGCTGAACACTGAATAGTGTCTAGGTTGCAAAATAGATTCTGACTTCTCCGTTGCTAAGATTTGGACTTCCAAATAGCAGAATTGAGTCTTGAATTCTCATGAATGTTTTAGGCCTATATCTTAGCTTTCTAGTTATATAAACCAAACTGAAATTCAAGATCTACGGACTCGGATATGACCCAATGACTAAACAGGTGTTCGGTTTGGGCGAACCAAAGATCTTTTTCTAAGCTTAACACTTTCTTTGTCTTCTCAATTTCAGTAGTTGAACTCATCAATCAATCCTTTGATTTATGTGATAGACCTGCATTTAAAATGAGCATTTACTATAAATTAAAGCTATTTTATAGTATCATACTTGTTATTATAAAACATGCTTTAGTTAAGGAGTTATTGATACTTCAAGTGTAAAATGATGATATAAAACATTGATAAAAATGCATTTTTAAGTACTAATCACCCATCCCAACTCTCCCCTACTGCAAACAACCAGCCCCCCCAAAACAAAATCTCCCTCTTCTCAAAGACAACAAGTCATATTTCTTGAAGTTTTGTGGTCACAAAGACCTCGATATTCGATTTACCAATGGATTTTATCAGTTTTTACAAGTATTTCTATCTTTTTAAATTTTAACATTTAAATGCCAATTTTATTGTTTTTTTAGTATATGTATTTTGTTAGTATATGTATATGTTTTATTATTGTTTCTCAAACAAACTTGTAGTATATGAATGTATAATTTTATACTTGTTATAGTTTGTTTTAGATTTTGTAAAATTATATTTGTTTGTAAATTGTTGAAACTTTATTGAATTACCGAATTACATGTGTTGTTTTGAAATAATTAATAACTTATTTAACGGGTCCGTTTTAATTTTTATCAATGGTATTATGAAGTTGTAATTTCTATAAATTTATATATATTAATTTGTATGGACGTTGATAATTGATAATGAATATTTAATATTTATGAGAAGTTGCAATTAGTTTGTTGGATAATCTCGAGGTAAACTAATATTTTTGCAAATTTATTTACCTAACATAGTTAATTAATACATGTTGTCATCATAATTTTATAAAGGTTTGAGAGAAGTTATGGATGATCGTTCATGGATGTATCGAGATTCACCCCAAGGATTGCGGAGGATGGATTATTGTAACGGGATTCAGGGTTTTACTAATTTCGCAACATCTATTCCTAGAAATTTTACTGGATGCGGTATTAGGTGTCTATGCAGGAAGTGTCAAAATAAAAGATATATGCATCCAGATGCATCTTCTACACAAAGAGTTTATGGAGAATTACTGGTGTTGGTATGCACACCGGAGAAATATTTGTTAGTAAGAAGAGAATGGGAGAAAGAGTGGTTGGGTCAACTTCAAGTGCTAGCAACGTGCATGAAGCGACAAATAACAACACTAATCCTTACAGGAATATGGTTATTGATTAGTACTTAAAAGTGCATTTTTATCAAGGTTTTATATCATCATTTTGCACTTGAAGTATCAATAACTCCTTAACTAGAGTATGTTTTATAATAACAGATCTGATAATATAAGATAGCTTTAATTTATGGTAAATGTTCATTTTAAATGCAGGCATATCTCACAATTCAAAGGATTGATTGATGTGATTAACTATTGAAAGTGAAAGGACAAAGAAATGGCTAAGCTTAGAAAGGAGATGCCGATTCAATTCAAATTGGAACACTTGCTCGGTTATTGGGTCATATCTGGAACTGTAGATCTTGGCTTTCAGCTTAATTTATATGGATGGAAAGCTAAGAAATAGGCCTACAATGTTCATGAATAGTGTAAGACCCAAATCTACCGTTTTCAAATTCAAAGTTTGGCCACAAAAAAAAGTCAGAATATGTCCTGTAATCCAACCCAAACACTGCTTAGAATTTTACCCATATCTGGAGTTCTAGAAGGCCAAATGACGTGAAATTAGGTGGGTGGAAGGAAAAGACAATTGCCAACAACTTGCATGAAGAAGATTTTCTCAAATTCGGATGGTAACAATGACATTTTGTCCAGACAAGAGCTTGAGGTCTATCCACCACGTCTACCAACAGCACTACTCAGTATTTTAAGATGATTGCCAACAACTTTCATGAAGAACACTTTGCCAAATTCTGAATGGATCAATGTCATTTCATCCAGCCAAAGTGCTTGAGTGTTGTTATCCACCAAGTCCACTAAATCAATAGTTAGCCACTACATCAATAATCAATTACCAAATGAATAGTTCTGAATTTTAGCCTATAAAAGGAGGCATTTGTCATTCATTTAGCAATCTTGGTTCTAAGATCAAGATCATGTTCTTACTCTCTCTTTATTGTTGTAATGCTTAAGTTTTATTTTCATTAATCTCTTGTTCATGCTTTTCATTTCCTTTACTATACATAGTTAACTTATATCATGTTTATGTTCTTATATTGTTTATTTATGTTTTTCTTCTTCATAATGTCTAGCTAAGTTAATTATGTCAAGGTGACAAGGTTTCACCAATGGTGTTAGGATAAGTATAATATAAACTCAACATGGACTTTAATGTTTATATCCAAGAAAGTTTGCTATTAACATGTCTTATCATTTTTATCTAATTAATTCTTAATACTTTGCTTGTTAAATGATTAATCTAGATTTGTGTTGTATAACACTTGGTACATCAAATACTTGATCCTTCATAGTATTCGGCCGACATCATTATTATGAGAGGAACTTGATTTGTTGTCAACATAAGTTAGCATCATGAATACCTGATAAAATTTATAAGTATGGTGTTACGTAAATAAAATGATTAATATGATTATGTTGATAATTTATAAAGAGTTTATACTTTACTTATCTCTAATACTATTAGTGGATCCTCTAACCTTGACATTTGTTTTTATCATTGTTTAATTTTTACATTAATCTTCCATCTCAAAGTTCTCATTAATTTCATCCTCTTCTTCTTTATTATTATTAGTACTACTACTACCACCACCACCACCACCACCACCACTAATATTGCTATTATTATTATTATTATTATTATTATTATTATTATTGTTATTGTTATTATTATTATTATTTACATTCTTGTTATATTTTATGTACTTTAAGTATGCTCTGTGTTTGATCAAGGATCCTAACATTATTGGTCTTGCCTTGTTCATTCGCATCAGAAATCTGTTTATATTATATAATATATCTCTTTGATCTTTTCATAAACTCAAGGTATAAGGTCGGAAACCCGTGACCCGATCTTTTAGATCATTCTCGGGTATAACAACGCCAACGCATCGAGTATATTATTATTATTATTACTATTACTATTAATATTATTATTACTATTACTATTATTGTTACTATTATTGTTGTTATTGTTGTTGTTGTTGTTGTTGTTTTATTAATTATAATTTATACAATTAACCTCTCTGTGGTTCGACCCCGGTCTTGCCGGGTTATTTATTACTGTGACACTCCTGCACTTGGGATAAGACATCAACTCTTTGATCGTGTCAGTTATGGATGTAATGAGAATGAATCAAGGTAATGTCAGTCAATGTCCAATTGTAGAAGAAGAACTTAATGCAGATGCAACTAGGTTTTTTGATTTGTTGAAAGATTCTAACGAACCATTATGGGATGGCTGCACAAACAACAGTAAATTACTGGCTGTAGCACATGTGTTCACCATCAAGTCAGATCATGGGTTGAGTGAGGCCGGGTATGAAAAAATTATTGAATTGGTGAGAAGCATTTTTCCTGAAGGGAACAGGCTGAAAGAGAACTTCTGTGCTGCGAAGTCTATGATGAAACCCCTAGGTTTAGGATACCAGAAAATTGACATGTGCCCTAACTTTTGCATGTTATACTACTTTGAATATGTTGAGCTGACCGAGTGCATGACATGTAGGCATTCTCGTTACAAACCCAGAACTAGCAGGGTAAAGACTCTAATGGCATATAACTTCCCAATCATACCTAAACTGCAGAGGTTATTCATGTCGTCAAGGATTGCTGAGCACATGACATGGCACCAATCACATGATGCGGTTGATGGAGTGATGGTGCATTCTTCTGATGGCGAAGCGTGGAAACACTTTAACAGTATATATCCTCACTTTTCAGTTGAATCAAGGAACGTGCGTCTTGGGTTGTGTACAGACAGATTCAACCCATTCGGGTCATTTGCTGCTCCTTATTCTTGTTGGTCGATCATACTCACGGTTTATAACTTGCCACCAGGAATGTGTATGAGGCCGGAGTTCATGTTTTTATCCACTGTCATACCAGGTCCAAGCAGCCCAGGCTGGAATATAGATGTTCATCTTTGATTGTTGATTGATGAGTTGGTGCAATTGTAGTCCTCCGGAGCTTTGACTTATGATATATCGAGGAAAAAAAATTTCATTATGAGGGCGAATGCGAAACGGATGATAATATTATTTTAAATGAAATATATTGTTAAATTAATTTGTTGTTAATTAATTTTTTTCATTATAGGGTACGTCTCTTGTACGTGAGCTGAGCCCAATGAAGCTGTTTGTTGAGACGCATGTGCGCAGTCAAGACCGCCAAAAGGGGGCACAACAATTTGTTGACAACCGTGCTCAACACTTTGTGGTTTGTTTGTTCAACCATTTTATTTCGTAAGTTATTATTTTTATTGAATTGAATATGATGATTACTTTTTTCATTTTCAGGAGACCTATAATAACCGGTTGAGAGAGAGATATGGGGACGATCCTTCGACCCATCAGCAACACACGGCTCAGCTCATCGAAAAATACAACCACCTATCGGCGGGGTATACACAACTCTCAGCAAATTATGAACAGCTTCGCGAAATGGTCATAAACATGGCATCACAGAGTGGTGATACATATGCGCCTCCTTCTTTTTGGTCGTATAACAACCAGTTTTCTCCTCCTCCTCCTCCAGCTCCACCATTATGTTAATTTGTAATGAATATTATTTAACTTTATTTTTTTGTTTTTGATGTTTAATAAAAAATTTATTTGCATTATTGATTTTTTTATTATTAATTTATATAATTTTATATTATGTATTCTAAATATTTTTTTTTAAACATATTTAAAAATAATCACAAAGGGTTTTACCGACGGACTGTATCCGTCGGCATTTGACAGAGAGCGGGAAATGTCAATCATACCAACAAATTTACAGACGGAATTAGTCCGTCGGCATTTCACAGTAGCTGCCACAATCACCGACGAATGTATAGATGGATACCTTCGATCAGTATTTCACACACTCACAGAAAAAGTTACCAATGGAGTTATTCCATCGGTATTTCACACAATCACCGATGGAATCTATCTGTCGGTATATTTTAAGCAGGAAACTTTTTTTTGCGCGCAATTTTTTGTCTGTAAAACCATCGACAAATTTTTTTTTTTTACCAACCGATTTAGCGACGGAATTAGGTATTGCCGACAAAAGGAAAGCCAATGGACGTTTTCCGTCGAGGAGTTCATCGGTAAAAAAATTATTGATGAATTCTGAATCACAGATCGACTGAATATTGCCGTTAGTAAAACTGTGAAATCTTGTAGTGGTCTACCATAGCTCTCAAAAGTTGGAATTTTCACCACAATTCAAAATATTTGTCTTTTAATTTATTCTTTTTTGGTTGGGATTTTATATGATTTATCAAGGGTTTTACATATTAAAGGGTGTTTTGGAGTTGAAAATTGATTTATTGAGGTTTATATAGTATTTTTAGGAATTAATATGTGAAAACAAGTTGAAAATGTGTGTTTAAAGTCTCAAACCTTGAACCATATTTTTCTGGTTATTAGATGCGCTTGAAAAAATGTCCAGCGGATAACAAGACAACGTATCAACCATTAGAAAAAAGTTGGAGCGCCCGATGTGCCATCCGCTATTTCAAAAAAAAATCAACTAGTCACATAGGTCTTGACCTCCAAACCCAAGTGCAGTTGGGCCTTTTCATGCTTGGTTGTGGGCCTTGCATCTTTGTTTTCTTAACTTTTATTATTTTATTTATTCAAATTTGATTAATACCCTATTTTTAATTTTTTTTAGTTTAACTATTTTTAAAATAATAATTAATTCTTTTAATTTCATAATATTTCAAAAATATTATTGTAATATGTCTTTAATTTTTTTATCTTATATTTTTTATAAATAAGTTGTGTTTGTATGATGCATTTATGAGAACACAAACCTTTTATTTTTAGTAACTATAATTAATCTCTAAACTGAAATAAATAAAAAGGTATAAACTAAAAAGATAGCCTAGTAAGATATTTGCATGTGAATCCATGTTTTATTTTTACTAGGAAGATTGACTTCTCATTTTAATATTTAACTAGCTATTTGACCCGTGCCTCGCTATTAGTTGGATATTTTTTCCAACAAAAAATTCAATAAAAAGGCTTCTCAAATGCTTTTTTTAAATAAAAAATTTTAAGTGTAAATCATAAAGTTTATACATGCATGTAAGAACCAATTGTGTTAATGAATGAAAAAAAAAAACAGCCATTAACATTAAAGACAAAACTAGAAAAAATGAAAGACAAATATAGAATGATAATAAAAAACTAGAAAAAAATATATTTGACCTTGCAATTAAATCAATGGAGAACAAATATTATACAAGATTACATATATTAGAAATATTATCCAAAAAAAATTTTATTTTTAAAAAAATATTTCACAAAAACACGCGCCATACACACACACACACACAACATTTTAAAAAATTATAAATGAATTGCAATAATCTCTTAAAAAATTAAATAAAATACATACAAAATAATATAAAAAAATTGTTATTTAAAAAAAAACTTAATATACAAAATAAAAAACCAAAGAGAATGAATATTAATTTAAATATAAATTAAAAAATTATTTTAAAAATACATCTTAAAAAAGGTATCAATTAAAAAGTCATTTTTTAAATCAGTGAAAAATTTTATTGAAAGCAAATATACAATTAATGATGTCCAATCTCCAATTAAATAAATGTTGTCATATGAAAATGAAAAAAACATGAACTTAAAAAGAGAAAAAAAAATCTAGCAAATCCAGACGAATATTTTAAATTTGAGTTAATCTCTCAAACTCACAACCCATGAAATCTTAGATTCAGGTTCAATCAAGTAGCTAAATTCCTAGTTAATTTAATGTTGAAGGATGGAACCCAAAATAAATATCAATTTAAAGAAATTCACTATAGTAAAGGGGCAATCGAGACAATTCAAATGCCACCTTGAAGCTAGTGAGTGATCACCGGGCAACAACACACGCATCGCTCTAATAACACGACAACTATCCAATGACTAAAGTGTGCATCGTTACCCCTTTTTTTATATATATATTTCTACAATTACAAAGTTTCCCTCTAGCAAACCGATAATAATAATAATAATAATAATAATAATAATAATAATAATAATAATAATAATAATAATAATAATAATAAACCCTAATAAAAATACAAAAATGCCCCTAGATGTAAGTTAAAGAAAATTCTACTTTTAAGGGTTTTTAAGTTTGTTTGCTATATTTAAAAAATAGAAAATACAAAAATTCCCATGCACGTCAACTTTAGAAAATTATGAATTAAAGGGTCTAATAGTCCTTTTATCGTGTAATATAAAAGTAAAAATATTTAATTTCCCCTTTTTAATCTAGTAATTACCATGTACCCTTGTGAAATTACAGAATTACCCCTAATAACTAGTTTAATGGTTTTGTTTGCGAAGGGCATAATTGGTATTTCACTGCAGATTAAAGAACCCATTGACATCAAGATTAGCTATTTTTTAGTGGCCAGATGTGGCTATTTGAGCACTTTCTCTCTCCTCAATATATTTTGATGGCTTTCTCTCTTCTCTCTCAACATTCATAAGTTGAAACAAAACAAAAATACATTTAGGGATCAAAATATAAAATGATAAAACATTTGGGAACCAATAAATACATAAACTAAAACTTTAGAGAACAAATTGAAGTTTTTAGCACCAAAAGAAAAATGGGGTCTATTTTATTTTGGTGTGTTAAATTTGACCATTTTCTTTTAATGTTTCTAAATACAACCTCAAATTCTATTTTTAATATTGATCTTTAAATATTATGTTGAATCATATATATATTTTTATTGTATTATTGTATTATCTTTTAAAATTAAATGTAATTAAAAATGTAAATTAATTTTAAAGAGGGGTAAAGTAGTAAAATTTGATACATAATTCTTTAACTTTTTTATATGAGATGTATGTTTTGAAATATCTAAATAAAGAAAAAAAAAAGATTCTTTTTATGGGAGGGAGAGAGTGGTATCTATGGTTTTACATTCATTAATAACTTTTGTCTTTCTATTTCTTCCTTAAATATCATAAATCAAGTGGTTTATATTTTTTAGGTTTTTTTATTTATTTATAGCCTAAGAATGTCAGTAGGATCCATGCTTATTTTGGATCTATGATTTTTTATTCATTTTTGTTCTTTCAATACTTTACTTTAATTATGAATTATGATAAACTCAAATTTAACATGACTAAAATATCCCTCGAAGGCCTAAAAATCCACGGTCTCAGGCAACATGCCCCTTCCCATCTCTCATGGGCTTAGCCTAGAGAAAGAGCCTAGCCTTCATAGGTTCAGCCTCGGAAAAAAGCTCAATGTCATGCGTACAGTAAAAAAGAAGAGTCTGACCCTCATGGGTTTAGCTTTAGGGAAGAGCCCAGCTCTCATGAGCTCATCTTTAGGGAGAGCCTAATGCCATGGGTTTAGTTTAGGGGAAGAGCCCAAACCCCATGGGCTTAACTACATTTTATATCTGACTCTCCCTACACTCTTAGGTGTATAAAAATCGTTAAGGGACCATCATATTTCTATCGACATTAATGTTGTGTAAGGGATAATGTATAAAAGTCCTCTCAGGGTCCATCTTATTTCCATTAATATTAATATTTATGTAAGTGATATTTATCCCTTATTAATGCATGTCAGGATTATTTTTTCTCATTAGAACTATCAGGGTAAAATTACACTTTAGCCTTTTATCTACTTAAAGAAACAAGACTCATAGGCTATAAATACATCATAAATCATTTAAACACCAAGTTCTTAATCTTCATTCTCTATTGCATATTTATTTTCAGAGTCTCTCTCTAAAATATCATTGTATTTTCTCTAAAAAAAATATTTAGTTAAGCATCAAAGAGTCCCCAAATTCACCAAAGGTGACTTTTTGCAAGTATCATGCACCAGCCACCTTGATAAGAAAGAATGGATCATATTACCATAACCATGAGATTAACCAATTATCTAATATATATATAAGTCTTGTTCTCAAGCTACTTGGATTTTTTAGGTTCCTATTAATGGTGTCATCTATGGGGAACTAATAAAAAAAAAAGGCATCAATTTCTTTCTAATGACATTTCCAAGTCATTTCATAGCATACAACCATAAACACTTGGGTTAGAATACTTGATGGATCTGCTTGTTACTGCAATTACTTTTACCCATTTACACTTCCAACAACTCATTAACCAAGTGCAACCCATCACTCAGGCTGTGTTGGCCACTCAGGGACAAAATCAGGTTTTGCACCTCAATTCAGAATTTTTGGAAACCTGACTCTATTGAAAAAATAGCACTTCCATTGACGATTTCATCGCTGATGTTATCATGTGGGCAAACTCAACATTTGAAAATAAAAAATTCAATTCGTTAATTAAAATTTATTTTTAAAAAATTATTAAATGTTCTTTGTTTTTTAATGGTGCAGGAAAGGAAAACAAATTTAAATTGAATGATCAGACTTCTACTAGGCAATGTACTTCCCAATGTATACATCCTGCTCTGAACGGGCCCCTTTTAGTAAGGTGGCATCGCACTTGATAAGCATGTGTTGAAAGAGGCTATTTATGCCTTAGATGCCTATTCATAGTTGGCACCTTACGACTCATAGTCATTAAAGTGCTGCTAGAAGAACTAGCAGCGCTCATGTCTGTATGATGCATAACTAAGTTTCCTTTTGGCATTGACACAAATTAAAGGATTAAAAAAGGTAATAATATTTCTATTTTAAAAAAAATCCAGCAGCACATTCTCTATGCGAGAGACTACTCACAATTTAACAACCTACAAATACACATCAATAATATATAGCCACAAACCAGTTGATCTTATTTATGACAAATCCTTATTCTCATTGTTTCCTAAGTAAAAAAAAAACCCATAAAAATACGAGGAATCAACTAAGATATTATTTTTTCTAACAATTTATTTAATTTCTAAAAAATTTCAAAATTATATAAACTAACAAATCCATCGTCTTGCCCTTGATTAACTTTCATCATGTCAACCAATAGAGGAGATTGAGGCCTTCTAGCTCCAGTAGTATGGGTGATTGTTCCCATTGATCCAATCATAATCTATGTTATTGCTATCGAGGTTGTATTATTGAGTGAAGCTTCAATGTGGTTAAAGAAGTGTTGTGTTTCCCAAAACTTATAAATGGATCATAAGTAATAGTTTTAAATTTTTTTGAGAGTTTCAAGGATCCCATTAGATAATTAAAGGTCGTTTAGGATTTGTGTGAAGATTACCTAATAATAATTTATTCTTTCTAGGGTTAGAAGAAGTCTTTAAGACTGAGTTATCACAAACTATAAGTAGTCTAATTTTCTAGTTTCTAACAGTAATTCATATGAATCACTAGATAAGATATCTCTTTAAACCCTTTTAAATGAGAAGGATTGTTATGGCTGAGTTGCTAGCTCTTTGTATTCTCTACTTTAGCTATTTGTATAGGTGTATCTGATATGTAAAGTGTATATATTTTATCACTTTATCATTAAAAAAAAATAACATTCTATTTATAGAGAAAACATGATAACCCTATTAATAGAAAATATCACTTTGTCCATTGTCCATTGAAAAATATCGCGATAAATTATTTCAAGATAATTTTATAAATTTATACAATGATAACCCTATTAATAGAAAAATATTACTTTGTCCATTATAAAAATATATAAATTATTTCAAGATAATTGTAATTTTATGTATTAATTACATTGTAGTCGTTAATTTATAAAACTTGTTTATAATCACATTCTGTTTTATTAATCATTCTATTTTAATTTATTACCAATATTTTTTTAATATATTTGACTCATTAGGTTTCTAATATGTTGACTCAAATATAAATCATAATCCTAAATAAAATATAATTAAATAATTTAACTTATTAATTATCAATTCAAAAAATTAATTAATTTATATTTGAAGATCATGTATAGCTTTTAGCAATATGTTATAATCCCCTAAATATTAGAAAAGTCAAATGTAGTTTGAATTAACTTCTGAGTGACCTATTTTCTAATGTCTTTCATATCTTTTCATCAAGAATGTTTCAATTTAGGCATTTAAGTATGTAGTATGTTTGCTCTGTCAAATTATATTTGTTCTCAACACCATAATCATTAATTCTTTCAATAAAATTTGAAGTCTTTTTTCAAATTTCATTCGACCTTACATTAGAATTTCATAATCAATATTATTTGCGAATACGTGGAACACTTTTCCTAACTCACTTAGGATGATGAATGTTTTCTTGATCATTCATATACTTTTATATAGTTCATATTATACTTAATATTTGCTCATTTGTTACCTTTGATAAAGTTAATGTGTAATCATGGTCAAAACATAATATTCTCTATATAAGATAACTTAATGATCACAAGCATAAGGATCACTTACATAACAATCACGTGAGTTTTTTCATAGATATAAGTGATTTCTCTATATATTTTTGGTATTTTCACTTAAATGTAAATCATGATATTTATTATGTGCTCTTTCACTATAAAATATTTTATTGTCCATTTGTAGTTAAAAATCTTATCACATGAATTTTTGCACCTTTATTTATTATTAGCTAAAGTGGTAAACTTGTAATTTTGAGAGAAATGCACTAAATACTCTTATTTTTCTTATAACAACTCTTTTTCTCTTAAAATTCCCCTAAGTCATTTCTAACAATGGTAGAGATCACTTGGAAAAACAAAAATTCTTATTCCTTTTTATTCCATGTGAGTAATGACTGGTTTTGAGTTTTTCCTATAAATACCCAATTGTTTTTCATGAAAGATCACTCTGAACTCTTTAATTTTATAATCTTACATCTTGATGCTTTGATTATTCTCTTATTCTCTTGAAAAAACTTTGAATCTTAATTGCATCAAAATCCCTCTTTCTTCATTGTGAGTTAGATTACATTTCACAAGGACTTGAACTTAATATTTTAATCTTTTTTTGTGAAGTGAGATAACTTTTATGAGATTTATAATTATTGTAAAAGTGTAAGTGACACTTGAAACCACTTGAGTAATCTTTGGTTGAGAGTAATTGAGTGATGATATGTTTGATTCTTAGCTCATAAAAGGATTGAGTTCAATCTTGATCCTGTAAAAAGATTGAGATATATTTGATCATAAGATCGTAAAAGGGTTGGGTTTGAACTTGAGCCCATAAAAGATCGGGTTGAATCTTGAGCTCGAAAAAAGATTGTGTAAGGTTTTATCCTAGGCCATAAAAGTATTGAGCTTGATCTTGAGCGCATAAAAGGGTACTGAACTCAAAAAATAATTGGAAAAGGTTTTCAATATTTGACATACGAAAAAGATTATGTAAAGGTTTAGTCTTACCTGCTAAGAAGATCGTGAATGATATTGAATATTTGAACAAAATTTAAAGGAGTAAAGTAGATAATTATCCAAACCACTATAAAAATTGATATTTCTCTCTCTGTCTCTCTCTCTTTATCTCAATTTACTTGAGATTAAATTAATTGTATATTATTGTTATTGCTAAAGCTAAAAAGACAAGTTTTTCTTGAATATTTTTTTTTTGTGATTTTGGCATTCATGAAGTAATTAAAGATTGATTTTTTAAAGTGCCATAATTTTAGATAAAATACTAATTTAGCCCCCCTCTTAGGCTATTTTAGTTTTTCTAAATCCTCATAATTATAATTACTTTATAAATTTCTTTGCAAATCATTTTTATCTCAAAGAATTTATTTTTACTCTAGACTCATTAATCAATCATAAATAGATATAAAAAATAAATAATGTTTTTATTAATAATAAATATTTGTCTTATATAAATAAAATTAGTATCATATGAAATCAATTGATTAAATACAAAACATATACACTAACAAGAAATAAAGAGAACAAGAGGAAAGAGAATGGGGGAGATGAGAGAGGGAGATTTCCTCTCTCTTTTTTTTTTATTTATGTGTGGAATTTTTTTTTTTTTTGAGTGACTTGACTTGCCCTCCAAGGTTTTCCAATAATGGTGTTTGGATCGTTGACTAGAGTTTCCCTCAAGCATAAATTAATTTATTCTAATCATGTTTGGATAGGAAAATATGGATATAATATTTAATTCTCCAAGAATTGGTTGCCTGATTCAAAACATAAATACATTTCTCTTTAACTACCCTCGAATCCTTCTTAGAGGCAAGACACTAATTAATTTAATCCATTACCTTTATCTACATTTCCCTTCTAGACTTCTATTGATATGAGAGAAAGCTAACCAACATGAATTATATGTGTGTGTGTGTGTGTGTGTGTGTAAACATGGATTCGAATCATTGAAGCTAGGTTTTGAGTAGTCGAGGCTTTCTTTTGAAATTAATTGAACTGAAGAGCTTTTGAAAGCAAACCATACAAGTATGATACCTCATTTCTCATGTATCCATTTCTTGCTGAAGACTATATCCATCATGGATTCTGTTCAAGTTCTTCATTTCTGACTGAGCTTTGACAGTAAAAATCAAGCTTTCTCAAGTGAATTCTATGTTTCTTTATTCCTGCATAACTAAAAATTAAATATTTATATAAAACTAAAGATTAAAAACAAGGATTGGATATGAAGTGACCTTTCAAGTGATGGGTGACGAGGATATTGCGCCATACAAACTTTTTCTTGAGGGATTGTTAGAGTCAAGCCTAAAATTGAGCTAAAACTCATAATCGCCTCTTATAAGACTCAAAGTTCAATAGTTTTGGTGGGACTCGAATAAAGATCAAATTCACTACATCTTGCCTTTTTAAACCAAGTAATTAATTCCTGAGTTTACCTGTATATATAAAAAAATTGTTAAATTATCTGTTAGAGAGCTTATCATGATTAAGAATTCAATTGTTGTTAAGATACTGCTATGACATATAACTTGTTACTTTTGCTTCCTCTCTTGTTCTCGCATCCGTTATTTAAAGTCTAAGACCACTAAGGTTGGACCTCTCATTAGAGGCTTGTCTAAAGTGTTTCAAATATAAAAGATCCTAAGGTAATTAGGTGATACGCATAGTATAAATAATTTTTTCATGATATATTTTTTCTACGATATTTTTTAATTTTCAGTAATTATGAACTAAATTTTAACTTTCGGTTTAGAGAAGTTTTATTTCATTATTGTTTTAGATTCTAAGAAGAGATATTTCCAACTTTTTTTCTGGATATTGAAATACTTGTTCTACCTGAATTTGATACATATATAAGATATTGTTTTCATTCAAGCTTTTTGAATAGTTTTTGCGGTAAGCATGCTTTTTTTATTATTTTTTCCATTCATAATTGTTGATTTGGTTAAAGAATGAAGCAAAATAAATGAATTTTATTGATTTAACTTTCAAGTTAAAAAAACAAGATAATTAACAATCGTTAAGCTTTTCAACGATAGCTTGGAATATCGTTTTTACTCTTAAACCTTTCATCACCAAATATAAAAATTGTTTTCAATCTTTAATTTAATTGATATTAAGGAATTAATTAGGGTTTTTTTTTCTATTTAAAAAAAAACTATTTGAATTTTGACAAAATAAAAAAATATTTTAATTGCCTTTAGTGTCAATTGAAAAAGCATGCCACTAATAAAAAACAAATTGGCAAAAAACTGTATGTATAAGAAAAAATAGATTTCAAAACTACCTAACTTGCGGGTATATAACTAGTTTTCAACTATATATTGTAAGTAAAAGTTATAAAAAAAACTATGTATAATTCTTGGAAATGTCATATTGCAGTCCTTGAACTGGATAGTAGAGATATGAGTTAATTTTCATTGTAAAACCACGCTTGCTAGGCATTTCAAATGTCATATTTTTGGCTACCAAACCACTTCAGTGCCAGAAAGTTCAACAAATAAGAAGTTGCTTACATAACTTATTGTAAAACAATTTAATAATCACATAGAAAAACGAGTTAAACCGCATCACTAACCAGAGAGGAAATTAATCAACACAATAGGTCAATGGCACTCATCAACAAATTTATAACTAATTTTATATCTGGAAAATTAATTTGGGTACTACTAATAGACACTTAGCCCAGAGCATGCTAGATGTCTAGGGAGAAGGTCCGCTGGGCCTAACCTTTCTAGTTTCATCCAGAGGTGTGAAAGCCAGCAGCTTCCTGCAAGCATACTTGACATCCTCTGCCGGCCCCTTGTGCCTGCAATGATAAAAATCCCGAAAAGGAAACCAGTATGAGTAGAAACAAAAACATCACTAGCACCATATCCCAACATTATCAGCAGTGTTTGGTGACGGTGCTGGCAGTGGCAGTGACTTCATAAAAAGATTATGTTTGGATTATAAGGTAGCGATTTCAATTAAATTAAAAAAAAAAAACTTATACTTTACCATTTCCATGTTAATATATAAAGATTTAGTATAAAGAAATTAATTATAAATTATTTTTATGGGATTCAAATATAATGCACATCCTAAGCTGGGAAGGTTTACGAGGATGAGGTCAACTAGACCTCTACATTATTTTGTACGAGTCAAAAACAGACCATCCAAATCTAGGAGCGTGTCATTGAATTTTAAAATTTGAACTCCTTCTCTTTTTGTATGCTTAGCAACATTGTAATAAGTTGAAGCCAATAAAAAAATAGAAAGAGACACCTTATTAAGTGTATATATATATTGATGAAAGAAGCCAAAGAGATTTTGAAGATCTAAGCGATGTGGACACATCTCGACTCAGGAAAATATTGAAAAATTGATTGCTGATGAAGGAAGGAAGGAAGCACCACATGGTTTGGGTGAGAAGTAGTACTCTATATTGCTAACATGTTTATTTTGTAATATTATTATTATTATTATTATTATTATTATTATTATTATTAGTGTATGGATCAAGGGCAAACGCTCAACAACGAATAGCTAGTAATGTAGGGAACCTGTGTTTTTTAATGGAAAAGCTACTTTATTTAGATATGCGAGAGATTGCAAGATTTCCAGATGTTGTTTACGTTTGAGAGAGAGAAGTGTAAGATCATATCTTCTTTATTCTCATGATTAAAGCTTCTTCTTGCTGCAAATACACTTTTGTATGATGCTATCAAAAACAAAACAAAAAACCAAATATAAAAAGAAACTGATATATACAATTTCTAAGAATCTAAAATATGTTAGAGAATAATATAAATTATATTTTCGGACCTCATCTAAAAGCTTAAGTTTTTGGGTTGAGATGGTTCTTTGACATGGTATCAGAGCCTTGATAATTAAGCAGTCACGAGTTCGAATCTCATCATCCTCATTTATTTGATAAAAATTAAACATAAGGTAATGTGAGCCTGTGCAAGTTTTAAGTCCAAAGAGCTTTCACTTGAGAGGGTGTGTTAGATAATAATATAAATCATATCATCGGACCTCACCTAAAAGTTTAAACTTTTAGGTTAAGATGGTTTTTTGACAAAATCATATTAAAAACTATCTCGATCCAAGAAATTAAGCCATTAAAAGGTGTTTTAAGAGTATTTTATTATTTTATTTATCAATCATAAATTAAATTGTTTTTTTATATATATATCTCAGTTGGGGATCAATCAATCTTGTTAATATTTTATTTTTCACCTTGAAATTACTAAATAATAGCTTCCAACGCAGGAAGAAAAACGTACGTCTTCTCTTTTATTTTGGATTCATTGATAAGTATTGAAGCTTCGGCTGTTTAAAATAGTTGGAATCTTGTTCAAAATTCTCTGAATGGCTCCATCAACAAAAGGTTAGTTAGGAGAGAATATGATGAAATCATGTGAACAAGATTAATTACCCTAGCTACTTCATATCAAGCAGTAGGATAGGCTATGTGGATCACAGGCACTGTCCATTCTTGGTTTCTAAATAGAGTAATAACATGCCAGCCCTCCATTGGGTAAGTGCCAGGGTTAATTAGGATACTCAGCTATTAACCATAGTGATAATATGTACAGGATAATCATTGCTTGGCTGATGGAAACACAACAAGAGAAATAAGGGGATAAAGTATTTTCTTATTTATTTATAGTACAACTAAAGGAAGCAAATAATGTTATAGGAAGAAAAAGAGAAGCTAAAGCACTGTCATAGGACCCATAGCTTGTCTCTTCATCAGCCCCATCTGATATGATTTTCATTATTTATTTTTCCTCTCTGCAACATTTCTCTCTTCTTCTTCTAGCTACTCTTGAAATATATTCTTAATTCCTTTCTCAAAACCTAAAAAGAAAAGAAGAAGAAGAAGAGATACTTCATATTAACTCACTGTTTTTGGTGATGTCAAGCAATAAAGGGAAAGATGTAGCGGAAGGTTCATCAAGAGCTGTTGCTATGGCTCCCGATCAGCAAAATCCACCTCCCTTGAGTCGATACGAATCGCAGAAGAGGCGCGATTGGAACACCTTTGGTCAGTACTTGAGGAACCAGAGACCCCCAGTTGCATTATCACAGTGCAACGCAAATCATGTGCTTGAATTTCTTCGATACCTCGATCAATTTGGCAAGACTAAGGTGCACTTACAAGGGTGTGTCTTTTTTGGACAACCTGAGCCGCCAGGGCCCTGTACTTGCCCACTTAAGCAAGCCTGGGGTAGCCTTGATGCACTCATCGGCCGGCTTAGGGCTGCTTATGAAGAAAATGGTGGCTTGCCTGAGACAAACCCTTTTGCAAGTGGTGCTATTAGAGTATATCTACGTGAAGTGAGGGACTCTCAGGCCAAGGCAAGAGGAATTCCTTATAAGAAGAAGAAGAAGAAGAGGAATCCGATGAAAGCTAACGATGAGAGCTCAAGCTTTCATATGCAGTAATCTTGATTTACTGTGGTTTTCTCTAGAAAACAAAAACAATGGTAATTAACTCAATTTCCCTCTTTGTTAGACATATATATAGCTTTAATTCAAAAAGTTGGATCTAATTAAGTTCAATTACAGCAACTAGTGATTAACCAATACTAATTACTATGAATGAACCCAAGTTCTGTAATAATTCGATTTAGTATATAAATCAATTAAAATTCTCAACTAACCATCACCGGTCAAAAAACTCAAGAACATCTATATATAGGAGGAAAAAAAAAACTTTCTAATTAATCTTCGTACATTTCATTTCCCTCTCTTGCTTGATGTTAAACCCTCGGCCAAGGGCTCCGAAACCCTAGTCTGCATATATAGTTACTTAAAAGATACAGCTAGCACATGACATATATTCTTTATATACTGCAGTAGTTTAGTTATACTTTACCTGAACATCATTAACAATCATATTTATATATATATATATATATGTACGTATGTATGCCTAGAGGATGGTGTAAAGATCTCTCTCTCTCCCTCTCTCTCTCTCTCTTTCCGTCTCTCTTTCCCTCCCCGTCTCTCTCTAGCAAAATCACTGTCTTAGCTGCACGATCTTGTGCCTCCATGAATCGGCACAGAATTTGAGCATATTATATATATATATATATATATAAAGACATAGTTACACACGCATACATAGACCATATACCATATACACGCATTATATTTATATATTTACACACACGCACACACATCTTTGTCAGAATCTTAAGGAAATTAGATGATTGAAGATCTGAGGAGGAAAAACCAAACGCTTATTCAGTGCCCTTGTTTGTTGTTGTTGTCACTAACATCACAGACCTTATATATGCCACCATATAAAATGCTAGCTTTCGTGCTGCTTGATTTGTTTGGTTTTTTTTTTTTTTTTTTGCCCCTTCTTGGAATTTTTAAACTCCGCATTATGTTAAATGTCTTTTTCTACATGTAATTAATTGGCCTCTGTACCGGAACCAGATCATGTTTTGTCAGCTTAGACAAGTGATATTTGGCATTCCATTATATATTACCCCACAAGGCCTTGAAGCTAACAGTACTATGGTAGGGAGATTCTCTCAATAATTGATCAGATGGGAGATATCAACTTCGTTGGTATAAAAACTATTGATAGGGTTAATTAATTAGATTAGGTGTTGAGTAACTCTAGCTAGCTACAAATCATATAATATGATTCTCCTACACCCTTCTAGCTCGAAAATCTTGCTAGTGCAGTGCTTAGCTTTTTGGCAGCTAATCTTTTCAAGTAGGCTCTAAATCACAACAAGCATTTCTTTAATCAAAGTGCTTTACTTAGCTTTGCGGGCAACCCCATTATTATGCGCCTTGTCTTGCATCTAACTTCCCAACTCTTGACCCTTTTCAGGCTCTTAAATTTCAAGTCTTGCATAAGCGACTGCAATTGGGACCTCTATCAACTCCTCCCCAGATTGACTTATCGATCCTTCAATCGCACAAGCAGTGTAATTTAGTTAAAATGAGAATGCATGAAGTCGATCGGTCAAGAATATCATAAAACCAGGAGTAATTAGTAAGTTACATTTTCTCATCCTTTGTCCATTTAAGATCAGTATTTCACTATCATATGAAGCCTAGTCAAGTTTGTTGCCATGGACTCCTATCCGGATGTATGTATTATTGAAAGCATAAGCATATTATGGTTTTTCTCAATTCTCAAGTTTTGTTATCATCTTTATAGATCATAGCATGCTACTAGAGCCCTTTTACCAAGAAAATTAATATTCTTAATTATAGCTAGAAGCATCGATGCTAGAGA
Organism: Populus deltoides; assembly: GCA_015852605.2. Lineage (NCBI taxonomy): Eukaryota > Viridiplantae > Streptophyta > Magnoliopsida > Malpighiales > Salicaceae > Populus > Populus deltoides. Next base: position 10,513,435 of record CM027570.2, read on the forward strand.
TTAAATGCTTATAACTACAACTTATTTCACCATCGATTTTAGGCAACAAGATTATTCTACTACAAAAACTAGCAGTGGTCCAAAACTAAATACTTCAATCGTTGAGCAATATATGTCCTTGTGAATGATTAATAGCATCAATAGAAGTTTGTTTAAGCTCCTCAACATTCAAACAAAAGCAGTACAATCAGGATGACCAGTCCTTCCCCGTATTTATCCCCCACTCAATGATAAAATGCAATGCCCCACATCTTAATAATGTGCTTTGATTTTTGTTCTTCAATATTTATCATTGGATTCCTTCTGGGTACTTCCATCTGCAATTACATTTATTACTTTAATTTGTTTAACCAAAATTTTAACCTCCCATCATTAATTAGCATTGATTCGGAAAAAATACCATTGATTCGGAGTACTATATTTGATATCCGCTCTCCCTAAGTTGCGAAGACTATTTTTTCTTTTCTTTTCTCTAATCCGAGCTATTCAATTCAATTAGCTCTTTCTCAACCTCTAAATCCCTCCACCCTATTCCTTTCAAGATTTGGCTTTGAGATTTCTTAGTGAAAAACTATTAGGATGTACCCGTCTGGATAAGGCATTGTATTTTAAACATTTTGAAAATCTCTTGATGCTACTGAAGCAGTATGGTGATTCTGAATGACGCAAAAGAGGGTCTATATAGTTGAACCAGCTAATTTAGGACTGATGTTGCAACTAGAAAAGCAATGCCTTTTCCTTTTCGGGTTATTCACTACAGCACACACCAAAAGGTAGCTACTGTTTGTTGTTTCTTTCCTAAGACTTCAACTCATTCATGTTTTACATTTTATGCAAATATCCACTGTTTTGCCTCCCAATTTAACAACACAACAGATTGGAGCTGTTATGATGAGAGTTACAGAACACTTCAATTCAAGAAGAGTTGTAATAAGGTGAAACTTAAAGATCAGATTTTTATATCTCCAACGCACCCCATACCGCCCCCTCTAACTTTGTGACCTTATAGCGAAATAAATTAATGAATAGGTTACCGTAAAGCAAAATTCGAACTCCTAGGCTAATTGATAGGTTATATGACCCTGATGGCATCATAAAAACACACTCAAAGATACAAGAAAATATATATCAATATTGAAAATAAGTATATGATGAGTTAAAATCCCAAGTGATTAAAGGTATTTTCTTTTAAGATCAAGGAACTATGCTCAATGTGAAAAGAATTCATTTGTAGGAGAGAGATTGTTGCCTTACACATCTGTAAGTGAATCCTGTGTTGTTAGGGGTCAAGAAAGCCAGAGATGGATCCCATTATCCAGCAATATAGGCTTTTAAAACTTAAAAGAGCGTTCAGACATGATGTCAAGGCCATCATTGCATAGAAAACTAATTACATTCATCTCATCCCAATCTAAAAGACTATTCACGATTTCTATTATTCTGTTTAACCAACACGAAAAAGAACACATAATACATTTTTATCAAATGTACAAGATATAAATTACCTAATACAACTAAAAAACTAGGAAAACATCATGCAGCTCCTCTCTCTCTCTCTCTTCAATTTAACCCTTTTTTTCTTTCAATTTTTTTTTTCTTTTCCTTTCAATTCCATCTTTTTTTTCTCACTCCACTTTTTTTAATAATCATCTGAGTTATTTTTAAATTGACAAAGCTAATTGAAACATGTTGGAACAACTTCAACACAGTTTAATCTTAAACCATAACTAGACAAATTGTTGAGTCGAAAGGGTTTTTTTGTTAATTTTATTTTTTTTCTCAAAATTATCCTTAGACTTTTTTATCTGTCGGTTGGGTTGTTTCTAAACTGGTCGAGTCGATTGGGTCACATTGAAGCAACTATCACATAGTTTAATTTTAAATTCATGCTAAACAAGAAGTTAGTTTGAGTTTTGTTTTTTGTGTCAATTTTATTCTCATATTTTTTTATTGGTCGATCGGGTTATATTTGGACCGATAAAGTTGACTAAGTCACATCAAATCAACTCTCACATGGATTAAATTTAAACCCAGGTTAGGTAAGGAGTCGGATTAAAAGGTTTTAATCTTGAAACAAGGTTTTTCCGTTAGGTTAGGTTTAATAATAATACCAAATAATTTTCTATGGCTTGTATATGTTTTGTTGTGTTCAAAAAAAAATTTCATCCGATTCATAGTATAACGCGAGTTTGTAAACTAGAATAATTCAAAATGCAACTAATATTTCTCTCTTTTGTTTTTTTCTCAATATTGAGTTAGAACCTTTTATAAAAAAGAAAAAGAATAAAAAGTGTCATGATCACACAAACTATATAACACTATATAATCTAGCTAGTTGCATTTTCACAAAATGTAACATAAATTGATGATAACCAGTGATGTGGCGGGGCTAGAGATTTTATGTTGAGAGGGTGGATGAATATGTTAAAATGAGAAGGTTATTCAATGTATTCAAGTTCATATTTTGAAACTGTGTATTACGGATTTTGTATAAAATAACAAAGCTTCTTTTTAAAACATTTGTTAAACTTAAGGGATTATTTTGAACTTTAGGAGAAAATAGCCCTCGAGGACTCTTTTGGCTTTTCCTTAGTATTTCTATCTAGCAATCATACAAAATATTCATATCATCAATGTTTCTATTAAATAGTAAGCATTAATGGCTTTATCATCCTAGAATAATTCTCTAATTGTTTTTATATCCCTAATTGAGTTAAGTATACATTACATTTTAAATATATTTTTTTTACTAGATTTTCATATTAAATTATTAGAATTAGTTACGTGATTTACACATGAGATTTTTCTTTGTTTGATTGGTAAAGATATTTTAGAAATAAAAGATTATCGCGTGCAAGTTAAGCTAGTTATAATGATTTGGTTGAAAATTCTTGATAAAAAGATAGATTGAAAACTTAAGATATATTTAAGAATGAAATTGATTTAATTAAAAATATTTGAATAGATTAAAAAATTATTTTATGATATCAAGACAGATTAAGTCATTAATCTAAAAAGTAAATTAAAAAACAACTAAAACAAAAGGTGGAATCACAATAGCTTCTCTCATCTTTTTCTATTCACCATTGCATTGTAATGATCATTTTTTATTTCTCATCAAAAAATGCAAACAGTGGTTTTTGGTGGTCAAAAATAGACTTCCATAATCTCCTTTTCTATTATAGGTAGAGCGTATTCTCCAAATATGATTTGTGTATCACTAGTGATTTTTTTTCTTCATTTATTTTTCTCTCCTACCTCGGTAAATACACTATGGTCCTAATTGTTATTATTATTTCACATTCAGACATTTTAGTTTTGAATTACTGTTTTTTAGTAATTTTTTATTTTGTTGAAGTTTTGTTTGTTTTCAATTGAACCCTTCGTGTTTAATTTGTATATATAAGGTATTTTGATTTGGTCCTTCTACTTTATATTTCTTTTTTTTTCTTTTTATTTGTCAAAGTTTTTATGGCTTTCAATTTTATCCTTCAAATCAAGTTTATGATTTTTGTTTTTTCAATGATAATAATGATTTCAATTTGATCCCTTTTCTTTTGATTTCTTATTATTTTTTCTTGATTCTTTTGTCAAAAAATTTATAGTTTTTAATTCTATCATTCAAATCAAGTTCATGGTTTTTATGTTTTCAATAATAATAATAATTGTAATAATAGTCATGGTAATATGAATAATAATGATGATGATAATAAAAATAATAATAATTGTAATGTTAGCCATGATGATGATGATGATAATGATAAAAATTTTAATGAACATAAAAATATTATTGATGATGATAACAACAACAATTAAATTAGTAGTAGTACGTAGTAGTTGTTGTTGTTGTTATGGTGGTAACAATATTGTTGTTGCTACAACAACAACAACAACAACAACAACAATAATAATAATAATAATAATATGAGAGAAAAAGAAGAATAGTGATTATAATTAAAAAAATACTAATAATAGTTATTTTAATGATAGTTATAATGAAAATAGTAATAATAACAACAATAATAATAATAGTGATGATGATTGTGGTAATAATTGTTAAAATAATAATAATATTAATGTTAGCAATAGTTGTGATGATGGTGGTGGGGAAAATAATAATAATAATAATAATAATAATAATAATAATAATAATGGTATTACTTATTAATAATGTAGTGATAGTAATTTCGATTCTTATTTTTTTGAATTGTTGTTTTTTAAAAAAATTATTTTTTTATGATTATGATTTTGTTTTTTAATTTCATCTTTTACAATATATTTTTTGAATTGGATTTCATAATTTATTTTAGATTAAATGTTTCAACTTTAATGACTTAGATCAATGGTTTAAAAAGTTAACATATTTTTTTAGAAAAAATTATAATTCTTTTTATTTTTAATTAAATTATTCCAGCCATATAATCTGGATCGCGAATTTAACGGAATATCCTATGTTAACTTAATTAACTCTAATTAGTGTTTTTACATATTTGTTATAAATAGTTTTTATATCTTTTTGTAAAGATCATTTTCAATACCTTAACATTGTTTTTTGTTCCATATGTTCCTCCATTTACCTCCATGAACTGCATAAAACTTGAAGGCAAATATGTCATCCCATTATCCTAGCTAGAATTCACTAGCATAAATTACAAAGTCCTCTAACCTTTGCTAATAAAGTTAGATATAAATAATACAATACTCCCATCTTAAACTTCATGTACTATTCCATTACTTATGGAAAAATAATAGTAATAATAAATCTTCATGTCCTAATCATAGGCTTCCTAACACCTAAACAACAAGAAAAAGCATTATATAGATCATAGGCTTCCTTCATGTTCTTAATGAATCAAATAAGTTATAGTTATAAGAATGGATCATAGGGGGAGGAGTGATAATTAGATAAGACAGAAATCCAAAAAAAGAGATCATGTCTTGCTATGACACTGAATCTGTAGAGCAAATATTCGATACCCAAGAAAAACTGCATCTTCACACTTCCCTATAGGGAATAGGGAAGTATTAAGTAACCATAAGATCAAGGGGGGGAAGAAGTATTGGAATTCCAGCCATCGATAATTCTGTCAGCCAACCTGTTATACAAGGAAGGCATATATATATATATATATATATATATATATATATATATATGGAAGGGAAAGTATCCATGCATTTTTTGTTTGACGTAGACACATAATATTCCAGCATAAAGAGCACTTCTAGGTTCAATTCATGAGCCACATTTTACTCTTTGATGCAATCCAGGTGTGTATCTCGCTGTCGTTTCCCCCAGTGCCTGGTCTTTTTATAATTAATGTATAACCAAGAAATTCATGATTATTTTTTTATTTAAAAGTAAGGAGTTGCATAATTCCTAAATAATATGAAACTTACAAGATTCGTGAATCATGGCCACTTCCAAGTGTTCCACGTCCTAAATAAGTTACATCAGACCACACAAAAGAAAGCTCAAGCTTCGATCTTAATTATGCCAAAAACAATGCTCCTTTTATTTTCCTTTTTCCTTTTCCGACCAGCAACACAATTCCCCTTTTGCACTGCTCTGCGCTCATTGATTCTTTACTAATTTACAGACACAAGTACATAAGACACAGTAAAGAACCTGCTGTGTCTACATTAATGCAGGCACTTGTGTATACGTACTCATTGCATGCATGTGTATGCAGGCGACTTAAGTAAGTAAAACCCTAATGCCCAATTCCAATCGAAATGGCCGAAGAAGAGCGGGTACATTCTGTGACGTTGACCCAATTTGTATGTCCATGCTGTTGCCTCAATTACACCATCAAATTAAGTTGCCAGATTATACTTTATTCAATTAAAACACTCGTTGAGGTTTTTTTTTTTTTTTTGGAAATCGATGAATATATTAACAGAAACACTCAACCAGCTTGCTGCTGGCTAGTGAAAGAAAGGATAGTTTAAATTACAACAAAGCACGAACTCTTCACTCCCTGAGTAGGGGAGATTAATCAACCCCTTGTGGTTGATCTTGATGCAGATGACCATCATCAAGGCAGTGCATTGATACAGTAGTAAATTCTTATAAATCGTGATGCAGAAGCAACAATATTCCATTCACCAACACACAAGACATTACTTTTCCTAGTAATTCCAGCAAAAAAAGTACTCATCGAAAGGACAATCTTTAATTTCAAGCCAACTATTGCATAGTTTCAGAGTCTGATTGGTCAACTTGAAGAAAAATAAAACTCTCCTCGTTTCCTTCTATTGAAATGTATGCTCCTTGATATATTATCTTAAAAATTCAACGTGAGTGGAGAAAAACCATTTTTAAGCGAGGGAGTTGAAGGATTATAAGACCACGCATCATATCTTTCAATTTGTTCGGTGAGGTATCACATTTCAGTCTCAACCATGGAATATTAAATGCAAATTCTTCAAGCACGAGCTTGTGTTGTGTGTTCCTCTCATCAGATAGCGATATCGCTCCAGACAAGCAAGTGTCCATAGTTTCATGCTAAATTAAAAAGGTTTTCTATCCAATCTTGGCCTTTATTAATTATTGAAGGACAAATGCTCGATCTTCTCAGAAGTTCAAATACTTCAGACACTTTTGAGAATTGCAAGACAAAAGCAGGCAGAATGAAGGATAATGTTTCAAGACTCCTGATATCAATACTCCATGTTTATCCTGTCGTAACTTTCCATGTCCTATGTAATTTTTATTTTTTTCGTTTTTTGAACAACGAACAATGTGCTATATAATTCAAAAGGAGAAAAGAAAGAAAGAAAGAAAAGAACTTCCCTAGTACTGGCCACATGCAGCGGGAAGGATGACATGAAATTAAGTCAAGCGACCTCCACATCTGGTGATAAATGTATGCCGTTCTAGGATTTAGTTCATCAGGTCCCATTATTAATTCAAGCTACCGCTGCCGAAAGGAAAAGAAAAGAAAATGCATCAATAAGTAGTCAGTAGACAAATAAAACGTGTTCAACTTAATGATGCAGACACGTTCTCCTGACAAAATTAGGATCTCCATCATTTTCTGCGCATAAAACCAAAATTAAAAAATAAGGAGCTAGTCAAAAAAGTAATCCATGGAAAATGTGGAAAGCTAGTAAGATTGAAAGGTGGGAGACTCTGATAACGTAAGCCATCGGATTCATTTGTCCCATGTGGCGGTTGTGAAAGATACATCCACAAGGTTGGCCGTATATGTCCATTTTTTGCCTAATGGTTTTTGATGGGAATGGCGGCTGTCACTAGAGATGGCGATGGAGTATTCCTGGATCAATTTTCTAATATATTCATATTCCTCTCAATATCTAGTAAGTAAATATTTATTCAGATTTAACAATTTTATTAACAAAAATTTTCATTAGTATTTATACTCACATTTCGTTGATAAGTATTTTATTGACAGGTTCATAGACGGAAGCAGTCTATCAAAAAAACCTTTGTCAGTAATTTATGATCTATCGATAATAAATATATTGATGGATTAACAGATGGATAAAGTGCGCTAAAAAAGTTTACCAGCTTCATTCTGTTGGTATTTCCCTCGGGAAGTTTCTTATATAACCGACGGAATATCGTATGCAATTCTGTCGGTGTTTTTAATTTTCTGTCGGTATATCAGTTGGTAAATATAACATATCACTAATGGAACATCATTTGTAACTCTGTTGGAGAGTTAACAATAATAGTGATATTTGCAATAATTATTTTCCAACTTTATGAAATATATCGACGGAAGTATTCTCACAAGATAACCCGTGAGTAATAATTTAAAATATTATAAAATATATATATATATATATATATATATATTAAAAAATTAAAAATAAAATCAAATATATAAAATTACAATAAATGTAAAACAAAGACGACCCTGAAAGAGGAGGAATAAATCTGAAACAAGGGCTACACTAGAGGACCATGGGGCAAATAAAAAGAAGCATATGTATCACCCATATATGATCTCATCTCCATTACCACTCTGCGAAATTCTTCATAATCCGTAATGATTCGTTCATATTTTTCATTGAGAATGGGTTATTTGATCCTATACTTGTTGGTCTAACATCGCCTTGAACTCGGGAGTTTGAGTGCTCAAAATTGATTACGAGCATCCAACAATCGAAAGGTCGTCAACAAGTTCTCGATTGTAGTATTAGAAAATCCATACACCCGATTTCTATCGGACCCACCGGACGATCTTGCCTCCAACCATAAATCTGAATTAAGATCTGATATGTCAAAGAATTGTCCTCATATCTCTCCTTCAAGTGGTTGTTATATGTATGCTGGAAAGAAAAAATAAATTTATCAAATTCAAGGAAATTATAACTTACTAAAAAAATTAGTTGAAAACCAACATACCACAAAGTGCTGAGTTTAGCTATACACGAACTGTTGAACCTTTTTTTGGCCATCATCACTCCACACATATGTTTCAACAAAAAGTTTCATCGGACTTGGCTTGCGTTCAAGAACCGTAGCTTGCAAGATAAAAATGTTATCAGTTAAATATATTTATAAAAAATAAAAAATGGAAGTAATAAAAATATTTTATTATCCGCTTCACATGCAAAATGAACAAAACTGAGCTACTAGTGTACATGGTAACGGAACCGTGAACACGCAGGTGCCAATTCTCTATACTGGATTATGACCGTCGAGTGAAATGCGTGAATGTCACATGCTGAATGTAGTTCACCCATACAGCCTCCAAGAAGTATGGCGATCTGAAATCCTTCCAAACCACCATGTCATTCCAGATTGAAAGATCTTTTTTCTCTCGCATATTTTTTTCTTTTGTGTCTCGTACCAAAAAATCACGCAACCTATAAGTCAAAGCACCGGATAACCACAACGGCTTCAACTCATCAATCAATGATCGAATACAAACATCTATATTTGACCCAAATTATTAGGACCGAGTATGATCATAGATAAAAACATAAACTTCAGTCTCATACACATCCCTAGTGGCAAGTTGTAAACCGTAAGTATCACCGGTCAACAAGAATAAAGAGCAACAAATGACCCGAATGGATTGAATTCGTTTATATATAACCTAGAATGCACTTTCCTTCATTCCACTAAAAAATAAGGATGCACATTATTAAAGTGTTTCCAAGCTTTACCATCATAATGGTGCATCATCACTCCATCCACTGCATCATGTGATTGGTGTCATGTTATGTGCTTAACAGTTTTTGGTGACATGAATAACCTCTACAGACTAGATGTAATTGAGAAGTATCTAAGTTTTATGTGTGCGACAAAAGTCCTTCCCTTGCCAGTTCTGGGTTTATAATGAGAATGTCTATATGTTATGCACTTGATTGACTCTACATTTCAAGGTAGTATAGCATGCAGAAATTTGGACACATGTTAATTTTCTGGTATCCTAGATCGAGAGGTTTAATCATGGACTTAACAATAAAGAAGTTATTTTTCAGTATACTCCCTTCAGGTAGATTTGCTTACTTAATGTAAAGAATCCTCAATAAAATTTAAATTAGAACACAGATGCTGACAAACCAAGTGTTATGGTGGTCAGATTTGTTATGAAAGGTTGAATTATGTTGAGATTGAGGGGGGTGTTTGTTGTAGAAAAAATGCATAAGAAAGAAGAAGAAATGAGAAAGAGAAAAATGAGGATCGATCGCCAGGTCATAAATTAAATATTATCAATAGATTTACCGATAGAATTTTTCCATCAAGCATTCTGTTGGTAAAAAATACCACGTCAACATATAATTTGCTTTTTTTAATACCACTGTAATATCGTCTGTAATTCTATCAGTAGATACTAAGAAATTATTTTTATAGATGAACTTTATTGTCGGGCTTATTCTATCGGTAAAGTCATCGGTAAAACTTACATGTCATTGTACTTTTCAGACTTTTTCTATTTCTACTTTTCTCACTGCAATTTCCTTGGTATATAACGATGGATGTAAATTCTATTACTAAAATTCACCGTAATACACTGACAAAAAAAATTTTTCGGTGATTCCGTTTCTATTAGCCAAATTTCTGATAGTGAATATATATATATATATTTATATATATATATATATATATTAGGTTTATAATCAAGTTTGATAATTCTCATGCTATATTCATTACTCATTTACCTAATATATTGGGATAGAAATTCCCATCCGTAACAAAGCAACAGAAGTGTACCTATAATATGCCATTGTCAGCCATACTTTTGACCTGGAAAGAGATGACAAGAAAAATTGGTGAGATGTTCACAGTTTGTCCATGTTAAGGAAACAAAATTGAACACACTTTCAAAAAGTAGCATTTATTGACTCAAAAGTCAGATTCCACTCCTTTAAAGATAGGTTAGTCCTAAAGCACTCACTCTGATCCCCGACCAGTTCAGCTTGAATTGGAAGCCTAATAGAAAAGGCCGGTTGGAGGAATACGACTCCAACTTTTAAGAGAGATAACCCTGCTGTCAAACTTAAATAAGTGGAGCTTTTGGCACATCAGCTGCAGAGTCGAGAATATATCTGTATTCTGCAAAATCAATGAAAGAAACAACCGATGAGAATGATTGAAGAGGGAACGAATTGCACGAGAGCATGACGATATACAGACCACCCCTCTTATACAAGACTGGGTCATGATTTTTTTCCTAAGAAATGGCAGAAAAATCTTGAGCCAGAATATTCAAATCAAGAATCCATGTAATACCGCTCGTAATTTCTCCCAAACATTTCTAGACTCTACAATAACCCAAAAAAAAAAAGCATAACAGAATGAATTACCAAAATAGCCTCTAAAGTCGACTAGTGAAATTATAATCGGACTGTATATACTAAAAGTAAACAATTTTATACATCTCAGCTTCCCTTTTATATCTAACAAGGAAAAGCATACTCCCTGTTTGTCTTCCTTTATGCAATAGCACAAAATGTTGAAGAGAAAGTTTAAGAAATGTAAACAGTAGCATAACCTCTAAAAATGTTATACAACAGCTGCTGATCAACATGACTGTCAAACTTATTAGCCGGTGCATTAAAGTATCTCTTCTAGGCATAATTAATCCATAATGTCTCAATCAATTTTATTTGGCATTGATGAATAGCATAAGCTTGTGTGTATCTCAATGTCTACATCAATTTTATTTAGCATGGCCAATTGCAATCCCCTGGCTCCACTGTCCAAAATACTTGCGAGTAGTTGGATTTATGGAAATACCTCGTATAAAGATGAATGCACCCAAAATTCATTAGTCCAAAATCCCGACTGATGAAAATAGCATGCAGAGAACACATTCACATGCAGGAACAGAATGCATGTAAGATGCAATGAAAGGGCAAAAGGTGTGGAACTCATGAAAGCTTTTTCAAAACCCCATTATGGCAGATGACAACTAAAATAGAGATCACCAGCTCATAAACAGGACAGGAAATGCAAAACAATAAAAATGGATGTGTGACCAAAAACCAAATGGTTAGGCTAAGACTGAGAAAGATCATAAGGTTTCCATGGGAATTGTAAGCAACATGCATTGACTTAAAAGTGCAAATTATTTATTCTGGGTGCCTCTGTCTTTGTAAAGCAAAGAACTTGGAAACAAGTTGGCTTAATATATAGCATTCAATCATATTTGACATGCTAGTTATGCTATGAGAGAGCAAACTAAAAGATTTCTAAACAAAAAATTACCCCCCTAACATCTGCATTTTATTTTGTGAGAAAAGTTGAAATGGATTAATGGAAAATATTGTTAACCTAAATGTCACCCATCTCTCCTTCATTAGGAAGACCCCTAATAATAACAATGATAATATATAGAACAGTTATGAGGTTCACAAAAAACCCCATATTACTTGTGAAATTTTATTTTTGCAAGGATAAGTCAAATGTCGCTGAAGGATAGATTGATTACTTCAATGGACTATAGTTATTTTTATCAAAATCAAAGTGATGGACATAATCTGATAGATGCTACCACAAAACTAACATATATCTCATCATACAGGCACTATTAGAAGACTACCCCTAATTTGACTCAGTTTTCAAAGATCTGGGATTAACACAAGAGTTTAAGACATAATAAATTGATAGTAAAAATATAAAACTCTGCCTTAAGAGAGAAGCAAGTTCCATCAGAACTGGAGTCTATATATACACCCAAAATTAGGACAGGATCTCAAGAAATTGAAGTTAAAAATCATGTTTGAAGTTAAAAATCATCACTTATTAAGTAAAACAAGGAAGATGTATTTTTCGTGATTTTCCATGTTTAGCTACAGCTAGCTAGATATCTTCCCATATTCTGTTGAAAGTCAAATTAACTAGGAGCAAAATTCACTGAATAAAAATTAGTTTATAAAGTGATTATCAACTAAACACCCCCTGCTCTCCTCAGCTCGCCTCCAAAAAATTAAAAGAAGGGGGTAGAAACTTCAAAATGCATGTAAATGAAACATTTAAAATAAAAAATGGAAGCGCAGATACTTGATGATCTGATCCTCGGAAATAAATTGCACAAATAACTTGAATACACATTTGAGAAAAATGTCAGCATGAAATCGAAGCATAATGAAAGCCATGATTGACAGACAACTACAGCATGCACTTAACAATCGGGTTCTCATTTCCAAAGTTTTGACAGTCTCCAAAACTTGAAGTGAGGTCCCAAATGTAATTCTTCAAAACATAATTGCCAGAATAATAACTACTACACAAATACATCATTCTCAAACGCAAGGAATTTGACTTTGGAGTGACACAATAGAGCACCTTAAAATAGATGTATAAAAATCATCAAACAGAGGCTCCTAGTCTAAAGTTTCTACCATGAAAAACATTTATAGGAAATATGAACAACTGATCCTATCTAATGTATACACTTAGCACTTACTTGAAAAAAATCTATATATGTATCAGCAGAACTAAAAGTTTACCTGTTCCACTGTTCAGATAGGGTTCTCATCCATTTGTGCCATAAAAACCATTATCAGAGTTGGTCCACTACATATGTTACAGAACTAAGGAACCCAGATCATCACTTTTGTAAAAAAAAAAAAAAATCAGAAATTATCAGGGGAGGAAAACATGAAAACTAGAGACTGGATGAAAGAAGAAAGACAAATTCAAAAGCTTTGAAGTAAGATTTTAGAAGGGGAAAAAGGGCTGGTACCTTGACTATCCCATGATCCATGCACAGAGATTGAAGGACCCCCAATTGTAAAACAGGCTCTCTACACTATATCTCATTACGATGAAACAAAAAGAGCAATAACAGATAAGGATGCACAGCATAGGTTATCGGACGAGGAAGTCCCGTCAGAAGGCCAAGTATTGCTCCCATGCATCTGATCTCACCATCCTCCTCTCTCTCTTTCTATCCGTGGACAAATTCATCTCTATTTGAGATATCAAGAAAATGTGCCAGAGCAGCAGGACCTATCATCTACTTCAACAAAATAATATTTTAACAACAATGATATTATTGATTTGCACCTGAAACCTAAAATCACATCTATTCAATAATTATCAACTTTCTATGTTCAAGTGACCATTGAATGGATTAGGCAGGTTATCTATCACCCATGGAGATTCTTTAACAATGGTGTCCTTCTATTGATCTTACAAAATAGATAATTGGATGCCCAAGCGTGCACTAAGGCAAAGGAAATATATAAGACAAGATTATTTGTCTTCTCAGTACCTATCTATCAAGCCATCACCCACACTATGTATCTTTAGAATTCAATAAGCAGATCTAATCAAGAATCAATAAGAAGAGATTTATTGAACCATCTTGAATTTATTAATTACAGATAAATTGAACATTACTAGTTAGCTCTAGCACAAACATGTACAAAGCCTCACGACTCTAATCAGCACCCGAGTCAATTACAGGCTAAAATGAGATTAAATGGTCAAAATGCAGGAAAGGTGTTTACTCAAAATGAACAACTAATTTATAAAACAAAATTGCTGACACCACTCCTTAAACTACCAATTTTGGTTCTTCCACCACATGACCTTGAGGTGTAGTAAACTTCAAGCTTCTAGCAACTTCAAAAAAGTGTGCAACAGCTTCTTCTGGTGTACCAACAAGAACACCATGCCCAAGATTAAGAATATGTCCCCTCGGCCCAGCACATCTCACAACTCTGAAAAAGGTAAAACAAATAAATGAAATCCAATTAAGAATTTTGAAACTCACCTTTAGTTTTAGTTAAGCAAAACAAAATGCAAGATCCATGAGCCAATGCAGTTTATGAACATAAAATGGTAGTCCTATTTTATCCAATGTTTTCTCTTACATCATATACCAATCTGAGCTATATGATCATAGTGCCTGGACAGATATCTCAAGCATGGTTTGGAAGTAATAGAACACCTTATTCTTGAGTTAGCAATCATCGATTGCACTGTTCCTGACACACTTGCATGCAACCAATTTGTAAAGAAGCTAATTCAAGTAATCCATAATTACAAATCCAATTAAATGTCAGTAAGTATGTTAACTAGAGGATAACTTTCTATAAATTGAATTCAAGGAACAACAAATTCACTCAAGACAAGTTTCCATGAACTGAAAGCCAAGACTCAATCTAAAGTAATTGAGTAGTCGTGAAGGTTCAATCAATATGATGTTAGGCTACAGACAACAAGCAAGCATGTCTTGACTCATGAATATTGAAACTCCAAGTATGGGCGCAACGGTAAAGTATGAATTGGAGAGAATGAGTATCAGATATCTTCTTAATTCATCTCACAAACCTTTGAATTTCATCAGTCAATGCTGGAAGTGGTGAAAATAAGTAAGCAGGGTCCACATTTCCTTGTACACTGATCCCACTCCCCAAACGCTTCCTTCCATCTGCCAAATCCACAGTCCAGTCCAGCCCAATCACATCGACTCCAGTTCCCTTCATACGCTCTAGAAGGCCACCATTTCCATTGATGTAAAGAACCAATGGCGTTTCAGGGCATTTATTCCTCACTGTACTGACTATCTGCAATTTCAGAAAGGCTAAATAGTCAAAAGACTCAAAACACAGAAGACATTTCTATATATGCATAAAGTACATAACTATAAATATATAACATGTATAGCAGTTTTTCTGTCAAAACCAAAAGGACAAGGCAGTACTGAAATAATTTTGAGATTGCTGCACTATATTTTGTCAATTTAGAAGCCAAGTTGTCCTATATAGTGTTAATGTATGGGGTAAAACAGACTGTGATTCATAACTAGTTAGGATAAAGGTAAAAGATAATCTCAACCAAATTAATTGAATCAGATCCAACTGACCTCTTCAATATATGGCTTTGACCAACGATCCCACATGTCAGGAGGTAGCTGTCCACCCCACGAGTCAAATATTTGTATGCAATGAGCCCCAGACTCAACTTGAAAAACAATGTAGTCAGATATCGCCTTTGTCAGATGTGAGAGGAGAGCCCTTAACACTTGTGGTGCTGTATGGCACATGCTCTTTATGTTTGTATATGTACGAGTTGTACCCCCTTCCACTATATAGGTAGCTATTGTCCAAGGTGCTCCTACAAAACCCAAAACTGCAGCACGCCCCTCAACCTGCATAAGACATTAAGATATTGATTCAGAAAAGCAAGTTGATACAATCTATTTTGCCCCAGAAGTACAACAACAACAACACTGATCTGAGATTTTTTACCTGATACACAGATATTTAAATGGAAGGAATTACCTCATTGCGCAATATCCTAAGCGAGTCTCCCACAAACTGAAGTTTCTCTAATTCAATCGGATGCAAAGCCTTCAATCCTTCTTCAGAACGAATTGGAGATTGAATAACAGGGCCCCTCACTTCTTCTATGTCAAACGGCACACCAAATGCAGGTAGAGGTGTAAGTATGTCGGAGAAAATAATAACACCATCAGGATGAAAAGCTTCCCAAGGCTGCAAAGAAATTTCCACAATGAGATCTGTCGTCTCTGACCTCTCTCTAAAGGATGGATATTTCTCTGCAAGCTTTCTGTAAACAGCCATATACCTTCCTGCTTGACGCATCATCCATGCCGGAGGCCTACTTACTGGTTCTCCTTTCGCAGCCTTTACCAACAATGGATCTGATATGAATCAAATGACAACGTTATTAAAAGAAATGATAATAAAATTTTAGGTCAGGAATAAAAATGGAGCACTTAATTATAACAATTTTTTGTTAACAATTTCTCATTATAGTTTAAGCATTTTCTATAATTATCACTACACGAGGCTTAAATTTTAATAATAAATTCCACATTGGAAATGCATTGATTTTAAGTAATTCAGATTTTGCTTCAACTATCCTAACCAAAATTGTTGATGAACTGGATTCCCGCTAAAAAAAAAAATCAAGATTCAACAAAAGGAGTTGATTTGAGTAAACTCGCAGTGTATTTAAGAGCTTGAAAATTGCAAAGAGAAATGATACAGTCAAATACCAGAAGAAGAGGAGGCGGATGAGCAGGCGATGTGGAATCTTCGGGGCGAAGATTTATATTTTGTAGAGTGATTGAACCCTATCTGTACGGGCACGATTGAAGAGGTTCTCCATGTTAAGCAACTGCACGCACTGCAGCAATTTACAAAATCAGCTGATGAATTGGAGAGAGCTTAAGAAGTAGAATACTTTGAAATTCAAACTTAAGAAGTAGTAATAATAATAATAATAATAATAATAATAAAGGAATGAAGAAGATAACACCTTTTACCTGCTAAGAGAAGCAGAGTTCATTATTTCGTTTGTGAACGAGGAGGAGAGTTCCGTTATCTGTCTTTCCTTTCCTTTTTCTTTTTGTTTTTTCTTCTTCACAAGTTTTCTTCTATCAGTGAGACAGGGGGTGGAAGGAGTGGTTTTGACGATTGATTTGTTTTCAGTCAGCTCAATCAATGGCTGTGATCTTGCCACGTCCGTTGAATGATTAGAGTAAAACTGGCCCCTTTGTCTATATAGGGTCCAGGTCCAACATCAACATGTTATTAGCTAATTATTAATCTTAATTTTAAAACTAAGTTATGATAATAGTGCGTTTAAAATACAAGTTGTTTAGAATTTAATTTAAAAAAATATATGTATTATTTTAATACATTTAAAAAAAAAAAAAAAAAAACTTTAAAACACAATTCTATCTATCATCTCTCGAACAGCCTTTTACTCCCGCGCGCACAATCTCCCCGATGTGAAAAGGCTGGCCAACAATGGGTGGGCTTTCACGTTAAGCCCATGAAGCACGAGCCTTCAATGCTTTCTAGGCTTCTAGCTACGTGCTTTGCTTCGTACAAGTTCTAGAGCAATGTTTCCTTCCAGTGAAATTTATCTAATTGTGCAAAGCAGTTGCCTAAAATATTTGAGGACCAAGTTCATTGCAATTCGAAACTCAAGTGGCAAAATTACTTTTAGAAAAATTCGCAATCGTCATGCGTTTCGAGAAGATGATTGCTGTGCAAAATGATTTACCAATACTTTAGAAGATCTTGTTTCTTCGTTATGAGTTAATATGGATGGGGGAGCTCTACCTCCTAGATTAGTTGTTTGTTTATTACCAAAAATAAACGAAGAATTAGATGCACTTGTAAAGTAATTTGTAGAGACTAATGAAAAATAAAGTAATTTGTAAAGAATTATTTTTTAAATTTATTTTACTTAGAAATATATTAGCGGAAGTAGATGAATAACTCTACCTTCTACAATAGTTCTTTGTTTTTTACCAAAAGAAATTTGCAAAATTACAGACACATGTAAAGTTATTTGCAAAGACTAATGAAGAATAATAGTCTATTTGTTATTGTGGTAAAGATTAATTTTCAAATTGTTTTTTATTTGAAAATGCATCAAAATAATATTTTTTATTTTTAAAATTTATTTTTGACAACAACATATCAAAACGATCTGAAAATACCAAAAAAAAATTATTTGAAGCAAAGAAAAAAATTATTTTCAAAACAAAATACTACCCATTCAATAACAAAAAAAAAACTTCTCTGTTTCTTTAAATAGAGAAGTTCAAGATAACTTCTAATAACTACTCATTCACCTTATTCAATGTAACTTTTGGTAACTACGCACTAACCTTATTCAAGGTAACTTTTGGTAACTACTCACTCGTCCTTTTTCATTCCTTATTATAAGGATCTTGTATCATATAGAATCTTTATACCTTTCTTTCATCACCCACGTTTAAATCTATACTTTATCAAATATGGTCTACAATTAAGATTGACATGTATTTCATGGTCCAAACTCCATAACTCTTTGGTCGATTTTAGTGTATGATGTTAGGCAGCAAATATAACTAAATCTATAGAATTAATAACTTTAAAAATGGATATCTTACATTTTAAAGAATAAGACACGACAACTAGTACTACATGTAGCACAAGAACAAAAAAAATGAAAGGTAACAAGAGCTATAAAAGTCCACATCGACTCTTACAACCTGAAAAAGAGTTACCGGTTTGAGTCATCATATCTAATATATATTTTTTTATCAATGGAGAATTTTTTTTTCTTTAGATAAAGATACTGTAATGCCCAAGAAATATCTTAAAGTTCTCAAGTCATTTATCTTAGATTTCTTGGCCAAGTAGTTTTGAAACTTTTTATCTCACTTATATCAATGTCGGTAACAAACATTTCATCAACATAGCAATAGAATATTATCACCTTTCTTTTTATAGAACAAAGTGTGATTTACCAAAGCATGTTTAAAATCACACTTCTTCATTAAGTGATGCAACTTGCAAAACCAAGTCCTCGACGATTACTTTAATTCATAAAGTGCCTTTTTTAGCTTACATGTTTTACCTTCTTCTAATATAAATCCTAGAGGTGGATCCATATACACCCTCTCCACTACATCATTATGAAGAAAGGCAGTCTTCATATCAAGTTATCTTAATAGCCAATCCAAGTTAACTATTGTTGTTATTCATTTTGGGACCCCACATTAACATACAAAGGAAAAGGAGAAAAAAAAAAACAAATGAATAAATATTGAAGAAAATAATATATATATATATATATATATATATATATATATATATATATATATATATATATATAAGTGAGGAAAACATGGAGAATGCCCTAAAAACTACCAAAGATTGGTTAAGAAAGATCAAAATATACAAGATTGAAAATTTTAACATTTCAATTTTGACTAATAAAGACCCTATTGACAAGGAAATTTCAATTTAAGGGAGAAATTCAAAATTTGATATTTAAAAAGTCAATTAGAGTTTTTTAAGGTTAATCAAATTTATTTAGGCTTTAATTGAAATAAATTAAAGTCTGAGGTCGAATTATAATTTTAAATAGTTAGTTTGGTCAAATCATGGGTTTAATTGTATAAATATGAAAGTTTGATGAGTAATTAGGGTATGGTAATGTCGTTTGTGAGGACTAAAAATAGTGTGTTTAGAGGCCTAAAATGCTAGTTTTGGAGGCTTGACAGTGGCTGGGTTTCTAGGCAATGGTTGGGTTTTCTAAGGCAATGTTCTTCGTGTTCTTGGAAAAAATATTGCCTTAGCTCTATGGTTTGGACGACTTTTGATCCATTCCTTTGCATTAAACACTTTGTTGGACTTTATTAATTAATAATCTAGGATTTATTTGCATCAATAACAAGTTTTGGGGGGATTTTAATCTTAGAGTTTCAGTTTTGAACTGAAATCTATTTTGACAAAATCATGTTAATTCTTTAATAATTAAAGTGAATGGATGTTAGATTATTGATCATTTTATGATTCTTAACATGTTTGTGGCCTGGGTTCGATCGTATATGGTTTGGTTAGTGCTTATGTGGTTGAAATTTGTTTAAATGTTCTTCGTGTTCTTTGTTTTTTTGTGTTTGATCTGATTTGGACAATAATTTTTTAGTTTTTGTGTTTGTTTTTATTTAATATATTTTTGGCTTTGGTTTTTTATTCTGGTTTGTTTTTTGTTCAAACCTAACTCTTTGGTTTGGTTTATGGTAGAACCAAAAATTTCGGGTCAACCCGGTCAAAATCAAGTCAAATGGTCAAGGCCTTGTTTGGTTGACAATGTTTTTGTTAAAGGTTTTTTTTCTTTTGGTTTAAAGGTATGTTTGACAAACATCCCTTTATGCTTGTTTTGGTAGTTTTATTACAAAAAAAAATGGGTTTTTACCAAACAAAACCTAAAAAAATAAAAAATAAATAAAGTTTTCTTACATTTGACCAAAAATTCTTAAAATTATTTGATCATTTTTAAAAAATATATCTAAAATACTTTGGCATATTTTTAAAAAGTTATTGTACATATTTTACAAGTTTTTAAAATTTGAAAGGATCTTGGCCTATATTTCAAAAATATTAAAAATTAACTTTTGGCAAGAAGAATACATTATTCACTTGTAATATAATGATAAAAAAACTTAAATGGGGTTAATATCCAAAATATTATTAGAGATAATAATTTATTATTACTCACTTTAATATATAAGAATAAAAAAACTTGTATGAGGTTAATATCCAAAATATTATTGGAATAATACAACTCATTCATTCATAATATAGTGATTAAAAAAACTGTAATGAATTTTATCTAAAATATTATTTGGAATGACACGATAGCTAAAATTTCCAAGTTTATCCCAAAAAAACCTTAATGATAATTGAGAATATTTCACCATTCTAGATCAAGTTCTTAATTTACAAAAATTAAGATTTGTTCATCGTAATAAATCCGTCGAAGTAGGCTTTAAATTAGGCTTTAAATTAGTCTTCACAAGGTCAATTAATTTTAAGTTGTTTAACAATGTGTGTGTGTCTATATATATATATATATTGCTTAACGTTATATCCATCCACGGTGCACTGGAAGCACAGATAAGCCACACAAACAACCAAGTCCAACTCACAAGAGAAGAGTGAAAACACATTACTCCAATCTATATTGGATTGGCTCTTCATGTATAGTGTATTTCCCTTCTCTTTTGTAATTCTTTGTAATTGTAATTATAATGTAATTGTATTTGTAGTTATCAAGATCATTTTCCATTGAAAACTTGTGCAAAATACTTGGCTAATTCCATGCATCAAACTAAAAAAATCATTTATTTTTCCAACTTTTTGATCATATTCATTCCCGAACCACTCACATATAAAGCATATTTTACTAAGATAAATGTATTTATATGCAAACCCAGAGCAACTCAATTTTAACATCAATCCAATCACCATTCATGTGTTTTTTTCTTTTTATTATCAATGAATAGATCTCTTTACTTGCACAACTTAGATGAAAGGCGAAGAAGGCCCCCCATCAGTGAGATACCACATTGAAATTATTCTTTTAAACTCAAGAGTTTACATGGAGTGATGATACCTAGTAACACTTGAAATTTTTGTCATGAGTTTTCCAAATTAATCGACGAGGACTCGAGATATAAAGTCCGTATATGAAAAATTGAGCATAACAGTTTTATATGCATGAATTTGGCATTGTAATTAGAGAATATTATTATCCATAAGAGAAAAAGAAAGAACAGAAAAAACTTTCCATGGCCGTTTATCATCTGTACATAGCTTGTATACAGTTTTAATGAAGTTTCTTTATAAATCGTTTTCCTAACAAAAAATAGGTGCTTCCTGCCTGCTCTCGGACTTGTTTTCTTTGCACACGCTTCTTACAGGGCCATAAAAAATTCACTAGCCAGGAGAAATTTCTTCTCAGAGGTCTGACATTTCTACTTTTTTTTTCTTCTGGCAAAACTTGTAATTAGTTAGTTATGTACATATATTCTGAAGAAAATAGAAGGATGCAGAAGAAATTATCTCAGTTATCATACAGCAAATAAAAGGGTACAATGCTGAAGAAAGAAAATGATTTACAAATTCAGTTAAGAGAACGGTTTAAAACTGACAATTGACCTGAGTCTCCGTTCAATAAGAACACTTCTAGAGGAACATATGGAGAGTCCAATGATGATCCAAACCTGTATGTTGGTTGCAGTAATTTACTACCCTTGGCACATTGAATTGTTAGCAGACGTGGTCCAGTTCTCATCTGCCAGACCTGCATGCAGTGATTGGCCAATGAGAATAACTTCAATCAAGTACCACGTAACTTGCAATTTCCAGACCAAGTACAATGTCAAGGCAAAATGTAGTTTTTGTACACATTATAATCTAGGAAGTGAAAGGCTATATTCCAGCCAGAATGAACAATCAAGTAAACTAGAAGCATTGGACTTCTAAACATATAATACACACTGCAACAACACCTCCAAACCCTGATATGGGGTCACATATCCATGGAAGATGAATTTCTTCAGTTCAAATCAGACCTTGCAGTGATGAATGGAAGAATATCAGCCAAAGTTGTAGATAATGGAAGCATCTTCTGATAAATTTTATTTAGTCACAGCTTGCATGCTATGTTAGATGGATCCATAAAAAGCATTTGCTTGACTAAACAAACATAGAGGCCAATAAAGAAATTCTTTGAGAAAATCAATAGCAAGGTCAAGCAGTCTCCCATATCAAATACAGGAAAACAAGACTATTGTCCTCTCCATTAGCTGCATGACTCAGACACCAACTGATCAGCTGAATTTGAAATGTAATGCACATTTGACAGGTAATTATCATGGCAATATAAATGATCTCACGAGGGAGAATTGGAATTAGTGCTCCCATTTCCACCTTGCCAACAAACAGGAAGAGATTTTCCAGCACCCAAAAATCTAAAATTTAATCAAATCTAGTCACCTCTTTCAATTCTCTTTTCCAGCCTTTCTATCAAATTTATGAGCAAGCTAACCATGTTTCATCTGATCACTTATTTTCAATCCCTTAAAGTGCAAATGCACATTGGTCATTTAACAATTGTGTCTGTATATCTCAGTCAGGAAACAAGGACTATAAACCATCACATCGCTTTTTCTAGTTATAGCTTAAGCCAATAAACCAGATGTAGCACCAAGAAGAGAGAAAAAAACCTTTTACATTTATAATTTATCAAGAACACTATACTATGATGAGAAAAAAATTTAAAGTACTAAAATTAAGGAAACCTACACTCATCCACCAAGTAGGATGAACACGAAAAAAGGAATACCTCAATGATCCCTTTCCGAGGTGCATGAATTGCTAGACAGAGGCAATAATCGCTCTTTGATGGTTCATGGTGAGAGGAACTTGCCCCTGCACTGTTCATGCTAACTAGCATCTCCATAAACAGACAGTTAGCATCACGATATCCCTGAGAAGAGAACGAAGTCCAGTGTTAGACTGGAGAGATGTTGCCCTTTTAATATATTAAAATTTATGTATGCTGAGAGTAAACCTTCCATAGTCGCACAACCACAAGTGCCTGAGTGTCCAATAACAATATACGACCAAGTGAATCTGTAATCGCAGCCAATGTTCCACTAGGTGATAATGTGAGCTTCTCACCTTTCCTTGGGTGATCCTTCAAACATGTTAAGGGAGAAGCTGTCACAAAATTATGGAGCAAATAATTTAATTCATCAAAAAACAAAAAAGAAAACAGAAAGCCATTTAAGAAGATTTTTTTTTTATCAGAGCATGCAAAGATGGTCTTTCTTTATTAAAAAAAAAAATGCTAGTTGACAATTACATGACCATATTTCATTTAACTCCCATCCACTTAAGCCTTGATCCCAAACTAGAATAAGAGGTCAGTCAAAACGACCTGCTTTCTTTATTCAGTTGTGCTATCAGCAAAACAAAGTGAAGAATAGTTTTTGTAGGAAATAAAAGATTATAAGCAAGAAAAGCATTGGCATTTTATGCATATTGGAAGGTGGAGAAGTGTGACCAAATAACATAATACGAATGACAATAACTTTTTTCATCTAATCACGTATGCTTTGTTAGAAGAGCTTGACACTACATCATCACAATTCATCAAGGGAAAAGCATCTTCCTTTAAAGTTAGAGCTACTCTCTCACACTACAGAATCAGCATAGAACATTATACAAAAAAAGGTAAAGCAGGATGTTGAAAGATATAATTTACAAATGTTTTCTACTTATAAATACCTTGAGTGAACATCATGTCAAAGCTAAAACGCAACTAAAACAGAATCAACTTGCATTACCTTTAGCAAATGATTGAGGCTTTACTTCCGGCTTTTTGGTTGGCGTTCGTTCACTCCGCCATATCATTTTAGAAACAGAAGATATAGTTGAGAATGCTGCGGGCATAACTTTTGACAAAATAGCTCCCACCAAAGACCTGCTTCTGTCTTCTGAAAGCCTTTAGCAGGTAGAAATTAAATTTGGTCATCATACAATTGCAAAGAAAATCGATCTGAAAATTGGAAGTAACAAATCAACAGGACAGTGAGGTGCAAAACACAGCACAAACCTATAAGCTGAAATCACAGCATCCTCTCCAATTGTGACTGCACGATAGTAACGTTGACTTGACTGTCCAACAATAAAAGCAGCTGAATTCAAATACCAGAAGTAATTGATAAATCACCAGTAACATTACATTGTAATGTAAAACTAAAAGGAAGAAGAACTGAACACAAGACCCGAAAAAGAAGAGCAATATGTTCCATAAACAAATCTTAGAAGCCCACATGATCATAACACAACATTCAAAGCCACTAATAAAGAAGAGATCTTGGATCCAATCCTAAGGCATAAACTCAACCAATGGGAATGGCTACTCAAGAAAATACCAATAAGTTCATCAGTATAAGAAACCCATGTGATCACCTGAATTTCCATTAGCGGAGGAGGCATTATTCCAGTGATAGCTGCATCAGCACACAACCCAAATTTATCAACACTCCACAACTGATGAGGCAATCTCTTAAAACCATTTCCTAGCTCCTCGTAATCTCTCCTTTTCGACTTTTCATCCCAGAAATGCGAATTCGTTTCTTGAAACCACTCTTGCAATATATTCTGCATTAGAAACAATACAAAATTTACCAAAATAATAAAACACCACCACACTCATACCTAACTAATTGCAAAATTAACAACATCAAAATAAAAACAATGCCAACACTAATACCCGAATATCAACGCCATCGAAACGCGCAATGACGCCAGGAATAACAACCGAAACCTCCTCACTGGACCCCTCATGACTACTCATCATATCTTTCTTAGTTCCACGGACTCTTAATTTCAATATACGCCCAGGATACACCAACTGTTAAAATTAAATAAATTTATCATCAAAACGACCAAACAGAATTTAAGAGAGAAGATGGATTAGCTATTTGGACAGACCTGTCTATGAATTAAAAGACCATCCAATGAATAAACCATGAAATACCCACGTGAAGTGCCAACTGCGATCACTTTAATGTCGTCAAACACTAGCCATTCTAGAGCGGAAATGATTTCCGATTCGATTGGGGACAGCTCGGGTCGGATCTTGCTACGGGGCCCATCGTCCCACCCGGTGATTAAAATTAAAGACCGATTAGCAAGAGCGAGAGAGTGAGTGTCTAGAGCGCATAGAAGGTTCGGGTTTTCAACGAGCCATCCTTCCTTGCCTGCACCGAGGTCGGTTAGCTCCTCGCTGGCTATGCAGCCGAGCTCCGTCGTGTGACTTCGCTTGGACGTCATGTCATTCGACTTTTTGGATTGGTGATGTGTTGCTGGGTTGGATTGCTTGCAATCTTTGGAAAGAAGGGAAGAAGAACGAGAAATGACGCGAAGGATAAAGTGTATTTGGATAGTATAGTTTTAGCAGTTTTTCATTTGGGTCCTTATTTCAGGATCCCCCCACGAGGTGGTGAATGTTTTGCTTAGAATTACAAGACTACGGTGAAAAATAATAATAATCATCGTAAATAACATGTTAGTGTGTGGTCGAATTAAAAAATAAAAAAAATTCTAGATAATGTGGTTAAAAATCTTATTGCATTATTTCAAGAAAATGACAAAAGAGAGATGTGCATATATATATATATATATATATATATATATATATATATATATATATATTAAACATAACAGTGATTAGTAAATACAGATATGAGTTATGTTATAGGTTAGAATAAAAAAAAAATTAACATAATAAAAACTATATTGTTCATATAAAATTATATGGTGTTGTTATTAAACTTGATGTGACAAGTCGCCTTGAAACCTCTTAATTTGATTCCTTATTTAGTGCTTGTTTAAAATTAAATTATATAGATATTGACTCGGTATGACTTGATTGATTTTTCATATTAAAAAATAACTGGATCAATTAATAAAAAAAACTAATGAATAAACTGAGAAAAAAAATAAAATTAATAACAAAAAATATTTTAACTCGACTTCTCACTCAACTCGAGTTATAAATTAAATTATTTAAAAATTATTTTAACCATATGCCAATAGATTCATAGAGAATAGTTACACAGTGAAGTCATCTTCCTACTTCTTATGAGAAACACTCATGTCTGACTCTTATTTCATGCCATCATGCATCAAAAGCTAATAAGAAACTAGCATCAACCTTGAATTAAAGACAAGATCATATCCCAGTTACCAAACAAAGAAGAAAACCTGACAAGATTAGCAGGAAACATACGAAAACCACACTCCTAAACACGCTTTAAATAATCAGGAAACACAGATTATGACAAACAACAAGAGTTGTAAGAAAATATTACAACATTTTTTGGCAGTAAATGCAGACAAACAGCTCTCTTGTTATATTAGAAGCTAAGGATTTCAGGGTACCTTGTTTAGGGAAAATATCATGGCAGGCTAAAGGCAAAAACTCTAAGCAGAAAGCAGCACATATATTGATTCACAGACAAAGAGGATGTTGAAAAGACTAGTTGATATCACTTGGTATCTTGACTCCAAAAATACATTTATATAAAAACATGCATTTAAATCTAAAGCAATAAACAAAAGCTATAACTATAAAATGTGATTTTAATTTGAAAACCTGCATTGTTCTCTACTAGAGAACCAAATCAGCACCTAAAGTAACATGAACCAACGACAAGTACCAAAGAAATCACCTCTGAAGAACTAGCAATGCCCACTTTGAGCCATTAGAGACCAAAATAACAAGAATCCATCGTCAAACTAGCAAAAAAATAGTTTTAGCATGTCTATGAATTGAGCAGCAAGTTTACTGGGTGAACTCGAGTTAACCTGACTCAATCCAAGATATCATCGTCTTAGTAGATATAAAAAGAGGACTAGGACTATGTTGTTTTAATTTTATTTTATTTTATTTTAAGTCATACTGGGTTTTGATTAAATTATATTTTGACTTACTACATCAATCAAATTATATCAAATCAATTTTTATCTGGTTTGATTTGAAGCTTAGGCCAGGCAAGGATACAAATTTGATCACTTTCATACTAACCCGCTGATTCAAGGTAAGTTTGACAGAACTTTCAAAAAGTCTTATATGACAACATGTAGACAATGTATTATTCTTATATTTCTTAATACATATTCATCGAATATATCATGTTATCAACTTTTAAATTAAAAGTTACTTATATGATTATGATAAGGTGTCTTAAAAAAATATTATGGTGGAAAAATACCAAAAAAATGAACAAGTTAATCAAATAAAAGGATTTTAATTAAAGAGATGTCTTTCTTATCCTTATTTCAAATTATCAAATTTTTTTATATTTATTCTTATTTTTTATTAAATAAAGAATATAGAAAAAATTAATAAGGAAACAAGAAATCATATTAATGAACTATTTTGTTTTTGTTACTACTCTTACAAAAAGAAAATTATTTCTATATAATTAAATAAAACAAATTGAAGGACTCCTCTCAGTACAAGATTAGATATTTTAATTTGTATCTATCTCTCAACTTATTGATTTAGTTTTTGATTAGTATTAACAACTCTTTTAAATATTTATTGACAAATATTTCTTTACATTTTTTTTATTAAAAACACACATCAAATTTTTAGTTCGAGGTTAAAGTTTTTCTTTGTGTTAAAAAAATATAGATAATGCTTTTATATTTTTTTGCATTAAAAAAATTGATACGAACCCTAACAAACATGATAAATAATTGATAAAAATCTAAATGAACTAATTTAAGATAAAAATATACTTTAGGTTTAATTACACCAAACCTTTTATAATCCGTTTATTTTTTCAATTTACTTTTAATTTTTTAAAATTACACTTCAAAATCAAAAAAATTTTTAATTCAAATAAAAAAATCAAATTAACGGAAATTCCATAAACAAAAAATCAAATTTTTTCGTCTACGTGATTTCTCTCTCTTCCGTATCAATTTATCTCTATTCTCTGCGATGATTTGAGTTGAAATCAAGCTTCTAATCTAGTGATTTTAATCAATTTCTCTTTTTTTCTCATTTGGAACTAACCAAATACGTATAATTTTCTAATAAGCAAAGCAAAAATCATGACACCCATCAATCAAAATGGAAGTTTTTAAGATTTAGGGTTTGGATGATTCCATTTAATGTTAATTTTCTTGTGTAATAAAAAGAAAGCATATCAATTTTTTTTTTAATTTCTTTATGGTTTAAATTGATGGGTTTTTTAATACACCAGTCTTTGTACAAACTCTCTCATTTGTTCAAGCATTGAGTGAAAATAAAAAAATACACTTTGACTTTTGAATAGCCACTTCACTTTTACACTTTGACTCTTTTTGTTCAAGCATTGAGGGAAAGGAGCGAGAGAATAAGATTAAAAAAAAATGCATCAAGCATTTTCTACTCTTGGACTGAAACTTGTCACTTTCTACTCGTAAGAGAGAGGAAAAAGGTATGCATCAATTGCGTTTTGAAAAAGCACTATTTATTTTTTTTTTTTTAATATAAATCATGCGGTGTCCTGCATGCGGTGTCCTGAATGCTAGTTCAGATTAATCCATGCTCGCATCGGATCGACTCACAAAAAGGTAAAGTGCTTCTTAAAAAAAATGCTCCATACACAAGGAGGGGTCGAACCCCTGACCTTATTTAAAGCACTTTATTTATTTAGAAATATAACTATAATTATTTTATAAAATATTTTTTATTTAAAAATATATCAAAATAATATTTGTTTATTTTTTAAAAATTATTTTTAATATCAACGCGTCAAAATAATCTAAAAACACTAAAAAAATATCAATTTAAAATACAGAAAAAATAAAAAAAATTAAATTTTTTAAAAAATATTTTTAAAATATAAAAATAAATAAGAACTATTAATATTGTTGAGCATGAGCGATGAAGAATTCTTTACCGAAAAATGTCATTTATTTTGGTGCTCTAATGAAAAAAGAACTCAATTTGGTAATTTAATGTAATTTAGGCTATTAGAGTTTTAGCCAAAAGCCGCAAACGTCAGAAGACCATTATTGGAGAAAGTCTCCAGACAATTGATAGGTTTAGGTGACCAGAAGAGGGGTGATGATGGTTGTTAGAGCTTTTTAATTTAATGATAAAGTTGTAATATTTAATATAAAAGATATTTAATTATTAAATAAAATATAATAACAAGTTTGTAAATAATTTTATTTTTGTATTGATTATTTTCTGTCACATCAGCATAGAAAGTTATGAAATCATATAAAAGATTTAAGATTTAGTGATATCATCCAAAAAAGAATTGAATAAAAAAATATGGATTTTAGCTTAATTGTACTTATTATCTAGTTTTATAGTAATAATTATAATTTTTAATTCGATTATTGAATTAGTTTGAAAATTCACCTAGAGTTTCCTAGCATATTATTTTATGTTAGGGTAAAATTGCAAGTTAGTCGGGTTCAGGAAGGCCTTGCGGTATAGGTCAAAATAGACTATATGAATTTTGTTATTTACTTCCTTTTGACTTGTGGATTTTCTATTTGACAAAGATTATTCTTACAAGGATGTGACATTTTGTTTTGGAAATTTTCTAATTCTACAAGGATTTTTAATGGGCTGCAACATAATCTTTAAATATGGCAAGGATTCATTAATGTTTTAAAATCATTTTCCTACAAAAATTTCTTATTCATCCTAACTACACAAGAAAAGAAGGGTCAGTGGTATTAAATGTCAGATTGATTAGCTTCTTTTTGGAAATTTTGTAATCCTACAAGGAAGGTTAAAGGAAGGCAACAAGAGTTTTCATGTTCTTGAGATGATTCCTTAAAGTTATAATTAATTATCCTAAACAAACAAGAAAACTAAAGGAGAGGTAACTTCAACAATCAATTTCATAGCTTTTAGGAAATTTCATTCATGACATTATTTAAACTAGGAAAATTATTTATCTTAGGTTATTTTGTTTAATTAGATACATCAACTTTAGTTTGTGTCAAATTTGTTATTTTTATGACTTAGTTAACATACTTTGGGTTTATTGTAAGTGAGTAAATATTAGCCTATAAGTTTTGGGTCTATTAGGGTTACTAGTTGAACCATTATATAAGGTTTTGTAAGCTGAAATTTTCATTAGCTATTAATTTATAAAATAAATTTGTGTTGCGTGATGTAACATGTTTTCTTTGCTAGGAAAAAGAACAAATTAACTTATCAATGTATAACTGACCTTGTGGCATCTTCCTTATACTTATCGTTTGCAAATTGGTATTCGTTAGATGGGGGTTTCTTATTCCAATAGTATTGATATCTTAGGACAGGTTTTCATTGTGTCATATTCCTATCAAACCTGATTTCTTGGCTTTTTTAGAGTTGTATCATCTTCGTTGTGGGTTGCTTAACCACGTGATTAAGAGGTCCATATCATTTAGTCTACTTAAACACTTTAATGATAAGTTATACTTTTATATTATATTTGATTACAGTTATAAGATAGAAGAGACATAGACAAAAGAGACATAAATGTATTTGGTTGAAGAAACAGAGACATAAAAATGAATTCATCTTTAGAATAATTTTGGAGTGAATTTATGTACTTCTAAAACATGAGATACAGAGGGGACATGTCTCTAGAGATAATATTTTTTTTTTAATTTTTATTCCTAAAATATCCATGTAAAAAACTCTCAATTCTAAAATTATCCAACTAAAACATGTAAAGATAAAAATTGTTATTATTATAGTTTTAAAACTCGACTCGAGGGTCGACATGAGGCAAGGTTCAGGTTAGAGTCGAAGGGTCAAACTAATTGACCTAAATTTTTTTTAAAAAAAAGTCGACGGGTTTTTGATCCATGTTTTATCACAAGTCAACCCGAGTTTTTGATCAGGTTAGGTTGAATCAATTTTTAATTTGTCTTTTCTTCAACTCAGCTCAATTTAGACTCTGGATCGACCCAGTTTCTAGTCAACTTGCCATGTCAATTTTGATTTTATAACTAGTGTTATTATAATATTATTAATTCAACTCTAAATATAACCTAAAGTAAAAAAAAATCTAATTATTTTTTAAAATAAATAAGTTTTATAATAATACATATTAAGAACAAATTAAACTTTTTTATATTTTATTTTTTCTTGTCAATTATAATTAAACAGGATATAAAAATAATTATTTTATCTGGTACACTACTTACCAAATATAATTTTTTTAATTTTAATTTTTATTATCTTTATATTTTTTATCCCAAGAGAGTAATTAAATAGTATATTACTAATCAAACACTATATTAAACGCTACATTAATTTATTAATTTTATGTTAAACAAGTTTGACGGAGAAAGGATGACGTTGGCCATGAAATTAGAAAAAGAAATAAGAAATAAAGAGAGCGACGTCATAAATTGAATTATAATTATCCAGGATCTTACTATCACCTTCACTCAATCCGAAAATCTCCAAATGTTGCTACATCAGGACCTTTCCTTCTCTAAAACCCTAAACCCTAATTTCTCACCTTTTCCTCCCCGCCCCAAAATCCTAAGCCTAACCCTTAAACCCCAATTCCTCTGCACCATACTCTCATTTCCCAGCCAAACCCCCCAATTATGGCGCCAAGATGCCTCTCTCCGCCGAGACACCCGCTCCTTCGCCGGCCGGAGCAAGAAGGAACCGGGCGCTCCATCTCCTGGTCGAACCGGAGGTTACCGCAGACCGAAGCGGAAGGCACGCATTAGAAGGGTAAATATAGAGGAATCCCCTTACTTCCGGCTGAAAAACTCCAACAAAAACCACCCAGATAACTTGACAGAGGACCAATTGAACCAAATTGGTCTCGGGTACGATTACATGGCTCGGTTCATGGACAAAGATGACCCAAATTTAAAACACCCGTATGATTGGTACCGATATGGAGAGTACGGGCCTTATTCATGGCGAGGTGTGGTTGTTGGTGAACCAGTGCTAGGAGGGATTACTGATGAGTGTGTGACATTATATAGTCAAGTGAAAGATGATGCAGAGTGGGATAAAATTGAGCAACATGAAATGGCTGTTGATTTTGGAGAGAGGTTGAAACAAATGAATAAAGAAGCTGGGTTTCGTCATTTTTGGGTTTTTGTTAGACATCCGAAATGGAGGTTAAATGAAATGCCATGGGAGCAGTGGACACTGGTGAGTGAAGTTGTGGTGGAAGCCGGGAAACAGCGGTTGGATAAGTGGAATTTGATGGGGAGGTTAGGGAATCAAGCAAGGAAGTTGATAACACGGTGTGCTGCTTGGTTTAGGCCGGATATTATTTATGTTAAGAGGCCAGTTTTTCAGTGTAGGTTTGAGCCTCAAGATGATTTTTTTAGGGGCTTAATGCCCTTTTTGGATCCGAAAACAGAAAAGGATTTTTTGTTTGAGTTGGAGAATGAGGATGGGAGCGTGCAGTTGTGTACGTTTTATGAAGGGTTGTGTAAGATTGTGAAGGTGAGTCAGAAGGCGTTTGTGGATGATGTGGTGAATGCGTATGAGAAGATGAGTGATGAGAGGAAATCAGAGTGTTTGGGGTTCTTGATGAGGAATCATCCGGTGCAGTTGTTGCATCCGTATACGAAGGAGTGGAAGGCTAAGTTGGAGGAAATTGAGTTGGGTTGTGATGCACCAGATGACGATGAGGAGTATGGTAAGAATGAAACTGAGTACACTGAGTGGATTGAGGATGATGGTGATGGTGATGGTGATGGTGATGATGACGTGGTTCTGGACATGGAAGGAGGTGGAGTTGATCAGGATGATGATGATGAATCAATAAGTGAAGAAGAAGATGATGATGAAGAAGAAGAAGAAGAAGAGAACGAGCAGTATTGGGAGAAGAAGTTTAAGAAGGCATTGAGTAGTTCTGAAGAGATGGAGAATCTTGTGAAATGGAGTGTAGATAGAACTGATGAGATATATAAGAAGCAGTCTAAGGCCATGATGCAAGGGGAAGAAGGGAAGGGGAAGAGTGAAGCGGATGGAGATGAAACTGCATTGAGAGGTGTTCGAGCTAAAGTCAGTCCAAAAGAATGGAAGATTGTGGGGATTGGTAGATGGGGAAGGAGGATCAAGAAGGCTAAAATACCTCCGGGTTTGTTTCTGAGAGCAGCAGTGAGACCTTTTAGATATAGGAATCTAGTCAAGGAGATTGTTTTGACAAGGCATGCAATCTTGGACGGTGATATCGGTGGGAAGGATTGAAGTTCTGGATCTGCGGATTGTTGTTTTTTGGAAGTGATCCTCTTCTGTGAGCAATTGTGAAATTTCTTTGCCAAACCAACTGCACATTGCTCGAGTCTTTGTTAAGTGCTGTGAGCATGTAAAACTACTCGTACAATTTCGGTCTGATTTTGTTCAGAGTAGAGAATGTTAGACTCATTTTATTAAATGGTGTATGGATCACCGCATGATGTGTGCTGTGATTACTGTGAACTTACACTGCAAAATAAAGTATGAGAGCATTGTATTTCTAGTCCATGGCACTTCAAACTGATTTTCCTTGAAAGCTTCGTCCTAAATTATGTGTTAATAGTTTCCAGGATAGAAGAAAGCTGAAAATGGCTCTTGATGAGGCAGGCAGAGAGCCTAGGTAGCAGCAGAGGTATGGGATGATTGTCATTGAGCTTGATGCATAAAGCAAAACCCCAGATGACGAAAGACGAAGGAACAGGGTGCTTAGGATTTGTGGTCGCTAATTCAATTTCACCATGTCAGATTATCAGGTTCTGTGAAAAGTCGAACAGGAAAAAAAATGCTGCTGCTTCCACGATTTTGCAAGGCTGATTATTCTCCCAATCTTTTTTATCAATACGTTAAGATAGTTTTCCAAGTTGGACGAGTATTAAGCAAAAATCCGTAAATTAGTAAACCGTCTACTGACCACCTGCATTAAGTTGGACATCAACAAACTCATCTGGGTCGGTGAAGCTGATTTGTTTTTTGTTTACATTTAATTCCTTCTCTGGACAATTTCAAGGACACACATCTAAGAACTCAAAGAAATGAATGAACTTCCAGAGGTTCATAGGTTAAGTTGATGAATTAAAGAAAAAAAACATAAAAAATAAAAAACCGAAACCTCAACAAGATGACCATCACCCGAGCTATAATAATCACGTTTGGCATGGGAAACGAGATGTCTTGCATACTTGCTACCATTTTATATTGCCGTAGCTTCTGCTGTTTGCGTATAGAAAAAATTATTTGGTCAGTTTAGCTCATGTTTTTGGTAATAGATCTCATCTATAATTATATTTCAAACATTGTTTTTGTCGTAGTTAAACTAACCTGATTTTAGAGTGTTTGAAATTGTGTTTTTAAAATAATTTTTTATTTGAAATAAATTAAAATAATTTTTTTTAGATTTTCTTAAAAAACTTTGTAGTAACTAGGAGCTTAATAAAAAAACATACAAGGCCATAGGTTTTTTGGCTGAAGGCAAATATTATAAAAAATTATGAAGTCTTAATGTTTCATTGTATATACAGACTCAAAACATTATGAATTCCTCTAGTATAATGACTCTTCTTCTCTTCCCAAACAAAAATAATAAACTAGACATAAGGATAAATTTGTATTTTTTTTTATTAGGATTTATTAGCCATTATTATATTAATTCGGGACAATTCTATCTTTTTTTTAGTAAGTAAAATGACTTAATTACTTAAAAGCAAAAATAACTAAACTAACATCCATGAGCTTTTTAGTCTCTTTTCTTTTTTAAAATACAATAAAATGATTGAATTATATTTTAAAGAAAAAATTACTAAAATTGAGTTCAAGGGTTATTTGTATTTTCATTATGTTTTTGTTTTTTTGTTATAATCAGATTGATTTGGGAGTAATTGGGTAATTGAACAAGTAAAAAATATTATTTTTTAAAAAAATAGTAGATGCATATATTATACGCATCAACGAGTGGATTGTTTTCTTATCATTCAGGTAGTGTGTATGATATCTCACGGTAGACGAAAGCAGGTTTTCACAACAGCATTCGAATCCTCTCGGTGTTCTTGCTATCCTAGGCGGTGCGTGTAGCCAATGGACCTCTAGTTTTGTGTTCACGGGTTTTTTTTTTTTTTTTTATCTTTCCTTCTTGATTTTCATGCCTAACCCTTCAAGTTTTAAAACAACCTTTCAATTTATTTTTTCTTCAAATTTGATCATTGTTCTTTTTATTACTACTTGTCTTATTTGAAATAATTTATAAAAATAGATTTCTTTTCTAATTTCATCATTTGATTTTTTAATCTATCAGATTTAGTCCCTATTCTTATTATTATTTTGTTTTATTTGAGATAATTTTTAAAATTAATTTTTTTTTAATGATTTCATCTTCCTTTCATTTTTTTTCCTAATAAATTTGATCATTGTTCTTTTTATTACTATTTTTTTTACTTTGGCAAGTTTTGAAATTGATTTTTTTTTATTTCATCTTTTCACATTATTAGTTGGGAATTAAGCTTAAATCTAAGATTTCACGGGTAACCTAGGTTTAAAAAAATTCATCCGGGCTTATTTATTTCATCCATAATTTTTTTATTAGCTTTTTATATGGTTTTTCACTAACTTTGAAAGCAACCTGGATTATCTTGAGTTTTTTTGTTGATTAAATTAAATTAATTAATTAAATAAACATAACATTTTGTTTTACTTTATAGACTATTACTTTTATAACACTGCAATCTCTTTCAATGTTATCATATAATATCTCACAATAGAATTAATAACTATATTGATGATCTTTTTCTAGTGGTAAGATAATATCCACAATAAAACAATAATAAATCTCCAAGAAGTTTTTTTATTTTCCCGCATATAATATTAATAACTCATTTTTTATTGTTAATTATTACCAAAAAATTTTTGCTTTATTTATTATCAATATTTTTTTAATTATATTATTAAATTATCCAAACTGATTATATTCATTCGAGTGAATAATCAGTCAATAATCAAGATCTTAAATTTTCCTCCTTTAAGATCGTTAGTGTTACCTAAATATATATATATTTTTTAACATGAGGAAGAATTTGAACCAGTCCACGGCTTGCACGGGCCACCGCAAATCACCTATCTAGTAGTATTCACAAAATCAGCTCAACTATCCGAATTCAAAACAGAGTTAGCCTCTCCAAGTTATTGATGGTTTAACCCCGTTTAGTTTTGCAAGTTCTGTTACAAACTTTTTAATAACTACAATAGAAAGAAGCCTGGGGATGCAGACGGAGAGAGACTTGGCATGAATCAATCCAAAGCATATCAGCAGCTTCCAGTACAAAAAAGAGATGTAAGATCATTGGCGACGCTAATTACAACTTTGATCTGGATCTTTTCTTGTTAGTCATACATCAAGAACCACTGTCACTAACCACGAATTCTTAGACACCAAAGTAGTCCTCTGGGACATGGAATTTCAATCCAATAACCTGCATCCAAAACAAACCTCATTTAACTCTTGAGCAAATCATTGAACCAATTGTCAACAGTAAGCAAAACCAATTTTCATTACTAATCCAGCCACTTATAAATTGAAACGCAAACAGTACAGACAAATGAAGGATAATTTATTCAGGAAATAAGGATAAATGATCTTCTGTGGATGATCACAATGTATGCATAACTGATAAATCTAACTATACCTTTGCAAATTTTATGTCAGCATCGCTATGATCATTGGGTCTCCCTGCTGCATCACCAACATAAAAGGATCTACAAACGCACAAAATGAGAAGCCATATCAAACCACCATTCTGGTTCATAAATTAGTAACATTCTATAATTCCACAACTACACAAGATTGTTGGTGGGAGTAACGATAATACAGCCTTAAAA
This sequence comes from Populus deltoides, assembly GCA_015852605.2. Lineage (NCBI taxonomy): Eukaryota > Viridiplantae > Streptophyta > Magnoliopsida > Malpighiales > Salicaceae > Populus > Populus deltoides. Next base: position 10,550,582 of record CM027570.2, read on the forward strand.
AGTCCTTCAAATGTTGAGAGTGATATCTTATAAAGCCAACAGGCCCCAAATAAAGAAATGAAGAAATTAAGGGAAGAGGAAAATAACTGATCCATATCAATGGAGATGCCAGAGTTAAAGTGTTTCTCCATAACCTGCCACATTCCAGGTTTGGGTTTGCGGAAGGGATCTTCTACTTTACCATCATACCCACAAGCTATAAAAACCTGCATGCAGACATTGCAAGTGAATTATTTCAATATGCTAATGATTATTTCCATGTTCTTTATACCAAATGCATTACTATCTGTGTCAGATCCATACACTATGTCAGATGACAAGGGACTACAAGTGATGTGAGGGCTGTGGTAGATTACAGATGAAGAACGTGTTTTCATACAATAGACTAGTCAAAACCATCAGTCATGACCAAAAAACATAGCCAATGATAAAGATCTTCATAGGCAAGAGGATGTTAACCAGCTAGTCATTTGCTCTTCTTGCAGTACTTAGAATAGATATAACCGATCCTAGGAGAAAGAATCAGGCTGAGTAGGGCCATCCAAATAACACGATCTTACGAGTTGAAATTTCAGAGGCACCTTGTCAAGAAACTAACAATTCAGAATTGATGAGAAGCCAAACAACTTTGAATCTTTTGAGATAATATCAGAAAAAGGTCAGGGAAGTTGAAGCTATCAATAACTTCCAGGGAGACTAAAAGCATTTGAAAATACTGGTGTCTTTGAGTAGATATGGTTGAAAATCTTCGCTTTAATATCTTATTTTTCTCTCAAACCTCCCTGAACAAAAAAAAAGGACAAATTTTCAGCTATTGCATCACATGACAAAAAGATGCTACATGTAGTCAATTAAGAAACAACGAATGACTGTACAGGCTGATCTTCCAGGAGTTGGAATTCTACAAAATGTTCGCGAAATTCATATCTTAATGTCATCTACCTAAACATGTGTTGTCATCTCAAGGACACAAGGTCCTGGGTTTCATAAGGATAATATATGTCAACAGAGATTCCATCAAAAGAACAAAAATAATAAAACAAATCAGCAGAATGAACAAACCTGGATTGGAACCTTGACATGCTTGATGAAGTTGTTTAGGCGTCCAATTTTTGAGTCCACAGCTACCTGCCTTTTGTTCTTCCAGCGATCAATATTGGATTCATTCGTGAATATAACCTAAACATGGCATAAATGACATTTTAACAGCATAAACAAATTAACAGGAACAAAATCTGGTGACAAGAAGCTGGAAAAATACTTTTTTAAATCAAATTTTAAGACACAAAGCCTTTGCAAGAAAACAGACAGACCAGCTTGAAGCCATCATTATATAAGCTCAGCAGCTTCTCTGGTATTGAGGAGAACATGATGGACCAAGCATCTGCACCTACTCTGAAATCAAAGAAGCATTATGAGGCAATCCATTACATTCTCAATTTGATCCTTGTATGCAATGGAAATTCAACATAAGACTTGGAGACAGCCACTCAAAGAAATAGAGGGTTAAAGATTCCAAGTTGAAAACTCTGCCCAAGTGTCTGGTCACTAAAACTGATAGTGGAAGCAATTAATCACATGGAGCAAAAGGAGAAACCCAAGAAAATACAACTTCATAGAAATCTGCAAAAGCAAAAACTGTTCAATGGATGACTTAAAAAGGGGGTGTATACCTCTTGACAGATGTTTTTGCGAGACAGCCATCAAAATCAAATGCAGCAATTTTATTCGAATCATGGAGACCATCATCCTGCAAAATGCTGAAGTTAAGTTTTCACGTACACACCAACAATGCTTTGCGAGCACAAAAAGAAATGGCATATTGCATCTGAACATTACTAAGAAAAACTTAGTCTTACTTTACTCATGCATATATACAAGAACTCTACACCTTTCAATTCAAGATGGTGAAGGAAATCAAACAAAAACAGAGGCAAATGTTACTCTTTCCTTGGGCCATGCTTTGAACCATAAGATATATGGAAATTCAGTTAATCTGCAAGGGTGTGTAGTGTGGCTGGACATGGGTGTGTCTTAGCAGCATTGCCCAAAAATAAGGCCAACAGCTCACCCGTTCAAGAAATATAATTGTCTGAAATGCCTTCCATTTAGGTAATAATGTAGCGTCCTGAATCAAAAGGAAAGCATAAAACAAGTAAGAAACACAGACTTTTTCCAAACATGGGAAAGGCATATAAACAGAAACAAAAGAAAGTTGATATATGAAAATGAAGTCGGAAAAAATACAACAATATGCATTCAGAATATATCTGACCTTATAATTGTCCCTAACATCGGAGAGTGAAAAGGCTATGTCCAGGCTGGCTTCCTCATTAGCTATTGACAACTAGAAGCAATGATGTTCAAAATAAAATAAATAGATTTCCAATTGAAAATGAAAAGTTGTATCAAGAAAAGTAAACCACCATTGGAATATGCCAACAAATTAAGGACTTTATAAATTAAACACTCAGAACATCACAAGACAACCTTCCAATTGAGAACTTGGCAATTAAAATCATAGAAACATAAATTTAGAGAGGAGAAAACAATAACAAGTAATGAAAACAAGATAATCTACCTTAGTTTTCTTTGTATTTATTTTCTCCAGTTCACTTTCTTCCGCATCTTCATCCGTTCTCTGAATCAGGTTATGAAAAAATATCAGCAATACAGATGTATGCGCAGGAGTACAAACATAAAGATAGCTGAGTTTTTAAGATATCCATATGCCCTTGATACCTTGGAACTTTTCCGGCTTATTTCAACATCTTGATCTCCATTTGAAACCTGTAATGTTGGAATATGTGTTAATTAGAATAGATAGATGCTTATAGAATAACCCTCTAGAGTCCAACCTGTACATCCCACCACACATTCGTCCCAAAATATAAACAAAAAACAGCACGCTAAGAACACAAATCCTTTGGCAATTTTTATATGCGCATTGTAAATTCATCCAGCCAAGACCACATATACCTTTGTCTTTTCTAAAAAAAAAACATTAAACAATAAAAAAGGGGAATTTTCGTACTATAAATGAGAATTTTCGTCTTAAATCTCTCAAGCTGAACCAGAGGAACACAGCAAAACTAATAACCATGACAATTACAACAAAATCATCATTAATGTCATAACAAACCCTAGCTAATACTCCATAATCATCATAACTGCCCAATTAGAATACAACCAGTTGCCATGACGACAAACCTAAAAACATCGACTGCTGTTCGTGTTCATAAGGAAGAGCATCAATAAATATTAATTAATACCTGCTCCGCCAATTTCTTCAGAGCTTCCTGATCACAACTCTGCAAAACACGATCAAACGGTTAAATTCTCACTTACCATTAACCCGTAATTTTTTATAATTAAAACCAAACAACATAAAAATCCCCAAAACCCCACAGAAACCCTAAAACCAAAAAACTACCTGGAGAGAATCAAACCCTCCAATGTGCTCGGTAGAGTCAATCTTGTCAGAGAAGCAACCCAAGTGATGCCATTTGGTCATATCAAACCCTCTTGAGTCTCTACTGACCAAACCCAACCTGAGGGCCTTAGCAGATATTGCTTTCGAGCATGTCTTGCACGATGACCTGCTCGATTTCGCGTACTCGGCGATGATTCTGGCTTTTGAAGTAGGAGGCATTGCTCTTTTGGGGTTTTGGAGACTGGAACAAAGACTAGAGTATTTTGTAATTCTGAAAAAGAAAAGACAAGAGTTTTTGCTGTTGGAGGTGAGAGCTGTACAGTATTGGGCGAGCATAGAAAAGTTGGGTCCTTATCGGAAGTCGCTTAGCCAGCGGGCTATTAGCCTCAACTTCTTCCCGCCAGTTTATAGGAGCCGAGCGAGCGAGCTACTTATCGTATATTATATTATATTATAGAACTAATGTGAAAATTAATGTGAAGGCCCGGCTAGCGAGTTTAAAAGAATAAATAAAAAATCCCAAAAAAAAATTAAAACCAAAACCCAAATCAACGAAATATCTGGAGATGGAGATGAAATTGAATAAAATCAATAAAAAAATAAATAATAATTAAAAAATAAAAATCAAATTTAACATAAAATTAAATTAAATATTGATGTATAAAATTAAAAAAATAAATCAATTAAGAAATGATAAAAAAACAAATATTAATTAAAAAAATAAGGACTAGATTTAACATAAAAATTAAATAAAATACAATATTAAAGAATAAAATTAAAAAAAATAATAAAAAAACCAAAAAAACCAAAAAATAAAAACTAAATTTAATATAATAAACAATTGAAAGGATTCCTTTTAATTTTTATAAGCAAACATTATTCCTAAAGAGAGGTGGGAAAAAAGGTCCTATTGGAACCCACCAACATGAATCTTCCAATAAATAACCACCCGCCTAGAAAAGCCTAGCATAATATTTCTAACATTGTTGTGAAAGCTGTTATTTGGCATCATATTGATATCTTATTAGTGCTTAAACTCATAGACGCCTTTCACTAGCTGACACGTGAGATGCATGTACCAGCCAATTTGCCATGCCCGTTTACCATAGTTATTATATTTGTTTTAGTTTCAATTTTGGTTTCTTAACACTTAAATGTTTTAATTTAGCCAAATTTTGTTTTATTATACAAAACCGAGTATTAACCAAGCACTAGAATTTTCCCTCGTCATTGTGAGAATTCCATGCCTAGACAACCAAAATAAAACCACCAAATTAAATCTCAAATAAAATCAATGTGCAAGGATCAAAATAATAAAAAATGTTAAGTGTCAAAATCAAATCCCTTCATTGACCTTGTAAATTAGTCTATGGTTTCAGTAAACAAAAGAGACTCAATATTTGTCTAAGCTTCGAGTTTAGTTTCCAAATCTCCAATTCTTACTAAACAATAAAGAATCATATTTTTGTTAGCCTAGAGGTCTTTAAAATTTTATAGTTTATTTATTTTTTTATGATAACAACAATTAGTGGATTTAATATGTATGTTAAAGGTCTTAATATTGTAGGAATCTATACACATCATTTAAAGTATAATGAACTTGAAGATGTCTAAACATGTTTTTAATATAATCAAGTCTTTATAAAATTTAATTTGACATTATAAAATGATTTTCATTCAAAAATACCTACATTGCCAAAATTCCCTACATTGCCAAATTCATCATCCAATTTATTTTTATTACCAAAACTTATATAGTGATAAATAACTATAAAAATCATGTTAATCATATATTTTGGTATTATCACTCAATTCACTTTATATTAATAGCAAAGCTTCTTATCTATTTTTAGCGAAGAGAATTTATCACATGTGTTCTTATACTATTTAACTATTCTTAGCTAAGGAGGAAAACTTATAATTTTAAAATAAATGTGTCAAACACTCAAGTTGTTTTGTAACAACAATTTTTCTCTAAAAAATGGTGTCTTAGCCATTTATAACAAATGAAAAGAACACAATGAAAAGCCAAATTTCTTATCCTTATTTATTCTATACGAGTAACGGCTAAATTTCTCCTATAAATATCATTCTTTGACTTCATGAAAGTACTCTCACACTTTCTCATAATTTTACAATCTTAAATGATTTAATATTCTAAAAGATTTTACTCCACATTCTATTATCCTAAAGTTTTAAACCATAAATTGCATCAAATTCCTCTTTCACATCTTGAGCTAAATCACATCTTTATAAAGAATTGAACTTAATCCTTTATAATATTATTTTCTGAAGTGTGAAAACTCTTGTGAGAGTTTTACCTATTATGAAAATATAAGTGACACTTGAACCACTTGGATAATATTTGGTTGTAAGCCAATTCAGAGGGTTAGATCTTGATCCTAGGAAATTATTGTGAAAAGTTTAATCTTGAGCCTTGAAATAAAACTATGTAAGATTTTTAAAATTGATTCTCAAAAAATATTAGTGTATTCAGTAATTCTCATCCACTAAAAAGATCATTAATTGGTAGTGAATACATGAACATAGTTTCAATAAGTGAAGTAAATGGTTGTCCAAACCACTACAAAATTTGGTGTGTCATTCTCTCATTATCTATCTTATTGTATTTGTGCATCGATTAATTGTATATCGTTGTTGCCAAAATTTGAGGTGGTGTTTTTCATAAACATTGTAAAATTCAATTTAGCCTTAATTTCAACACCCTCCCCCATCTTAAGCTATTTTAGATTTTCAATTTTTTTAAACTGACTAACAATCGAGTGACAAAATATTTCCCTCACGTTGCAAGGCCCTCACCGAGCATCAACCGAGCTATTTTAGAATTAAAACTTGCTGTGTGTGTTTGGTAATAAGGTGCATAGTGCTTTTGTGAAAATGCTTTTCAATTAAAAATGTTTTAAAATAATGTTTTTTTTTGCAGATTTTTTAATTTTTTACATCAACACATCAAGATCATTAAAAAAAACTAAAAAGACATTAATGTAATGTTTTTTTAGGTGAAAATGTATTTGAAAAGTACTTTAAAAAGTTGTTTGAACCATAAAAACATACACTCATCTAGTGAACCTTCATTGTATCCTTAATAGTTTTCATTTCATAAACTAGTTGAACGCCCCTCGATTACGAGGATGATAAACATTGAGTTATTTGTTTTTTTTCATTAAATTGAATGTTAAACTCATGATTCTTTAGATATTTGACTTCATACATGTTTTTTATGGATTAATAATTAGTTTTTTCAAATAATCAAAATATATAATTATAAATAGAAATTGAATGTAGACCAACCAAATTATGAAACAAAATATGATAAAATGTAATGTCTTTCACATAATATTATGCTTTGATTATTCCATTTATACATTCATTTGAACACTTTATCATATGAGAGCAACAAAGAAAAAATTATCTTATATTTTCCTTCATTTCTAACATTTCACTTTATATTTATAGTTATCTTATATGTTTTTATATCCACCAAGTATTTTTTATTCATAATTTTTTGAGAATCGATATTGTAAATTTCTTTTTAATCATATTCTTTAAAGAGTTGTTGCTATAATTTTTCTTTTCTTATATTTATAAATTAATCATATTATTTAGGACCTTTAATTTTTTTATAGCACAATACAAAATAATTAAATATTTAGAATTAAAAAGTCATGCGAAAAAAAATGACACATTTTAAATATATGCAAAAAATAATTATCAATATCTTGTTTCTAAGACAATCACCACTAGAATAGTTGTCTCATCACCATTATTAACACCACTAATCACCTTGCTATCATTTTGTTACCATTATCTACATTTGCAATTTAGATAATCATAATTATATTCACTACCTTACAACCATTGAATGACCACGTCATTATTGTCCCTCCACTTCTATCACCATCTTTGTTGGCTTTTGCAAACATAACTATTGTTGCAAAGAACATCTTGATGAGTTGATTAGAACTGATATGGGTAAAGTAAGAAAGAATAGTCACCACCTAGTTTTACGATAACTAAGAACCCTAATTGATTATATTAAAAGAAAGGAAAAAATCATTATCAGGCAATATAACTAATATAGATTACTTTATATTTGTTTTTAATAATATTTTCACATTATGACGAGCCCATAAAAGCAAAAGCTTATTTGATGTTAGGTATATATAGGTTAAACTGAAAATACTATTCTACCCTTAATAAATAAGACTACATAAATATTATTTAACATCTCCCCTCAAACTCACGATGCGGCAGCTATAAACATTGAGAGTTTGCTAACCAGAAAACAAAAACAAGAGATGGAATGCGTCTTGGTAAAGAAATCTGCAATCTGCAAAGAAGAAGGAACAAAAGGCAAAGCAATGGTGCCATGTTTGAGATGATGACAAGTAAGATGACAATCGATCTCAATATGCTTAGTTCGCTCATGAAAAACTGAGTTGTGAGCAATCTGAATAGAGCTCTAGTTGTCACAATACATAAGAGTAGGATGAGAAAAGAAAACTCCCATATCAGCAAGTAACCAACATAACCAAACAATCTCTTTGGTAGTAGATGCCATGACACGATATTCTGCTTTGGTGGATGATTGAGAAACAATAGATTGCTTCTTGCTTTTCCAAGAAATAAGAGAATCACCTAAAAAGATACAAAACCTGGTAACAGACTTGCGATCTGTGGGATCACTACCATGATCAGCATCAGAGTAGGCACACAACTCCAAGGAAGAGGTGGATGAAAGTAAAAGACTGTGAAAAACTGTACCCCGAAGATATCGCAAAATACGAAGAACAACTGCCTAATGAACAGTAGTAGGAGAAGCAACAAACTAACTAACAACATGAACAACATATGCAATATCTGGACGAGTAATGGTGAGATATAGCAAACTCCCAATGATAGTGCGGTATAAAGTAGGATCTATCAAAGGTAAACCATCAGAAGAAGAGTACCTTGCGTTAACCTCAATGGGAGTATCTACAGTCTTGTTATTAGTAAGTTTAGCCCGCTCAAGAATATCTGCAACATATTTCGACTAAGAAGGAAGGTAACCTCTAGGTGAGTATGCTACCTCAATACTCAGGAAATATCGAAGATAACCCAAATCCTTCATTTCAAATCGTCTAGCCAACTCTGTCTTCAAAACTGAAATACTATTAGTGTCATCACCAGTAATAATCATGTCCTCAACATAAAAAGACAGAATGATACGAACTGCATCAGTGCACTTAATAAAAAGAGCAGAATCATGATTGCTAGAAACAAAGCTAAGAGATGAGATCACAGTAGAGAATTTCTCAAACCAAACACAGGGTGCTTGTTTGAGACCATATAATGCTTTCTTAAGCTTACAAACATATCCAGAGTCATATGAAATACCAAGAGGGGGTGCCATATAAACTTCTTCTTGAAGATTTCCATTCAAGAAGGCATTTTTAACATCAAGCTGAGAAATATGCCACTGATGAATCGAAGCTACGATAATAAGAGTACAAATAATAGTCATTTTTGCAACTGAGGCAAATGTCTCCTCATAGTCCATACCATACTGTTGAGAGTATCCTTTTGCAACCACTCTAGCTTTGTATCGCTCAATAGACCCATCAGAATTAGTCTTGATCTTATACACCCAACGACAACCAACAACACTCTTACCAGGAGGTAGAGGAACCAGATCCCAAGTATCTATCTTATGCAAAGTAGAAAGTTTCTTATGCATAACTTGCTGCCAAAACGGATTAAGAATTGCCTCTTTATAGGAAGAGGGCTCAAAAAGACAATGAATAGAAGCTAAAAAGGAAGTAAATAATGAAGAATAACAAGAATAAGCAAATTTTGGTAGTTTTGTAGACTTACGAATGCGGATGGACTGACGTGGAGGTGGATCCACAATCTCAGATGAAGCTTGAGGGGCTGTAGATGAGAATGGAGCTTCAGGTGTGCTAGAGAGTAAAGTATCAGTACCTGTAGAGTTATGAGTACAAATTGATCGAACATGGGGAAAGGTATCATTACCAGAATCCTCAGAAAAGGGATCTATACGAATAATATCAGATTTAGTCAGGCTATGAGTAGTGGATGGAATAGAAAAGAAAAATATATGCTTAAGGAAGACAACATGACGAGACACATAAAGTTTCTGAGTTATTGGGTCAAAACAACGATACCTCCTTTTACCTTCACCATAACCCAGAAAGACACAAATAGCGGATCGAGAGGATAGCTTATTGCGTTCTACATGAGGACGAAGAACGAAACAAGTACAACCAAAGACTCTAAATGAGGAATAATCAGGGACATACCCATATAACTTTTCAAAAGGAGATAGACCCGAACTATGAGAAGATGGAATTGTATTAATCAAACTTACAACAGTAAGAATAGCTTCTCCCCAAGACTCACTAGGAACAAAAACAGACAACAAGAGAGAACGAGCAGTTTCGACAATGTGCCTATGTTTTCTTTCAGCAACACCATTTTGCTCAGGAGTATCTGTACATAAAGTTTGGTGGATGGTTTCATCTAAGGTAAGCAATTGGTAAAATTTATTAAAGGTGTATTCTCCACTCAAATCACACCTAAAGCATTTGATCATAGCAGAATGTTGAGTTTTGATAAGAGCTCGAAAAGCTGCATATATCTCAAAGAATTCAGAACGATGTTTCATTAAATAAACCCAACAATAACGAGTATGATCATCAATAAAAAAACATAATATCGAGACCTTTCTTTTGTGGCAATAGGAGAAGGTCCCCATACATCAGAATGAATCAAATCAAATGGTGAAGAAAAAACAGAAATACTTCAATTAGAAGGTAAAGCAGAAAATTTTGCCAGTTTACATCCACTACAATCAGAAATGTCACAAGTTTTCAAATTTCCTAAAGCTCCTGTGGATGCCAAAAATCTCAAACGAGAAGACGAAACTTGACCTCGACGGGAATGCTATAAATAAAAACTAGAAGATGAAAGACTCAAACGAAAGGAAGACAATCAACAGTAATAGTAGCAACGACAGCAACAGTAACTGACACTTTTAACTCATCCAAAATATATAGTCCATTCTCCCTACAGTCTGTCCCAATTAGCTTCTGAGACTGCAGACCCTATACATAACAAAAAGAACCAAAAAACATGACTAAATAATCACCAGAATCACATATTTACCAACAGATGCAAGATTCAATTTGATTTTTGGAATAAGATAAACATTAGGGAGAGACAAATGAGGTGTGACAAAAGAATCAACACCTGCTAAGGGCATAGGAGTGCCATCAGCAGTTATAACAGAAATGGAGGACAAAAGGGACACAGAGGTAAATGATGAGGAATCTGGAGACATATGATGGGAAACACTAGAATCCAAAACCCATTCAGAGTGTGACATACTTGAGGAACTATAAGGCAATTGACCTATGGAAGAAGAAACGAACATTGCTTGTGGTTGCAAGAAGAGAAACTTCTAAAATTGCTTAGCCAAAGTATTGGGATCGGTAATAGAGCTTGAGGAAGCTACTGCTGCTGCAGTATTATGGTGTGGTGGTTTATAACCCTGAGGCGGTCTATAAGCATTAAATTGTGACTGACTGCCAGACTTCCAAGCTTGATTCTGCTGTCTCAACTTAGGACACTAAGCCTTTCAATGACCTTTCTGCTTACAGAAACTGCACTCATCGAAGTTAACCCTTGTGTAAGGCTTGTTTTGATGATTAGAGAATGGCTTAGAAGGTACTGCTAGTATAGAAGGATTTGAAGCAGAAAGAATTCCCTTTTTAGAATAAGACTGAAGACGTATTTCTTCAGCCAATAACTCACTGACAACAGAGTCAACAGAAGGCAGTGGAGAACGATGCAGAATTGAACCTCTAAGTCCTTCGAAGTCACTACGAAGTGCTGTTAAAAATTATACCAATCGTTGCTGCTCTCTACGCTCAATATAGGCACCACATGCCTTTAATTCTGCCGATTCTGTAAGAGCCAATTGATCCCAAAGATCTGTCATAGCAGAATAAAATTCTTGAATACTCATATTCTTCTAATGAAGAGCTTGTATGTCATTCTCTAATTGATACTGCTTTGAAAACTTTGATTGCGTGAATAACCTTTGTAGATGATCTCAAACCTCTTTTGCTGTCTCATATTTCGCCAACTGCGTACCTATCGAATGCTTAACAGAATTGTTGATCCAAGTAATGATCTTTGCATTATTTACCTCCCATGTATCTATTAAAACAACATCCCCCTCCTCAATATTCTTAGGTATCATATAAGTTCCACTAACATACCCCCACATCTTCTTACCTTTAAGAAAATTTCTCATTACATAGCTCCAATATGAATAGTTCTTTCTATCCAACCTCACACTCACAGACTGAAGTGAATCATCTCTTTCAGTAGCCATAATCAACAATCACAGAGAACCAGAATGCAAAAGCAGCAGAAAACAAAATACCAAATTGCAGAAACTGAACAGAGATTTCAAAAATTAAATAAATATCTTCTCAAAATTATACGATTACTCCAAAACACAAAACAAATTTGCAGAAACTAAACGCAAATATCAAATTGCAAAAGCTGAAGGGAAGAAGAAATACCAAAATAATTGCAGAAACTGATGAAATACCAAATTTTGCAAAAGCGGAAGATAAAATTTTGCAAAAGTTGGATCCGCGAAGTTGTGTTCAGGATTAAGCCTCGTTTCATAAAACCAGTTTTGATACCATGTTAAAATAATTAAGATCAAACACAAAAAGGAGGCTAGAATTCTGAATAATATGTATATTATGAATGCTTAGTCTTAAACTAAATACAAATAAGGTATATATAGGTTAAACTGAAATTACTATTCTACCCTTAATAAATAAAACTACATGAATATTATTTAACATCTCCTACTGCATTTGCGGGCACTTGGCCACTTAAGCAGGACAAAGGTAACGTGTTATAGGGAGGAAGAGGATGTTTACGAAGATTAAGATGGGAATCAACCTTAAAAGAAAGAATCGATTTTTCTTATTCTGTAAATCCATCTCTTATTGGCATAATCTTAAATCCCATTGTTTTAATCATATACCTGCAAGGACACCTTAATGCTTCCTCATAGTCTGCAAGAAGTTTCACTGTATACCAAGAGTCGGGGAAGGTCTTATGCAACTTGACATTGACCATAAAATACAGGGAAACTTGCATGTGTGGTTTTTGTCAAATCTCTGAGTTTGTCAGCAAATTTCCAAATAATGTTTTTCAAAACAATTTTTACTTATTTTGGGGCTTAATGGGTATTATCAATGCGAACTATTGGTTTGTTATGTTACGAAAGGAAATGCCATACTAGGACACAAGCGACCACTGAGCTTCCTAAAAGCCTGTTAATGAATCTCTTTCAACAATTGTGGGTTGGCTCACCTCGAAGCCCCATTGCTCTTCAGAGGCTTCTACTGAAGAGCTTGAGAGGTTAGCCCATGAAGATTCTGGGATGGATGCAAAACCTTCTTAGCAAACCCATCTAGTTCAATTAGCGAGGAAGGTGAGGAAGATGAGGATCAGAGTGATTGGATGGATGAAGATGGGTTTGATGAATGTGAAGAATTTAAGTTCTTTTTGAGATTGTTCACATACAGATATGAACTGAGGAATTATTATGAGAATCATTACGAATGAGGGGAATTTTGTTGCTTGGTTTATTGTGCTTCAAAGAAGGGTTGGGGGATGTTTAAGAGGTGTCTTGGACTTCTTAAGAATACCACCGCAATATCAAAGACAAAGAAGAAGAAGGCTCATAGGGCTTATGGACAGGTTATCTCTAAGGTTCTTTGTTGGGATGTTGATCAACTTCCGATAATTGTATTTGTTGCACCCTCGCAGCGGAGCGCGGCGTCGCGGCGACCATCGATTTATTTCGGGGTCTTTTTTGTGTAAAGGAGTCGCCACCTAGTATTATGGTCACTAGAAAACCTATTTGGTCTTTCAGAGATTCTAAGGCAAGGGACTGGTTGCGTAAAGGGAAGGTATTAGCACCCCTAGTACGCCCTACCTAAGGTAAGCTGCTTAGTGTTTGGTTTGTCTTATAATTGCTATGGTGTTGTTGTTGTTTTTTAATCTCATCTGTTTTCCTAGGTTTGATTCAAACTAAATTTATTAAGATAGAAATCCAAGAAGGTTCCGTGTGCTTTAAAAGCTCATTTTCCCCTTAGTATTTCAAGAGTTTACGACTCGTAAATCGCAAGGAGGAGGGACAAAAATTTAGAAATTTAGGGCGCTTTAAAAGCCTATTTTTGCCTTAGTGTTTTATACTCTCACGGCTCATAAACCATGGAGTAAAGAAAATTGAAATGTCCTCGATTATAATCAAGGCTTCTTTCAAGGATGTGTGAGGATTTATTATTCCTAAAAAATTATTTTGGATATTTACCACTCAGGGTTTCTTTATCTAAATATTAACAGTGAATAATAACAAATTATTCCCAATAATATTTTGGACATTCGTCCTTTAAGGATTTCTTTATCCAAACATTAGCGGTGAATAATAGATGAATTCCCCCCAAAATAAATTTTTATATTTTTTGGAATATTGGCCAATACCCTTAGGAGTTTTACAAACATGTTGTAAAATCCAGAAATACAGGAAAATAATTTTTTTTTGTGTGTTTAAGAAATCCATGCGAAAACACATTTTCAAAACTTTCAATATTTTTTTTGTATAAAAAAAGAGCGTTCAAAACATGTTAGGGTATTAGCCGTATGCAACACACAAGAAAATATATTTTTTTGTTTTTTTCAGAAACATGAATAACACGATTACACAAACATCACACAAAAAAAAAATTCACCTATTCCAAAATCCGCAAGAAGCTTAAAACAATTCATCTCCAATAAACAAGGTTGGCACACCAATTTAAACTTGAAACCGGAACAAATCTGACCCATCATTCTCTAAAATAAAACACAAGTCAGTGTGCACAAAACATAAAAACAAAGTTTTGAAACTAAAACCCATAACAGGAATCGTGACTCACCACTCATCCTTTACCTGATCTTGATAAAAAAAAATTGTCAGCGCGATTTCACACAAAAGAAGAGAACATATAGGAAATGCTAAGACCAAAAAAAAAACATGCCTGCTATCTCATTTTTTTTAACAATAAACAGAGAGGAAAAGTGTGACCCAGAACCTGCCGAAACAAAAAAACACAAAGTCCCTTAACTGAAAAGTACCCTCCCTCATGTTTTTCTTTTACTTTCTCCTCTGAGTAAAAACACGCCTATAAGCCACAACATTTCCTATGCAACATTCTGTGGCCAGATGACACTCAAGGCGAGACGGAGGAAAGGGACAATGAAGACCTTTAAAAACTCACAGTCCTTCGCAGCAATAGAACAAGAAAAGGAGCACACAGCTTTGACGTCAACAATAATTCTACTCAAAATCAGGGAAAAAACAACGGGCAGGCATGGTACCTTTTGTCCAGACAGAAACCAAATATATAGAGCAAAAGAAGAGACGGGTTTTAGGATAGAACAGCCCAACGGTGCCAAGTTTGAATATAACAAAGAAAAGAAGCTGGAAACTATACCGCAAATCTTACTCTCTGTTTTCTTTTGTGCTTCTGCTCCCTCTTTTCTTTCTCTCTTTCACGTTCCAGTGAAGGCTTTTTAGTATCAAAGAAAAGCCTCCTTTCTTTCTCCTTGTTTTGCCTCTGTCTCCCTTTTTTTTTCTTTTGTTTCTTCTGTTATCTGCACTATCCTCTCCTGCGTTTTTTCTTGTCTTTCCCTTTCTCCTTTTCGTCCTCCTCTCTTTAGGTCACAGAGGCAGTATATAGACATACACCGCCCTTGTTAGGAAACATTCAATGCATTAATCTAGGATGACAATCCCAGTTGATTTGCAGCCAAATAATACAAATGAGGAAACTACAATATTCTCATTGATTATGTGCTGATTCTAGTGATTTCTTTCCAACATTAACACATCATCCAAGCCATCTATGTTAGGGTTAAAATTCCAGCCATTAGGCGATGGTGAGGTTCTTCTCTTTATGGCATTTTGCAACCGTCAAAAGTCTTCGTTTCCTATGAATTATAGTTGCACAAAAACGTGATCTGCAGCTCCAAAATCAAACGAGATAATCATGGAAACTAGCAGGAAGTCGTGGAGAAAAGGAAATAAATCGGACAGGGGAGGGTTGTGCAAAAGAAAAAGGAAAGAAATCAGATGGGGAGGGGTGCATGCTGCAAAGTCTTATTTCCTTATTCGGTGCGGTAGAAATCCCGTCATTTTATGATGATCCAGTTCCAACCAATTTCCTTCTGATTCCATCTTCAATTGAATCCCTTATTTTCTCACTTTTCAATTCAGTCCTGGGTCCAAAAAAAATCCTTCGAATCAGGCCTGCGAACTTGGGCAAAAATCCTTTTCGCGGCAGGAATCCCTGCTTTCACACTAAATATTCAAACGGGAATATCTTGAGCTTCTGATATTGAAATCAAGAGATTCAAAAGCCTAGATTCATCTACACGTCTAAGACTAAAACTTTGATGAAGAAGTCGAAGTGAGATAAAATCTTTTTACAGAACAGAAACTGGCAGTAATCTAGTTGGTCAAAAGGAATCTCCGGGTCTAACTCAAAAATTGACGAATGTTGAGAATCCTGATATGACTGAGAGTATGAACTAAGAACGAAAATAAAAAACTAGGCCAAAAATAGAGTTTCTTTAGTGCAGACTCGGGTCAATATCCTTCTCGCGGCAGAATTCTCTGCCTTCACGTTAGATATTCAAACGGGAACATCTTAGGCCTCTGATATCGAAATCAAGTGATTCAAAAGCCCAAATTCATCTACACATCTAGGACTACAACTTTGATGAAGGAGTTGAAGTGAGATAAAATCTTTTTACATAACAGAAACTGGTAGTAATCTAGTTGGTCAAAAAAGTTCTTGATCTGACAATACTGAGCATCCAAATCTAAATGAGAATCTGCTCTAAGAACAATGATCCCTAGGACCTAATAAAGGTGTACCTCAATTTTTTAACATGTAATGAGTGACAGAATATACCTAGGATGGTCAGATATTGTACGAAACTGGGTCAGAATCAGAGCCTAAGTTGGAACAAAAAAATGCGACAGCAGCAGAACTATTTTTTTGGTGCAAATTCTGAGGGATTTATTCAACCTTAAAGACCAGATAAAAAAGAACGAATTTAGCATTATGAAGACTCCTGATCAACCTAAGAAAACCTGATGATTTTGGTAGTAAAGGGGAAGGATAAAAAAAGAGAGTAGAAAACAGCTCAAACAAGGTTTCAAAAAACAAAATTATTTCTTTCTGTGCTTTTGTCAATCTTTTAGCGAATATGAGCTAAACTTCTACACTCTGTTCAAAAGAGGTATACACCGTCTCCAGCACGTGGGGTCCAAAATTGAGTAACAACAGTATTAAAAGGAGAACCTCTAAGTCACTCTTTGGAAAAGTCAAGCATCTTCCCGTCTTGTAGTTTAAGTGGGTTTGAGGGATAGGAAGGTGTAGTAGGTTTGATTTATAAACAGGAAGAAAACTTGATGATTTTCATGTGTATTATGTTTGTTGGTTGTTATTCTTGAAGTTACAAATAACTTGAGTCAAATATTGCAGGGTGAGCCTGAGATAAATGTTGATGGTGTTCATGAAGGCTCAAGTTCTCCCCAGACTGAAATTGTTCATGGTAATGTTAATGTATAAAAATATTGATATTGTTCTCATACCTTAAAATAATGATAGAATCTGCGATTATTTATTATCTCCGCAGGAACTGTATCCCCTAGGTCTTTGATAAGGTGTTTGTATAACTTAAGAACTGCTTTTAATACAATTCTAAAGTAACGATGGATAGTTTCAACAGACCTATAGTATATACCACTAATAAAACAAAATCTTTGGTTTCAACCTATAATTTGTAAGAACACAATTACTTGCTCCCTCATAGACACATTTTGAGTTGATTGTAATATGTTACGACTTGTGAGAACATCACACAAATTATATAACATAACTGGTTTCATACAAATTTGTTCGACGCAATATCTATCACCTTGATTCAAAATGCTATCAATATAGAATTCTCGTTGAGCAATTGCATCTATACGTGGTTCTCTTGGTATATAAATTCTATTTCTTTCTCGTTCAATAATAGCTACTCTTGCAGCTATGACAGCTACAACTGCTCCCATATATGTTGCACGAATAATCTTACTATCCATGATAAGAAAGTGAAGTTTTCTGATAATGAAACCTAAAATGTATGGAGAAATAAACATTCAAAAAGCATATCAAATACTTACACAACCAATATAAGAAATTATGATCAAACTGACACAATCAATATATTAGGATAGCTAGAAATACTTGTAATTCTACATGTCATATTCAGTTCAATTATGTAGTTCAGATGTCATTGAAAATAAAAGCAGAAATGATTACCAGATAACAAGTTTGAATCAAAATCTAATAATCATCAAAACATGCATTCGTACATATGAACTCTTGCTCAGATATAAGCACATGAAGTCAGAGAGCATGACAATAATGCACAACCACAGTTCCTGAATCATCTGTTTTAATTTTTTAGATTAAAATCCACCATGTGGAGTACAATGGAGAGAAATCCCTTCAAAAGACACGGAAACAAGAAACACCTGCTAAAGCATCACAGAACCACAAGCATTAATATAGGAAAGATAACTCCTCATCCATTCTCTTAAATGCGATACCGCCAAAAGAAAGAATTACTCATTTTAGAGACGGACCCGTGACCTCCCCACGGTGCGGTGCACTCTAAACTAAGAACGAAGGAGAGATTGAACAAAGACTGACTTCTTTCTATAAATAATTATATAGCATAGTCCGTTCGAGTGACTCACAAATGAGATAGATTGGATCAAGGCATCCAATCATAGTCGAAAGGTATTCATAGTTCTTCCTCAGAAAAGCAAAGTCCTTACTTTGACTTAGACTTACCCGAATCAAGTCAAGGCGATGAAGCTATAAAAAAAAGAAAGTTTTGTTCCCGGATTGGAGCAAGGACTTTGCAAAATGACTTTTTCCCGCTAGGTTCAATCTAATCAATGAATCTTCAAGCAGGCAGGGTTTTTGATTTAAGAAGCTCCTACTAACTCACAGGCTCAACGACCCCTAGTCATTACATCACCAGTCTCAGTTTTGGTAATAAAACAGGCCAAATCTGGGTAGCTTACAGAGTGACACAATGCTGCACTTTCTATTAAGACCCAAGAGTCTCGCAGCTTCTATAATTATTACAGAAAATTGGTTCATCTCAGTTCCACAGACCTCAGTTTCAAGTCAAACATGGATTCACTAGAGCAGCCTAAGTTAAAAAAACACAGATAAACTGACCTCAATAGCAAAGACTGTGGATCCGAAAGAGAGAGATGGGTTCTGATTGGAATTGGGTGGTCAAGGAAAAGAGATCCTATGCTTTGGTAGTGGAACCCGCACCAACAGCAACCAAGACAGTCTTAGGGCATGGAACAGAGATAGAAGCCACACTCTCTCTTCTCAGAGCAATACCCAGAAAGAATGATGTCCTTAAGTTATTGAGTTTTGAATTCTATTGACAGAAAGATTGAAAAAGTGTGGTGGAGTTTTGTAAAGAAATATGGCGATGGGATAAAGTGACTGAGAAACCAAAATAGAGAAAAGCTAAATATTGAATCAACACGTACATTAACAAGCAAGATCTCAGATCCTATACAAAACAGAGCATGGAATTGTTCTGATTTTTTCCCAAAAATTAACAGGCTCACAAGATTTATGCAGGAAAAAAAAAGACAGATAATAAAGAAATATTTGAGGAAAATAATTACCTGAAATAAGATGATCTTTTGTTCCAATAAAGAGATTTGAGAAAGGGAGATTTACAGCAACGTAAAGTGATTTTTTGAAGAGATCAGTTGTAAAATTAATAAGAGAGAAAAAAAGGGAGAGATTTGTTTCATTGTTTGTAAGTAAAAAAGGAAAGTGTTTTCCAAGAATAAAAAGAGGAAAACATTTTCCAGCTATTAAAGTTTAGCTTTTCCTTTGACCAGAATTTAATTTCCTTTGGCTAACTTTCCATGTATTTACCAAACATGGGAAAGTGAGGAAAATGGTTTCCAGGAAAGTATTTTCCTGAAAACAAACATGGCCTTAGAAAATTTAGAATTTGTTGTGCATATGGCTCATACTCTATATTATCGCATGAAAGAACTTGTGCTAGGTTCGGTGTGATAATATGCCTTGATATGCGACAATACCACTTCATGTATTCATTCTTTGAAATAATAGGCTACACTTCCGCAAAGATCTCATCTCTTTGAGCATTCTATTATGCTATATAATAGAGATGACAAATCATCTAATTATATAATTATATCTGCCATATTGAGTGATGGCATACAATGTGTAACTAGTATATCAATTAAGATGTGTTGTCACAAGATAAATTATCACATCATACTATTTGAGCAATGCAACTCCACAATATAAAAAAAATACAAGTGAGACTACTGTTGTCTAAGTCCATGTCTAGTATGCATATAAGATAAGCAACTTTAATGTTATCCTCCGAGTATGAATTCAACACAACCTATACCACCATCAATAATGCAATTATTATACGTATATTTATGTAAAAACTAATTAAATTGATAGTTACTAATAACAAACTAATAATGGACATATCTAATAATATTATTGTCCATCCAACTCGTTATGATAAAATGACAAAATATATGTTAAATTATTTTCTTAACTCCTTATCCCATAACACCTAAAATTTAAAACTTATAAGCTACTTAAATATATTATTTTTAATTTAATGATATGATTATAAATAACATATTACCTATTTTCTAATGAGAGTTGTAAATTTACTTTCCTAATTATCACAAACATATTAGTTTTTGGGTTAATTTAGGGACATTTTAAGTGCAAATGATCTCATGACCATAACCATAGAAAAAATAAAATAAAATAAAATGCAATCCAATTAGTAACCAACTTAAAACCAAGATACTCATTGTGATAACAAAGAAATACAATGTACATTACAGAATCTGTACAAAAAACAAACATCTCCCAACTTGTTTTACCTTTTTTATGCCTGCAACATGCAGGTACTTGTACAAATATGCAAGAATGCTTGACCCCCAGCTATACTACAGAATGGCCTTAAAGTTCTTCAATAAAGGAGGATAGAACAATGGCACATATATCCTACCAAGATCCATGAATAGTATGCTGCCAAACATATAGAGTAAATATGCTCTATCATACTTGTGTATCATATCATATTGTCATCACATATAACATCAATTGATTCCAAAAATCTCTCTAGTTTGTAAACCTTAATTGTTCTAATGTAATTAAATACATAAATAATATCAATTTTACAAAAACACCCTACATTGCTTCACTTAAACCCTAAATTATCTCAATTAAATAAAATACTCACTTATCAAACACAACCCTAAACAATAATAAATTAAAACTAAAAAGTCTAACAATTTAGCAATAATACCTATAAAATTAAGAGAAATGTAGTGTTTTTACCTTTATTTATTGATGATTAGGTGTTGGTTCGAGCGGTGGTCATGCTTGAGAGATTAAAAGAGGAGATTGGGTCGATTTTTTTGTTAAACAAAAACACTAGAATGATGTATAAAGAAGAGGGGAAGAAAACTTTGGTGTTTTGGTAGAGGATTGATGGCTATTTTGGATGATCTAGGAGAAGAATGATTGAGTTTTTGGGTTTTTTTAGGTGAGGGGTGGTGACTATGGAAGGAAAAAAAAGAAAAAAAAATAGGTTTTTAACATGCAATTATGAACATCACTTTTGTCATGTAATTGTGATTGTGATTGTGATTGGTGATCATGTGTTTGTATAAAAACACGATTGGTAATTATTTATTGGTTCAAAATGTATAATTTTTAAAATATTTTTTCAGTCGGGGTCTTTGGCATATTTGTTTTAACTATGTTACTATTAAAAAAATTCCCATATTTCTCTCTTTTCCGCCTAGTTATAAAACCTGGCCCAACCCGGCGGGTCGACCCAGGACCCGGTCGAACAGGTGGCTGGATCGGTCTGGGTTTAATAAAAGACTGGCCGGGGCAACAGCCTGGCAAAACCCGGTCGACTTGGTGGGTCAACCCATGACCCGGGTGAACCCGGACGAGACTCGATTTTTTTTTCAACTGTGAGATTCGAAACCCATTAGTATATATAAATCTATGTTCCCAAGAAAAAAGTTATGTTTATTCAATGTGGGATAAAAAAACTTTTTGGTTTAAATACTTCAACTTAAAGGGATAACATAGTATGTTTTCAATGTGGGATTTGAAGCTTTTTCGTATATATATTATATGTTCCCATGAAGAAAGTTATGTTTTTTGAATGTGAGATTTGAAACCCATTAGTATATATACTCTATGTTCCTAAGAAAAAAGTTATGTTTTTTCAATGTGGGATAAAGGATAACATAATATCTTTTTAATGTGGGATTTGAAGCCCTTTCGTATATATATACTCTATGTTCACAAGAAAAAAGTTATGTTTTTTCAATGTGGGATACAAAAGTTTTTGGTTTAACTACTTCAACTTAAATGGATAACATAATATCTTTTCATTGTGGGATTTGAAGCCCTTTCGTATATATACTCTATGTTCCCAAGAAAAAAATTATGTTTTTTCAATGTGAGATTTGAAATCTATTAGTAGATATACTCTATGTTCCCAAGGAAAAAGTTATTTATTCAATGTGAGATAAAAAAAAATTTAGTTTAAATATTTCAACTTAAAAGTTTAACATACTATCTTTTTAATGTGGGATAATTTTTTTTTTAAATATTCTTTTAAACTTCATTATTTATAATATGTATAGCTTATATTTATATGAATTTTTTCTTAATTTTTTTATATAAAATATTAAAACTTTAAATATTTTTTTTAATTTTTCTGAGTTGATCCAGGTTGACCTATAAAATTCAGAATCCAGCTTCTTGACTGAATCAATTTCCAAACCGGATTTAATAGCTATATTTTTCCAAACAAGGAAGAATGTATTTTGGTTTTTGAAGGCAAATGCAGCCCACAAGCCCATACAGAAAAAACATTGGCTGTAGATGGGCCCAAATTCATTAGGCTAGGATTAGGGGTTAGTCTTGCTCGCCACGTAAAATGCAGATTCTTTTTTCTTTTTGGATAGCCCCTCGTCTTCTTATATAACGAGAAGCGGAAGCCAGTGTCCTAAAAACCAGAGATAAAGACACGCAACAACACATAAAATCACCTAACCAATAGATAGAGAGAAAGATATTATTGTTGATTAAAAGAGGGAAAAAAATGTCAGGAGGTGGACCAATCTCACAGGACTGGGAACCCGTAGTGATCCGCAAGAAAGCTCCCAACGCCGCCGCCAAGAAGGATGAGAAGGCCGTCAACGCCGCCCGCCGCTCCGGTGCCGAGATCGAAACCATAAAAAAATGTACCCCTCCCCTCTTTTATCCTCTCACGTATTATTTAGATGGTTAATTTAACTCAATCTGTCAATCCAAACATTCTGTTTTTTTTTTTTTTTTTTTTTTTTTGTATCCTTGATTATGATAGTGAAGTTAGGGTTTGTTTCTTGATACAAAAATTTAAAGAACATTTGATAATTGTCTTGGATCTCTATTTGTATTTGTTATTTTTGAATCTATTGTGATAATAAGCACCATTAGAGTTCAGTTTTTTTTTTTTTCATTTTTAGAGATTAGGGTTTAAGTGGTAGTTTTCAACTTTTCTTTTTCAAATTATTATTAACTTGTTATGAATATAAAATAATTAAATGAAAGAAATATGCATCTATATTTCCTAATTTATAAATTTTTAAAAACTTTAATCTAGGGGAAAAAGTTAAACTATATAATATGGCAGCTAGGGAAATAATAAACTGCCATCATGTTTGTTTGTGTGAACTTAAAATGATTGTATTTTAATCTGACCTGCAGCAACTGCTGGTACGAACAAGGCTGCTTCTAGCAGCACTTCTTTGAACACAAGGAAGCTCGATGAAGAAACAGAGAACCTTGCTCGTGAGTATAGCATATATCTTTTTTTTCTTGCACATCTGCACACATGTGAAAAGTTCTTTGCTGGGTAATTGTTTGTATCATTGTTAACATTGTTGTGTTTGAGTCTTCATGGTTTTCTGTGTTTATATCACTGTTAACATTGTCGTGTTTGAGTATTCATGGTTTTCTGTGTTTTATCTTGCTGTGTATAAGTAATGTTAATTGACTTTACAGTTCTCTATTAAAATTAATCTACTGGATGATGAATCATTGTTAACATTTTTGTGTTTGAGTTTTCATGTTTTTCTGTGTTTATATTATTGTTAACGTTGTTGTGTTGTAGTCTTCATGGTTTTCTGTGTTTGTCTTGTTGTGTATAAGTAATGTTAATTGACTGTACAGTTCTCTATTAAAATTAATCCACTGATTGATGAGTTTTGAGGATCTAGAGGTTTGTTTGCTGATGAAACTTTGTGTTGTCATCGGCTTGCTCTGACTTAAAATAAAGGTAGCCTTTAATCTCATCTAGAGATAAGCTTTTCCTTTTTGATCTTTAGCTGAAGAGAGTTCCTAAAGGAATCTGTATAAAGTTGCCTCTTTCTTGTCATTATTTTAGAATTTGACTCTTCATGGTGAAAATCCTGTATTTCAGGCTTTTTAAGTCATCATGGGAATTAAAATATGAGGAACAATTGTTTAAAATTAATTGTGTTTTTTTTATGATTCTATGTACCGAACAAGTAGCACACATCTTACTTCTAGATGCAACTTGCTCAGTTGAACTTCACACTCATTTCTTTGATCATCTTCATGTATAATGTTACACAAAATGATGATTATGTTTCTCTAAATCATCCCCACATAAGTTTTTGGTGTTTTAGCATGTTCCTGGACCTCGCTACTTGGTTTTAGCTCTCTCCCAAGTTGCTCTTGTTTTTGTTAGATGATGTTTGATACTTTACCACTGGAAGAAAAAATCTTCCTAAACCCTTCTGGTCTGTTTGTGTTGTTTTCCCACAGATGACCGAGTGCCAACTGAACTGAAGAAAGCAATTATGCAGGGTAGAACGGACAAGAAACTTACCCAGTCTCAACTTGCACAGGTCCCTCTCTCTCTCTCACTCTCTCATCCACAATAACTTCAGCTTTTATATCAGTACTCTTATTTTTTTCCTCCCGGTGCAGTTGATCAATGAGAAGCCCCAGATAATTCAGGAGTATGAATCCGGAAAAGCCATTCCTAATCAGCAGATTATAGGCAAACTGGAGAGGGCTCTTGGTGTGAAGCTGCGGGGAAAGAAGTGAAGTGAAGCTATAAAGTTGTTTCCCGCTGTCTCTTGAGTCTTAAAATTGGTGGTGTAGATGGGACCCTTTCTACCTTTGTTATGGCTCGCATGTAAGAAACAGTCGCTTTGACCCGTGTGATGTCTTTGAATTTAGATCTACCTTTCTGTCCTTGGTTCCTCTTCTGTGTTTTGTGGACCAAAATATTTTGGATGGTTTAGACTTGCAAGAATTTTCACCTAAAAACGAAAACCCATTTTGTAAATGACCTTCCACTTTGCATGAAGTGATGAAATTGTCTACCTCTAATTTGGAAGTTCACGGTGCCCCTTGTTGAGGATGTTGGATCAGTTGTTGCGCTGATCACAGCATTTAGATTAACAGCAAATTTAATGAAATCTAAGTGGTTTATTAGACTTCGACCGTTGTTCTGATATCCATATTTTAGAGGCTTCTCCTCAGAACTACGAAGTGTGTTTCCTGATGGGCCTTGAACTTTTAATTAATATTACATTGGAAACAATTGTAGATGTGTTTTAATTTACTGTTAATTGTAATAATGAATTTGCGATTTTATTCTTAAAAAATCATACAATACTGTCTTCCAAGGATAATATGACAATACTGATTTTGTTGGTTTTTTTTTGCTATTTTTTTAAACGTTAAAGTACTTTATTGCCTTTGAAAAAAAAAAAAAAAGCTTTGTTCTAGGGGTGTTTTGGGTTTTTATTTTTTTGCTACAATATAATGACTTCCTTACCCTTGGTTTTTAATTTTTTAATGGCTTAAAGTGGTATTTTCATAAATAAATAAGAAGTTGCTAACGTGTAATTTGCATGTGTCAGTCGCTTTATATATTCAGGTCTTCGGGTGATAGTGTAACTCATTTTAATGGTTAAAATTTTTTTCTGCCACTTTATTCGATTTGTTTTGGCCTTCTCCTTCTCCTTCTCTTTATTAGGGGTTTGTGCCCGACCTTCATTGAGGCGTTGTTGATTTTTTTCTCTTTTCTTCTCTTTCCTCCTGAAAATCTATGTTTGACCCTCTAAATTTGTATGTCATCCCTTCAAGTTTGTTTTCTTTTGGTTTCATCTTTCTTTTCTTCTAATTTCTATTTATTTTATTTTAATTAATTTATAAAATTAGATTTTTTTTTCAATTTTATCCTTTAATTTTTCACTCTTTTAAATCTAGTCCCCATTTTTTTTATTTCTGTTTTTTTATTCGACATAGTTTTTTAATTTATTTTTTTTCTTTGAATTTCACCCTCTATTTTTTTCTTCTTTCATATTTGATGCTATTTCTTGAGTATAAATCCCAATGAACATACTGAATTAAAAATATAAAAACCTTAATTGTAATCCATAGTGCTTTGTAAAATATGTTATTATTGGATTGGTTTTGGAAAAATATTTCTGGCATCTCAGCATCATTTATTCTTCAACATTTAGTTAAATAAAAATTATTTCAAGAAAAAACCAAGTTATTAAACTTCGTGAAGTCAATAATCAAGTTTGCTAGGTTGGCGCGATAACCCGGGTTGTTTCGGCTCACGAGTTTAGCCTCATACTTCTTCTTTTTTTAACTGAGCTCGATTTTGATCATCTATTTTTTTTATCGTATAGTTAAAAAAACATTTTTTGAAAAAAATCCATGTTGAATTAAGAATATAAAAAAATCACTTGTGATTCATAATGTTTTGTAAAATATCCCGTTATCGAATTCATATAAGAAAAATAATATCACATCAGAGCATCATCTATTTCTTCACATTTAGTTATACAAAAAGTTATTTAAAAAAAAAACGTTATTAACGTTGTGGAGTCAATGATCAAATTTGTGAGTTTGATGTAGTAACCTAGGTTGTTTAGGCTCACGAGTTGAGCGCCATACTTTTTTTTTTAAAAAAACTAAGCTCAATTTTGATCTTCTATTTTTTGACATATGGTTTAAAAAAATATTTTTTTTTAAAAGCAACACTAAATTAAAAATATAAAAAAATTCAATTGTGATCCATAGTATTTTGTAAAATACTAGGAAAAATATCCTACATCTCGGCGTTGTCTGTTTTTTTTTACATTTACTTGAATAAAAAATTATTTTTTAAAAAACCAAGTTATTAAACTTTGTGAAATTAATGACAATGTTTACGAGTTTGGAGTGGTAACCTGAGTTGTCTTAACTTATGGTTTTGATCGTATTTTTTCTTCCTAACCGAGCTCGATTTTGATTGTTTATTTTTTTTATCACATGGTTAAACAAAGTTATTTTTGAAAAAAAAAGCCATGTTATTTAACTTTAGAAAATCCATGCACTTGTTCAATGGTATGTCGGGTTGATTTAGTTCGCGGGTTGATAGGTTTAGCTTCTCTTTTTTTTTTTTTTTAAAATAATTTTTTTCCTGATTTTATCTTTCGATACTGTGTTGATTGAGAATTGAATTTAGGGTCGTCACATTTTATAATTTCTTTCATTTTGTTTTCTACTTACGGTCTAAAAAACATTATCATGTGCTATTGATGTTTTTGGACCAGTCAAATAGATTAAGTTATGTCAAGTTAGCTCTCGCTCAATTTAATTTGAAATTCAAGTCAAACAAGATGTTGAATCAAGAAGTTTTAAAATTAATCTGAATTGTAATATGGAGCCTATATATATATATATATAATCTTCCAAGTAACCCAAAAAAATCTTCTGCTTTCTTTGTGCAACGCGCATTGGTCAGGACTAGAGAAAGACCTGCATCCAGCTACTTGAGGTGGTCTACAAAGCTTGTAACTCTTTATAATGGCTGCCCTGACCATCTGGAAAGGAAATTATATTGCGGAGAACAGGACTGAAAATTTTCTGAGGCCGAATTCATTGACGTAGAACCTTGCGATTTGGCCACCCTTTCCCTTCTGCCTTTCTCGACGCCCTCGGCGGTGCAATTTGACTTTCTCAAGTCATAACTTGGAAACCAGGTCGGTACAGGAAATACTGCAATGGTAGAACCTATATTTTGACATGGTTTGCTGCCAAGATCGCTGGCGTTTGCCTTCTTGACCATGTGTTAAGAATGATTTATTATACACCAATTGAACAAGCCATCACCCAGAAATCCTTTCCGTCCATGAAATATTGCGTGGGGAAGAAACTAAAAATTGAGAGCTTTATTAAAACCGTTGGAGAAATCAAAGGGCATATACCACAACAGTGTCTAATATTTTTGCCATAACAGTCTCTGGAGGAAACTGCAGGGGTTGTGCGCCGAGGCTTAATTGCCCACCATCTAAATTGAAAGCAACAAATTCAAACCACAAGATGAAAAATGTGCACTATCGGAGTACTTTAGTGAAGAAGGCAGAGACCTAATTATTGGAGATGAAAAATTTTAAGCTCTTGTCATTGATACAATAACAGCATTTACATCACTGGCTTCTTCCAGCCAAACCAACACTTGTAGAATGATAACAAAACATACACCGGAATCCATAATTTTAACATCATAATTATTCCCATGTAAATTACTCACATGCCAGTTTCGTGCCAAAACTAGTCAGGCACAAGGCAAATGCTTGAAAAGCTGAAAGTGGCTGCCTATAATCCATGGTGAAAGTATCATCGCCTACCTTCCCAAACTGGAGGAGGACAGTCTCCTCGTCTCCTTTCCCTCCTGGCTGGCTTTGGTCCATAGTTGCAACCAGTTGAAAGTTCTTCACCGATGCTACTGTTACCCGACCATGGAAATTCAAGCACCAACACTGCAAATGCTCATGCCACCTTGGGGCTTTGTTCCGCAAAACTGTAAATCCAGAAGAAGCAGACTCCAGTTGCGTCATCTTTGAGTTGTCAACATTTTTGACATTGGTAGTTTCTTGTGACACTGGGCACTTAAGTGAGCAAACCATCCTCCTTGGACCTCTTGACTTCAAGAGGTTAAATTTATACCGAGACCTGCCCAACCTCAAAATTGCCTGCCGGGACTTGAGGGCTTATTTGCTTGCTTGCAAATCGCCGGCTAGCTCTGCTACTTGAAGGCTTAGCACCACTGTGTGGTGGCTGGCTGTCATATATCGTAAAGTTGGTACCGAGGAAGTCTGAACTGCAGTATTCAAAGGAGCAATGGAATTATTTTTCATGACTTGTAATATCACTAGCTGTCCCAGAACCACAACCTTTTCTATTATTCAAGATACTAAACTTTATTATTTACAAGACACTAAACAAGGTACCCTTCCAATTCAGATCCATATTACTTCTATAATGAAATGCCATATATTATGAATAAAAAAAAAAGAGCTTAACACGTAGAAAAAAAACCTGAAAACTTGATCATCCAAACACTGGCATTTATGTGAATGCAAAGCATGAACATGAGAACAAACAATGCTATCTGGATTCTTAGCAACTGTGCAAATGGTTCCTAAACTCCAAGGCACAAATTGATGGGTAGGCAGTAAGCATATCCATTAAAAGCATTATTTTGGAAACAACCAATCAAGACTTCTGTTGATACAAAAATACCCCACCTTAACTTTCCAACATAAGCATTACTTCCTTGGGATAAGTCATCAGCATCAAGAGATATGATATACTCTGTGTGAACACCTTGCCTATACCTCCGTGCTGCCAGGAGAAACTTCCCCTTGTCCGTAAACGCTAGATAGAAAAACAAAAGAGGATCTCAGATGAGACAATGCTCAATTGTTTACATTATGCTAGTCAAATGACAAGACAAATAATCTAGTGATGAAAAACTGAAATCCAGGAAAGGAAAGTAGAAAGTAAAACTAGAACATAATTTGCAACTCAATTTTTACAAACTTCAGAGCACACTGCATACCAAGTCAAGCCATTCATTATAAACTTGATTGTTCAGTATTGCCTACTTACATCTCAAATTTTCTCCCTTTCCAAACATGGCTTACAACATCCTCTGTGTTTGGGAGTGCGGTAGCGGTTGCTTTTCAATGTACATTTTGCTCAGAAATGCATCAAAATAATTTTTTTTAAAATTATTTTTGACATCAGCATATCAAAATGATATGAAAACACCAAAAAATATTAATTTAAAGAAAAGAAAACAATAAAAGAATTTCAAATTTTTTCAAAAGCGCTTTTGAAAAACAAAAACAAATAAACATTACCAAAAGCAAGGACAATAATGTGAGCCACTACTATAAAAGAAAAAAATTGAAACCATTACCATAAAAGAAATTTGAATACAATTCTAATTTTCTCTAACCAAACATTTTCATAATTTAATTTCCATGTGCACTTCAGAAACCAGTACCTGACAGTACATTTATAATCCTTATTTAATTTTATATCTTGCTTGAGCACCAACTCTTTGTGGTGCATGTACCAGAATTGCTTGAGAAACAATGAAATTGCAAATATAAAACTCATAGTTGTTGATTGATACAATATCTAAGCAAGTCCTTGCGCTCAACAGTTTCTGCTATGATAGATTATATCACGCACTAACCCTTAAAAAGTACACAACTTGCCCAGATTGCTACTTTCCATCACATGATGATCAACACACGAAGGAATATTTAATGTCAAACTCCCTGAGTATAAAACTTGAATTAATGGAGGAAGAACATGTATAATTTGTTTATTTGACAGCATATTTGACACCCAGATTTATACATGCAATGAAAACTCATCCCGGAGCCATTTGCTAATAGATTTTTAGAAAATTATATGATTCTATACATAAAATCTCCATGTTTGCAGAAGAAATGTTGGATCCAAGTTTCCAGGCTCAATTACCTGAACCATTGACCATCACAAGGCACCAGTCATAACCCATAAATAATTGAAGAAACCAAAAACATTTTCACCACTCATAGTTCACCAAATTCAAAAGCTTTTTACCTGTTCTTTTTTACTTTAAAAAAAAAAATTAATTTTACATTACGAGCTAGTCAATATATAGGTGAGACACCTAAATCAAACAAATTTCATCTATTGAAAAGAATGCACATATCAAATAAGGACCGAGTCAAGTTGATTTGAACAAGTATTGGGCCACCACTCAATAATATCTACATAGACAAAAGTCAAAGTATAGGCTGACAAAATGAATCTTATCTCTTTCATCTTTGGTACTAGCAAGTCACATGTCAACAATTTACACAAAAACTAATTAGCTCCAAAACTAGTACATAGAAAAATCCTCTGTGCATCTTCATAATTTGCAAACACGCATCTACCAATTATTTACTTACATGGAGTAAGAGCAAGATACAGGTAAAATGTTGAAGTCTTCTTATTCCGTTTTATAAGACATTGATGGGGCAAGTCGCGTGGACCCGGCTGCATTTATAATGAAAAGAAAAAGAATCATCAATTCCAAAACTTCAAACATGTTTGACCAACAATGGCAGCAAGGCAGTAAGTCACACAACACGGATCAGCAAGCTGAATAGAGAATCCAAAAGTGACTAAATTACCATACAAACATTTTGCACAGAAATGACAAATGGAAAGAAAATAATAGAATAAAAAACAGCAACGTAATTTAAGATACGTCTTCAATTATTCTCCAGGAATCACCTCCTCAAAACCAAGTCACGTCTCAGCTCAGCAAGTTATACGAATAGATCTTAATTCTAAATTTACAATTTGGTAACCCGTGCCTTGTCTAATACCATATGTACTCTAACAAAAAATGGAAAACATGTTCTAACATCGAGAAGAATATCTCCAAAATCTTACGCAAAAGAACGATCGCATCAACATATAAAAACACCATGTCCCAGATGCAGACCCAGCCAAAGTGGGATCTGAGAAGGAGTGTTTGATGAAAATGTCCTCCATAATTTTCTAAAGAAGTTACTGTTTCCAATTTCTGAGATTCAAACCCAAAAGCAACTTTCACCATTTCCCTAACACCTCATAATTCTCTGAACATGGATGAATATTCTAAAGGTCTAAATATGCAATTTTGAGAGCAGAGAAATTGGAAAATCAATTCTTGAAACCCAAAATACAAACCTTTATATTAAAGCTATTTGCCTTCTAAGGTTTAAATTTCAAACATTTCCATTCTCCTTCATTTATTATTCCTAAATCTTTGGTTTGTCTTTTTCCACTAAAAGAAATTAATGCAATTTAAAACAAATTAAAAGAATAATTAAGGTAAATTATCTAGTAAAATTCAAGCAAAAGCACAAAAACTTAATCCCTAGATCCCCAGTAACTTGAATCAATATAATTAAATAAAACCCAATGAGAATGACAGAATATTCCTTCACACAATATTTATAAAAATTCAATAAAAACCCCCTGAGATTCACCATAATAAAATAAAAAATCAGACCTGTTTAAGGCAAGAAGGGAAAGTGATTTTTCCAGAACTTCCATTATTGTTGTTGTTGTTAGGAAGAGACTTGACGATGTCTTTGGTAACTTCTCTCCATTTCTTACAAACACAAGCACATGCGACGACGTTTTGTCTCTGTGGCCACCGATCCTCACTCTCTTCAACTCTTTTTATTATTTCTCCTAATAACTCAGGCAACATACTCCCCCACCCATCCGACTCACCCCCCGACTCACCAACGAGTCGCCCCGATTCCACTCCATTTCGTTCGTTTCTGTTCTGGTTATTGAACGATCTTGAGAACCTTCGCGATAAAAACGATCTTCTCAGCGACATTAGAAGGCAGGCAGACGGAGAGAAAGAAAGAGAAGAAAGCAAACTGTTTTTTTCTTTTCTTTTCTTCTCTCTCTTTTTTTTCTGAGTGTTTTTGTCTTAAAACTAAAGGGAAAAAAAAAAGCACAGGGGAGGCAGTTCCTCTCTCTTTTTTCTTAAATTTATTTTGGCTGGAAATGGAAACGGTTTATAAACTGGTGTGGCTGTATGATGTTAACTTAGACAGACGAATGGGAGACCTGATTTTGAACAGGTGGCGCGAGGATATTAATTGAGGGGAGATAAGGACGTGAGAGTAGTGTGTTTGGAAGGTGAAAGTCAAGAGACGGTGCTGCTGGAGGTAGGAGATTTTTTTGACTGGGTCCGCTAAGAAACAATAAAGCGCAAAACTGTGCGTTTTATGGTGTTTGCGTTCGCTTAGCCATCCTACTTTTGTTTAAATCTATTTTTATTTTTATTGATTTTTTTATATATATATATATATATATATATATATATATATATATATATATATATAAAAGCTGCAATGAGATTATAATTATTTTAGTTTTCAGCCAAATTCTTTTGTCTAAATGGGGAGATCCGGATTAAACCGGAAGAAAACCGGTGATATATGTGGACAATAATCCACGTAACCTTGCCTATCTATTACGATAAGTTTGCATTGCGATGAATTGGCTAAGTCTGCCCTGTGTTGTTCAAAATTGTCCTCCAAATTTTGCCTAAAAAAAAGTTAGTGTCAAGACAAACTTGGTTTAGTTTTCAAATTTTAAATCGTCTGAATAAACAATTTCCACTTCAGACAATTGTGTTTATTTTTAGAATTTCTATGAAATCGAAGGAGAGCAAAATGGTAATATTGTCAAATGAGTTATCCTATGTATAAAGAATCTTTTGATACGAACAAAATACGTTACATATAGGTTTTCTTTTCTTCAACAAATAACACTTTTTATTCAAAAAATAATTGGTAAAATAACACATTTTAAAAGCATTTTGGTTAAATAGTATATATCGTGATTGAGAAACGTGACATTCAAATTTATTATGTATTTAGAAATGAAAAACATAAAAACATTTGTAAATTTTGGTGAAATAACATAATTTATATATATCATGATTGAGAAATACGATATTCATTATTTTTGTTATTCAAAAACACATAATTCTAATAACAAAAATATGAAATGGGCTAGCACAATTATGATGAGAAGAGAAAATAGAAAGAAAAAAAAGATTTTAAAGGCACATCGAAACTTCGATTATGACATCACCAATATTATTGAAAAATTTTGACGAGATGAATTCAACGACATCAAGAAGAGTGAGCATCATTTACTGTTTAAAGCTGGCAAGTGACTCAATTGTTTTTGGTGACAAGCGTGGTCTACTCCAATCATTATTAGTGACCTTCCTTGTTGTCTTTAGATTTGTTTCGTCAAGATCTTTATAAAAGTATTGATGCTCTCATAATTTGAGCTTTAGTGTGCTTCTAAGATCTCTCTCTCTCTCTCTCTCTCATCATTATAATTACTCACTTAACTGTGGGTGGCAAATGTGACCTGATTCGATCACCGTTGATGATATTTTTTGGTGTTATTGAATTCATCTTATTGAGATTTTTTATGATATCGGTGGTATCGTAATCGAAGTTCTAGTGTGCCCCTGACATCTCTTTCTTTCTTTCTCTCATTGTTGTAATTTGTACAAGTTCATTTCACAATTTCTTTATGTTCCGCGTTTATAAATAATGACAAGTTTAAATGTCGCGTTTCTCAATCATATAGGAGTTGTTTCGCTATACAAACTATGTTATTTTACTAAAACTTTTAAAATTGTGTTATTTGACCAATTGTTTGTTTTTAAATAGTGTTAATAAATGAAAATACCCTTACATATAAATGGTATAGTGATAACTAGGTTATTTTCGACTCTAGATTAGACAAAAACATTTTTTAATGAAAAAAAGAATCAAAAGACTAAAAAAAATCATATTGGAATTGTTCTGTCGTGACCCAATCATTTTGGTGGGTCCAAAAAAGCATTTACCAAGAAACGAGCCCATATGTGCAATAGTAAAAACTTGGTTTGACTTTTACAAAAAAAAAAAAAATTAAAATGACATCTTTCTTTTTTAAAACATTGAGACAATAATAAATTGAATTAACTTGTATCAATCTAGATTAATCTGCTAAACTCGCAATCTGGTTCACAAACTCAACTTGATTTAATAACTTTTTTTTAAAATAATATTTTTTACCTAATTATATGATAATAAAAATAGATATCTACAAAATCGAGCACAAAAAAACTAAACCCACACATGCAAATAATTAAAAACTCTTTTTTATTGTTAAATTGTATGCTAACATAATATTCTTAAACACTCTTAAAAATTAAAACAAAAAAAAAAGTGGGACAAAATGTCATTTAGTGAATTTAAAATTATATGGAGACCTTCTGAACTCTTGATCTAGTATTGAAAAAAATAAAAAGAAACATAAAGTTTACAAAAAAAAATTGAAATAGACCATGAAGAAAAAAAAATAATGAACCATTAAAAAAAAGGGAAAAGTTGACATAAAGAATTGAATTTGTGTCCAAAAGTAGTCTCACTACCAACTCTCGGATATTTTAACTTATTTATCATTTACACTTAATTATTTTGAAATACAGGCAATGCATCATGTATGGTGATCGAAAAATTAGGGAAAGAATATTTTGGGTTAAAAAATAAAATTCAAACCATTTTCAACTAAAAACAACATTAAAACACCATAAAATCCTTCATGAACTTGAATGCATGTTTTTATTTTAATTTAATTATATGATAAATAAACATAAAGACAAATTTAAAATAAATATTGAACTCTTAAAATTCAATGTTAAAAGCTAAAATTAAACAAAAAAGAAAAAAGAAAAGTCCAGGTCAAGTGCACATGTGGAAACAAAATGAAATTAATTAATTATTCATTAAATACTAGAATATATTATACAAATAGCAATTTGGAAAAGTTTTGTTTTTTGAATTAATTGGTTATTGTAGTATAAAAATTAATTAAATGATGCCTTAATTAGTCTTTTGCTCTTACATTTTACGTGGTAAATATATTAATTACTATATTTTAATATTGTTTTTGAAAAAAACAATTATATTTTAAAATTTTTAACATATAATTAATTATTAATTTCATTGTACGTATATATTAGGTTGTGTATTTTGTTATAGTTTTTTTTTAGCAAAATAAAAAATAAATCTTGTTTAGCAATTCAAATATCTAATCACATAAAATAAAATAAAAATATTTTAAACTTCTTTGTCCTTATATATTTACATCTTCTCTTATATTTTATATTTTGTATTATCAAAATGTCCCATAAGAGAAAAAAAAATTTAAAATAAAAAACTTGAAAACCCTATAATTGTTTTTTTTAAAAAACCTTGGTATAAAAAAAAATATTGAAGAGAAAAGAAAATGACCAGGTACGTGGGCCTTCTAGCCTAGGCCTCTGTGCCTAAGCCATTTTAATTTTTTTCTTTTCTAAAAAGGCAAATTGCTTGTTGTCTGACCCTAATTTTTTTTTTTTAAATAAGTAGATGATATGTTGTATGGTTTCTTAGAATCCAACCATGATCATGGTGACTGAATATTTGATTTTGATTTTGATTTTTGCTTAAAAACTTATTTTCAACATATTTTCACTTATAAACACTTTTAATACATTTAGAAAACCATTTATCAACCCCAAAACTCTCCAACATGGCTAAAAAACACAAAATCAAACCTGAAAATAAGTTTTTCTCTCTCGATCCGATTTGTTTTTCTAGGTAATATTAATGTTTGAAATAACCACCATCAACCTCTCTTCATTGAATGGAACATATTAGCACTAAGATCGATAATTCTTTATATCGGTGGCAACCAATTATTTTCTCTCTTTTCTACCATAATCTAAAGACTTTCTCTCTCATCTGTCATTTATATTGACTAAAATATAAAAAAACAAACATTTATATCCAATTTGAAATTACAAAAATTATAAGGAATACAAAGGTAAGGAAAGAAAAATATGAAGACAAAAAAGAATATTCCCCTCTAATTTAACATTGGCCATAATGACGTGGAATTGTCTCTTATATTGTTAACTTGATAAATATACATTAACACATTAAAAACCCAAAACAACTAAAATAATAAAATAAAACTTAACCCAAATAACCCTTAAATACTGCAGGTTCTATGATAAACTAACAATTAAATAAATGATAACACATTAAAAGCCCAACTAATTAAAACAAACCCAGAATCGAATTTCATGATTTGCTGGTAGAATTGAAGCTCAACTTAAAATGAATGATTCTTCTCATTCTTGATGAATTAGAATGTATACCATATGTCACTAGAAAAAAATGGATGTGTACTTTACAATGGAACTAGAATTACATCAAAATTCATTATATAGCTCAAGTTATGACCAAAACAGTAGTTAAAAGTCAAAATTAGCAAATTTAAATATTTTTATTTCAATTTTTTTGTAATGTTTGAAAGTTACACTACAAGCCCTTCTTGAACATGAATAAAATTGATCAAGAATTATTCTTCATTCTTTGATATTCTCTTGAAGTTCATATTAGCTCATGTATATTAAAAAAGTACATTAATTGCTTCATTAAACCTCTTTACTTATGTTATGTGTACAAGACACATAAAATAAGACTAAGGCAATAATACATCATGAAAATATCAATTTTTTTTTAAATTTTACTATTTAAATATAAATAATAGATTGATAAATTAAATAACATATTTATATTTTTTTTAAAAATCGATCATATAAAAATATAATTAACTAAGAATGAAAATAAAACATACTAGAAGAGGGGAACATGCATGCAAATACAAACACACATAAATAAGTTTGCATTCTCTACTATAAGAGCGGATGTTTTCCATTTCCATACATGCACCATGGAAAAATTGCCCCTGTACACAAAAATTAATCAAATTTCACCGGATTCCATCTAATCATAGATTTTAAGTAGATAAATGTCTCTATTAACATATATTAAGATAATGAGTCTATTGTTTAGAAAACCTACTTAATGTATGTTAAATATTGTGATAGTTTTTGTGGTTGTAATTAAAAAAAATAGGTTTAATTAAATCATTTTTAATTGTTGCTAATTGAATTAAAATATGTGTTTGATTAAAACTATTATTGATAATAAAATGACTAAAAAAACATGTAATTTAAAACTTCAAATTATATAAAAAATATATGATTATTAATACATAATAAATATAGCAAACCAAAAATCAAAGTCCTAGTTTAACAAAAAAAAAAAAAAACCTACCTTAGTCATTAATTCTTGTTGATTGTTTGTCTTGTTGATTTAAATGTGTGTTTATTTTTAAAAAAATCCAATTGTATTTTTTGATTATTAATACATAATAAATGTTTTTATTGTGTATTTTTTGAGAAAAAATGTGTATTTGCTTAATGGTCCTAACAAACTTCAAAGTGGAAACTTGTGAAATGATCTTATATAATGGCAAAAGGGTGAGGTTATTTTGGTCTTGAGGGTAAAAAATTCAAAGGTAATAAAAATTGACTCAACAAAAAGCAGAGGAGTGAACAAAAAGCATTCAGAAGTAGCTTCTAAGAAACTGAGGTTATACCTTATTTATTGGCGGCAAACTGTTCATTTTATACCCAAATGGGCTAGAATTATGGTTGGGTATCAAAATTAGAAGCAATTACACCACCAAACAAGTTTTTAATCCTTATAAAGTTTAAATAAATTTATAGCTCTAATAAAAAAAGAAACTATATTATTTTATTTTTATGTATAGAAAATTCAATACATGAACACTCACGCGGGTGAGAGCCTGCTTGCTCTACAGAATAAAAAAAATATTTGTTTATTTTATAGGACATCAAATATTAGAAATTTGAAAGGTATATAAGTGGATAACGTAGTAACCAATTTAAAAACAAGAATGTTTTATTTTATTTGTTCATAAATTGATAAATCCAAATTTAACGGGCCTAAAAAACCCTGAAGATCTAAAAACTCACAGTCTCAGGCAACATGCCTAGACCTAACACCATGAGTATAGCTAAGGGAAGAGCTTAACTCCCTTGAACTCGGCCAAGGAAAGGACCTGGCTCCCTTAGGTTTAGCTACATTTTATATAATACTCTCCCTGCACCTCTAGGTATATAAAAAATCTATCAAGGACCTATCATTTTTCCATCATATTAATGTAATCCAACCCCTTATCTTCACTAAAAGATAAGACTCATGAGTTATAAATACCCCCATGAGCCCTTCAGGATCCAGGTTCATAATCTTTTCATTATTAATATTTTTAGCACACATATTTTCAGAGTCTATCTCTTTAAAATATCATTGCACTCTTTCTCTAAAAAGATACTTAAGCATATGAGAGTCTCTAAATCTACCAAAGGGGACCTTTTTGCAGGTACCACCTACTAGTCACATTGGCTTACTAGGCACCAGGCACAATGCACCAGCCACATTGGCTAGGAAGAATGAATTAGATTGCTAGAACCAAAAGATTAACGAATTATCCAACACATTAGTCATGCTTCTTAGCTACTTGGATTTTTTAGAACCTTATCATTGACACCGTCTATGGGAAGCTTATAAAAAAGCCATTAATTTCTAAAACTTGTTTTTGATATTTTCAGGCCATTCCATGACACACAACCAAGACAAACCTAGGCTAGGACGCGAGATTAATTTACCCGTTACCGTGGATTCTTCTACCAATCTGGCCCTTAATAACTTACTAGTCAGTTGTAACTCTTTACTCAGGTCATGTTAGCAATCCAAGGACAAAATTATACATTGCCACCCCAACAAGTCTTGACACCCAACGCCATGACCATCAGCAGCACTAGGCACCCATAGATAATAACACTACCTAATGGAGACTAGGTAGAATGACATTGATGAGAGTCTCTTAAGGGGTCACTTGTGCCATTACGATACTCATGTATAAAGTTGGTAATCCGAACACACTCCTCCTAGCTGTCGTGAGATGGACACCAATTATTTTAATCATCATTCCATACCAAACTCATTGGGCTTCCAAGAGCTTAACAAAAAAAAAAACTAAGAGATGGTCTATACATGAGCATACATAGGAGAATGACTACAACCCACATCTAGAGGGGTTTTCCATTGTCCATATTAATATTGAACACTCAATTCTATAAGTACTCCATTTCTATAAAAATGAGTCTAAAAAACTATGATAGCCTAGTTGACCTAAGTGAGCATGTATAGAATATGCGTGATAGCTTAAAGTTGGTCTTCTAGGTCAATGACTCAATGTGCAAAATCCTCCCCTCATCCTTTCAAGGGTCCGCGCATGCATTGTACAATAATTTGAAGCCAAGCTCCATTCAAGGGTTTAATGACTTTTGTACCAAGTTCAAGAAAAGCTCTACAAAGCTATTTGATGTTGCCTAACAAGAGGGTGAGTCTACACGGATGTATTTGAAGAGGTTCAATGAGAAGATGATCAAGGTAGAAGAATTGCTTGAGTTAATAGCCTTAGAAGCCTTGATAAGAGGGGGAAGGGAACATGTCATATGGATAAAAATTTATGCCTTTACAAACAAAAGCTTGCTCAAGGTGAACCAAGTTATGAAAAATCACATATGGATGGAAGAAGCCAGTTTGGTACGACATGGGCCTCCTTGTTTTTACAAGGACAACCAACATGAAGTACTTTCTATACAAAATCATTTTCCTTGTATAAATGAAAGATCAAGGAAGAACCATAAATGATCAATCTATGGGCATTTGGTGTATCCTAAGGATTTATAACTCCATTGAATCAAAATAGGATCACATATTTAAAGCTATCAGGACAGTGAAAGCAAAAACTTTGGCGCCACCTTTAAGACATGTTCCTCCTAAGAACTTACCTCATGCCTATTACTCAGATCACCTCATGATACATAATTCTTAATAGGAATGTAAGTTTATTTTTAAAATAAAAATAATATGTCTCCGAGATATATTTCCTAGGAAATGATTGACTTGTTCTTCCTAGGGCAATAACCCTATAATTAATTTCCATGGAATGGATTGACCTTGTCTCTCTAGTGCAATAACACTACTCTCCATGAAAGGGATTGACTTGTTTTTCTTAGAGCAATTTCCAATCAATCCAATGTTGAAGAATGAAGTAAAAAATAAATCAATTAGAAAAAGTAGCCCAAACAAATAACCTGAGTTACGAGATCGAGATAAATTCATTAAAAACAAATAAAAAAAACTATGAAGATTCACTTCAATCAGATCTAGTATCAAATGTTGAAAATGAGAAAAAAAAAAACTAAATCCATGCAATCGGTATATAACCTAACAAAAAAAATTCAAAGTATTTCAAAACAACCTAACATTGAAGGATGAATAAAAAAAAAACTAAAAAAAAGGTTATTAAAGGGTTAAATTAAAAAAAAAACACAAAATACTACATATTACAATAAATATTGTTTTATAGAGTGATTCAATGATTTAGCCACATTATTTAGTGTTTTATTAATATTAGCTAAAGTAAACTTCTAATTACATCAAATAACACTCTATGCGTTTTATGATATTATGACAGACAATTAAGGATTTATGAATTGATGTTTACATGGACAAAGCTAGCTAGGAATTTAAAGTTAACGAGATAAAAAAGATATTGAGGTGTCAAAATAGTTTACGCACACACAAAAAAAAAAAACACATAAAAATTATGAATTATGGGCTAAAATGTAGCATTTTTATTTAAAAGGAATCATTATATATAAAATATTAAAACCTACTTGAAATAACCAACAAACTTCAGGGATCATTTTGAACTTTGGGAGGATCGTGGCTCCTCCTTACACCCCTAGGTTTGCCCTCGTACGTGGCTGTATAAGGTATCAATTTTTGAATATGGACAATGATGTGGCTATGATGTTGGTGGAGTGTAAGGTTAATTTTTCCATTAACATATTTATATATGATATTCATTTTCTTAAATTAGCATCTAATTATTCTTGAATATATTAGAGAGAAAGAGGAAATAAATCTTTTAAATAATTAATTTATATAAAAAAATAAGTCTCCTATGGCATGAAAGATGCCCGATCTTTGAACAATAAGAAGGCTTTCTTTGAAAAGTCCCAAACCAATTACATCGTGCGATAGTTGAAATTGTGGGGTAGCTACGCACGTATATATGTTTTTTTGTTGATTAAAATTATGTGAAGTTAATTTCATAGTAAGATTTCGTTCGATGTAAATCAACTTTTAATAGTGATTTATTGTCATTTAATAAATGATTGTATTGCATGGAGACAAGTTGCCGATGGAAAATGTTCATGTCGAAGTGCCTGGAATCTAGTGAGAAAGAAAGGAAATAATGTTGCCTGACATCGTTAGTTTATTCGAGGATCACTGCATATTCCTAGATGCAGTAGCTTTATTGTTTGGCTCTCTTGTTGATCAATAGAATATTATTCATAAAGTGAGACAACTGTTCCAGGAACAGAGATGCAGTTTAGTGGATTAGATTGTAGGTTTATTCTTTAAAATTACCTAACATTGAAGGATGAATAAAAAAAAAACTAAAAAAAAGGTTATTAAAGGGTTAAATTAAAAAAAAAACACAAAATACTACATATTACAATAAATATTGTTTTATAGAGTGATTCAATGATTTAGCCACATTATTTAGTGTTTTATTAATATTAGCTAAAGTAAACTTCTAATTACATCAAATAACACTCTATGCGTTTTATGATATTATGACAGACAATTAAGGATTTATGAATTGATGTTTACATGGACAAAGCTAGCTAGGAATTTAAAGTTAACGAGATAAAAAAGATATTGAGGTGTCAAAATAGTTTACGCACACACAAAAAAAAAAAAACACATAAAAATTATGAATTATGGGCTAAAATGTAGCATTTTTATTTAAAAGGAATCATTATATATAAAATATTAAAACCTACTTGAAATAACCAACAAACTTCAGGGATCATTTTGAACTTTGGGAGGATCGTGGCTCCTCCTTACACCCCTAGGTTTGCCCTCGTACGTGGCTGTATAAGGTATCAATTTTTGAATATGGACAATGATGTGGCTATGATGTTGGTGGAGTGTAAGGTTAATTTTTCCATTAACATATTTATATATGATATTCATTTTCTTAAATTAGCATCTAATTATTCTTGAATATATTAGAGAGAAAGAGGAAATAAATCTTTTAAATAATTAATTTATATAAAAAAATAAGTCTCCTATGGCATGAAAGATGCCCGATCTTTGAACAATAAGAAGGCTTTCTTTGAAAAGTCCCAAACCAATTACATCGTGCGATAGTTGAAATTGTGGGGTAGCTACGCACGTATATATGTTTTTTTGTTGATTAAAATTATGTGAAGTTAATTTCATAGTAAGATTTCGTTCGATGTAAATCAACTTTTAATAGTGATTTATTGTCATTTAATAAATGATTGTATTGCATGGAGACAAGTTGCCGATGGAAAATGTTCATGTCGAAGTGCCTGGAATCTAGTGAGAAAGAAAGGAAATAATGTTGCCTGACATCGTTAGTTTATTCGAGGATCACTGCATATTCCTAGATGCAGTAGCTTTATTGTTTGGCTCTCTTGTTGATCAATAGAATATTATTCATAAAGTGAGACAACTGTTCCAGGAACAGAGATGCAGTTTAGTGGATTAGATTGTAGGTTTATTCTTTAA
Source organism: Populus deltoides (assembly GCA_015852605.2). Taxonomy (NCBI): domain Eukaryota; kingdom Viridiplantae; phylum Streptophyta; class Magnoliopsida; order Malpighiales; family Salicaceae; genus Populus; species Populus deltoides. The sequence goes on from CM027570.2 coordinate 10,593,844, forward strand.
AATTACCTAACATTGAAGGATGAATAAAAAAAAAACTAAAAAAAAGGTTATTAAAGGGTTAAATTAAAAAAAAAACACAAAATACTACATATTACAATAAATATTGTTTTATAGAGTGATTCAATGATTTAGCCACATTATTTAGTGTTTTATTAATATTAGCTAAAGTAAACTTCTAATTACATCAAATAACACTCTATGCGTTTTATGATATTATGACAGACAATTAAGGATTTATGAATTGATGTTTACATGGACAAAGCTAGCTAGGAATTTAAAGTTAACGAGATAAAAAAGATATTGAGGTGTCAAAATAGTTTACGCACACAAAAAAAAAAAACACATAAAAATTATGAATTATGGGCTAAAATGTAGCATTTTTATTTAAAAGGAATCATTATATATAAAATATTAAAACCTACTTGAAATAACCAACAAACTTCAGGGATCATTTTGAACTTTGGGAGGATCGTGGCTCCTCCTTACACCCCTAGGTTTGCCCTCGTACGTGGCTGTATAAGGTATCAATTTTTGAATATGGACAATGATGTGGCTATGATGTTGGTGGAGTGTAAGGTTAATTTTTCCATTAACATATTTATATATGATATTCATTTTCTTAAATTAGCATCTAATTATTCTTGAATATATTAGAGAGAAAGAGGAAATAAATCTTTTAAATAATTAATTTATATAAAAAAATAAGTCTCCTATGGCATGAAAGATGCCCGATCTTTGAACAATAAGAAGGCTTTCTTTGAAAAGTCCCAAACCAATTACATCGTGCGATAGTTGAAATTGTGGGGTAGCTACGCACGTATATATGTTTTTTTGTTGATTAAAATTATGTGAAGTTAATTTCATAGTAAGATTTCGTTCGATGTAAATCAACTTTTAATAGTGATTTATTGTCATTTAATAAATGATTGTATTGCATGGAGACAAGTTGCCGATGGAAAATGTTCATGTCGAAGTGCCTGGAATCTAGTGAGAAAGAAAGGAAATAATGTTGCCTGACATCGTTAGTTTATTCGAGGATCACTGCATATTCCTAGATGCAGTAGCTTTATTGTTTGGCTCTCTTGTTGATCAATAGAATATTATTCATAAAGTGAGACAACTGTTCCAGGAACAGAGATGCAGTTTAGTGGATTAGATTGTAGGTTTATTCTTTAAAATTACCGGTTTAAGATCTACGAAGTTTAGATAACTAAAGATTTATATTATTGTTAATTTCAAAACTCATTAAAATAATCGAGATATGTATATACTGGTTCGGATATCGTATTAAAAAAAAAAATTAACAACTGCATCGGGGAAGAAATTAATATTGATATAACTAACCTGCTCTCTACGTGAACAAGCTCCAAAAGACAGGGATTGATCGCTATTCTTCTCTTACAGCTTCACCAAAAACGTATGGCAGTGTATTTTGAAGAAAAAGTGGGATTTTTGAGCAGGTTGAAGATTGACATGGAGAGTTGGGTTGGGCTATTTCTTTTTTACAAAAGAAATGTTTTCTTAATTTCTATTTTGTTAAGAATTTCTTGGTGCTCTTATATCTATCAAATTTTGAAGGAAAGGAACAGGAGAGTGCGTGGCTGGATGGGGCAACTGGTAGTGTCTTCATTTGTTGATAGAATTTTGCAAGAAGTTATTGTAAATCCCAGATAAATAGTTTGCTTTTGTTTGTACTTTGGTGTTTGTATATTATACAAATTAACCTTGTAAGCAATTTGCTTAACTTGATTTTGATCCATGAAAAATCCATTCATAAAATAAAATAATTTACAGCGTAAACAGTGTTCAGAATAATGCAAACATAAATTACAAGTTTAAATAGTGTCTAGAATCTTGAAAGCTTGACAAATCTTGAAGTTAAAAGAAAGGTTAAAAAATCATTTCTAAGTTATTTATTAGATGGGTTTTAATATATGATTTATATAATTTTTTAATATATTTTTTCAAGTGAAAGTTTTTTGAATTTGAAACTTGTACAAACTTATATTATTTTATGCTTAATTTTTATTATTATTAACGTGGGTGTTCGAGTCAGGTTGCGCGCACCTCGACTAATCTCACGGGTCTTGAAGTTAATGTTCATGTAAGCCTCTAGTGACCCTAAAGTATGCGGGACTCGAACTAGTAACCTCTAGAGAGCAAACCCAAGGCCTGACCAGTTAAGCTACACCCCTCAGAGTTTAATTTTATGCTTAAAATGCTTAAAATTAAACATTTTATGGTTAATTTTTATCAAATAAAATGGTGGTCGTGATATTCCAACTCTTAATTATTTGATCATAAAAGTTATTTTATACTTAATTTTTATCAAATAAAATGATGGTGGTGAAATTTAAATTTTTAACTATTTAATCATAAATATTCTATATTATATTGAAAAAATATCTTAATCTAAAAATTTAAATTACTAGATAATATCTTAATATATAATTTATATATTTTTCTAATAATTACTGAAACAAAATACAGTTGCATAAATCATGAACGAAGAAATAAAGTTTCCAAACTGAAACGCAAAAGCTCAAATTTCAAAATAATCTTCTCCCGGTCAACAGGTTAATTTCCTGAACTCAAAAAATAAAAAAGAGAACGATGAAATATTGTTGCTTTCCAGTGATAATTGTCAGGCAGAAATCAGAATTGGTGCTGATATTGGCCACCATTTTGTTAGGTCAATAATGAATTATTATTAGTCTCTCTTGGTATATAACACGCTGCCATTTCAAGAAACGCAAAGTGTCACCATGCATGTTGCATGCACTTGCAAGCAGCCACGTGCTTTCGTTACGTTGTCGATCTGATCTGTTGGGGGGGGGGGGGGGGGTCCTTTTACGGGTATTTTACTATTCTAACATAATTTAATTAAAGTTTTTAAAAATATTACAAGTTAAAAAAACTAAAAAATAATACAATTTAAATACTACCGTGTTTTTTGATTTTATACATAAATTATTTATTAATAAAATTCACGTAAATTAATTTACATGTCATTAAAAAAACTAATATACTCAATATTATTAGAAAAATCTCAACAATTAATCCTAAATAAAATCCCTAAACTACGATAACCCAAAACAATTAACCTCAAATCCTCTTTTCTTCTTCTTTTCTCTCGCTTCGATTCGATAATTAGTGGAGGGGCAGATATGCTCCTTCCTAAAACTTAATAAAGCTGACTCGGCATTTGATTAGAGATCAGGATAGAAATAGATTAATGGCACTTCCAAAAAGTAATTAATTCTTTCTTTTTGAAAAATAAAAATAAAATAAAAGAAAAACCCTTATTTGTCTAATTAGACAATTATGTTTGTCAAAATAGCATGTGCGTGATGTGGTTTGTTTTTTAAATAATAAATATGAACCAATTAGTTAATTAATTTCAGTTAGCTCGTGATTAAAACAAAAGCCAATTAATTACTTTACATTATATGACAAAACATGCGTTCAAGGTTCAATTTCAAAAGTTAGTGCAAGATTTAAGAGGTTATCATTTGACTAAACAAAATCAACAAAAGCCAATCTCTCAAACATCTAGGTAAAACCCACATTCAATGAAGGTTGACAACCACCTGTTTTTGGAGATTCCTACAGTACAAAACGTAAACAAACACATTGGACATCATCTAGCACATAAAATTGTGGGTGAATTACCAAAAACTGCTAGTAAATTGGACATCTTCTAGCACATAAAACTGTTTTTGGAGATTCCTACAGTACAAAACGTTAACAAACACACCCAAATCTTGATTGTTTCGGCATCAAACACTTTGACATGGGCGGTGATCAAGCTTCCTCCCCCACCCGTAGACACCAAACTGCAATTCACCAGCAGCAACCAAGAATTCCACTGCTTGCTGTGTGGTCAATAATTCAACAACCCTCCTGATTGTTCTCAGCCTTAGGTCATCTGCCTTCTTCACAACACTCACCAGCCGTCCGACCTTGTCACCAAGATCTGTGAATGACCCCAACATTACCTCATTTGCACTATCTTGCCACTCTGATAGCTCACCTGTTATCGCATTCTCTTCTTTCACTGTCTCACATTGTAACTCACTGACTCTCCTGTTTTAGCATGAAATTATTTATTTAGAATTATAACTGAATTTTTCTTTACATGTATTTACCAAGTCACAAACAATTATTAAAGAAAAAAAAGTAATTAGATACCAAGAATATACATAAAATGTGAAAATTCAAAACCTGAATTGATTAGGTGATAGATCACCAAGATCTCCAGTACTTCGGCCCTTTAAAATATCAGCAATATGAAACTCAAAAAGAATACTAGACTCAGTGTAGACAAGGTGAAACAAGGTGGTGGGTCGCCACCCAGCAATCCAGTGAAGCGACCTCTCGAAGCAGGAGGCCCAAGGGGCTGTGAAGACTGACAAAACGTCACTCTCTATGGCCATAGATTTCACCCTATAGAACTCGGCATAGTGGCTTACGATCTTTTGGGCTAGGCTACTAAGATGGCTTCTATCATCTTGGCTGCTTGGTGGTTTGGGGGCTGTCCTCAATTGTTCCAGAAGTTGATTGAGTTGGTCGAACCAGGTATCATAGAACCTGGTAAAGCTGCTGGTGCTGCTCATTTTTGTTGGTTAAGTTGAAAGGGGGCGTTTTCTGTTTGTGGGTTTCTCGTTCTGTTTTCTTCTGTCCGGGAGAAAGAGAGATTTTGGGTTTGGCTTGGCTTCAATGAATCATGAATGCATGATAAATGAAAGGGTTACCACTTGCTAGACGAGTGGGGGGGCTATATGACACTTGGAGAAGCTGTATGTTTCTAATAGGATTGATATAAATATTGATACAGGTGCTTAACCACTTAAGACAGCACTGACGCCGCCATATTGTTGACACTGTAATATATTCACAGATTCAATCATGCTATTACGCAATTGTATTTTGATCATGTTTTGTTTAGAATGGATAACTTCTTTTTTTTTTTTCACTTGTGGTCCGTCATCTTGTTGGTGTTTTCAGACTCCAAAGATAGTTCGAAATGGGGACAGTTTTTCAAGTTATGGAAATTTTATGGTCATTTGATGATGGTGCCTTGTAGCAATGGATTTAGTTTCGTGCAAAACCAACCAGCTATATGCCATGCTATAATCACTAAAATTAGGCGAGCATCCTGCAAGCCCTGCTCCTGCCTCTTCAATTGTCGACATTTTTTCAGTCGTCCCTGTAATATTGTTTAGATAATATTAGCGATAGAAAGTGTTAAAATAATTAAGATCAAATATAAAATGGAGGTTAGAATTATAAATAATCTATATATTATGAGTGTTTAGAATTAACCTAAATATAAATAAAGTATATATAGATTAAACTAAAAGTACTATTCTACCATTAATAAATAAGACTACATAAATATTATTTAACATTTTCCCTCAAACTCACGATGCGGCAGTTACAAGTATTGAGAGTTTGCCAACCAGAAAATAAAAACGAGAGATGAAATGCGTCTTGGTAAAGAAATCTGCAATCTTCAAGGAGGAAGGAACAAAAGGTAAAGCAATGGTGCCATGTTTGAGATGATGACGAGTAAGATGACAATCGATCTCAATGTGCTTAGTTCACTCATGAAAAACCGAGTTGTGAGTAATTTGAATAGAACTCTGGTTGTTACAATACATAGGAGTAGGATGAGAAAAAAAACTCCCATATCAGTAAGTAACCAACGTAACCAAACAATCTCTTTAGTAGTAGATGCCATGACACGATATTCTGCTTCTGTAGATGATTGAGAAACAATAGATTGTTTCTTACTCTGATTAAAGGCTTATAAGGAAAAAAATAAAAATAAAAATAAAAATAAAAATAAAAATAAAAATAAAAATAAAAATGAAAAATCTTACATGATGGCTTTCTCTACATTTATCTTCCTTTTAACGGTTTATATAGTTCATTTTGATATCATTTTATGGCCCTACAGGTGCCTTTCTAGTTACTACATATGTCTCTTTCCTACACTAACATATATTTTATCTTCTCTATGCATATTTGCGTTGCATTTTTATTTTTGCATGTTTTTTTTTGTGGTTTTTATATTGGCAGATCAGGTCTCTGTTGTCATCTCATTGTTGACTCTTTAAAAATCAATGAAGGTATTGTGTGCCTTTGATACTAATATATCTCGTTATTTAGAGGTTTTAATCTTAGGTTTTTTTACATTGTAGGTCCGTTTACCAAATAGTTTTTTTCTTGTCATTTTCTTAGTTTTTTATTGGCTCAACATACAATCAGTTATCCAAAAGCTATATAGGAAACCTATGATTTCATAAAAGAATTTACAATTGGTCCGTTTCAACATCTTGTTGTTTTTTCTTTTTTGTTCATAACAAATATCTCTTTGGTGCTAAATTTTAAGAATATTTGTAAAACCACTCTTATTGAGAGGTGTTTTATTTATATAGAGATACATACACATATGACAGTACATGCATGAATAGGAAATTAATTAAATACAACTATAAAGAAATCAAACAATTAATTATTCATATTTACAATTAAGGGTTACCAACTATAATCATGGAGAGAATTGTTGACTATTATAAGCATAGAGAGAATTAGTGAATGTCATGAGAGGATTCTGATATATCTTTAACAACCCTCACAAGTTGAGCATAGGATTTGAGCATGTGCGAATCTTAGATCGAAATAGAATAAACAGTGATCGAGAGACACTCTCAGTGAAAACATCAACAATCTGTAAGAAAAGGGAGCATGTTGAGTGCAGATAGTTCCAGTAGTCATGAGTTCACGAAGAAAATGATAATCCAAATCAATGTGCTTGGAGCGCATGGGAGAGACTGGATTAAAGTTGAGAAATATGGCACTCTTGTTATGATAAAGTAAAAGCGGTGGAGCTGAAGTAGTGACATGTACGTAGATCACGAAACAATGTTGCAACCAAAGAACTTAACAGCAGTTGTAGCAAGAGTACGATACTCAAATTCATAGCTTGATCAAGAGACAAAGAGCTGCTTCTTCGTACTCCAATATACAATATTGTAACCAAGATAGATGGAATAGCCTAAAGTGAAGCAACAAGTGTTCGGGCAACCTGTCCATTCAACATCAGAATAAGTAGTAGTGGTGGTAACAATAGAGATTGTAAATGTAAGACCAAAATAAAGAGTGCCCTTGACATAGAGAAGAATGTGTTTTACAGTCTTAAAAGGTTCCTTAATGGGTCCATGTAAAAACTGTTTGAGAGAATTGACAGAGTGTGTCAGGTTAGGTCTAATGATAGTCAGATCGATATTGTAAGGCACCAATAAAAAAGTGATAAAGAGTAACATTAGAGAAGGTGGACCCAATAGAAGAGAGTCTATGTTCAATTACCATGGGCATAGTGATGGGTTTATAATTTAAAAGTTGAGCCCGAGCAAGAATAACACGAGCATACTTGGTTTGACTAAGAAAGAGTCTATTTAAAGTATAAATGACCTCAAGTTCTAGAAAATAATTGAGAGGGCCTAAATCTTTGGTGGCAAACTTAGCATAAAGGAGTAATTGATTATTGCTAATTATAATAATATCATCAACTTACAGTAGAAGATAAATGAGATAATGCTAATGCTTAAGAAAAATTAGAGAAGTATTAGCTCGGCTGCAAGAAAATCCAAGTGGAAGTAAGAAATGTTGCATTAAACTCAATCTAGAAGGTCAAATTAAGACGACAACCACCACTTGCATCCACCGCTTGCAATCACCGCCAGCGACTTGTCAAACCGCTAGCCACCAGTTATCAACCGCCTTCACAAACCGCCAGCAGCCTTTATAAGCTGCCAACTAAGAATTTTTCACACTTTTAATTTGTGTATAAATAGGCAACTAAGTTTATGCCATTATCAGTGTGTGGGAGAGATAAGAGAGAAATACTAGAGAGAAAACAAAGGGCGTGTATTAAGAGCTTTTGTTTGTTTTTGTAAGCCTTTTGTTGTTGAAATAAAACAGTGTGTTTTATCCCCTCTGAGTGCTTCAAAGCCACCACTAGTGGTTTCTCCCACCAACAATTGATATCAGAGCCCCGTTCGTCAGAAAACAGAGGCGTTGTTGGGATATATTCGAATTTTCAAAGTTGTCAAAAACAAGTTTTAATCATTCCACAGTGTAAGGTTCATCTATACAAACTCACTGGTGCAAAAATCAGCTTCATCGGAGCCAGAGGTAGCACACACGCGCCTCCTGAAATTGTGTCGCTGTAGCCCACGCGCAGACGACGCGCCCCAAGGAAGAAGACGACTGAGCTACACGCGCGCCATATTTGAGCCGCGTCGAGCCGCATAAGCCGCCGCCAAGCCAAGCCGCTAGCCGAGCCAAAAGAATATTCCCCAGAATATTTTAGGTTCAACCCCAGCGAACCGTCCGTCGTTCATAATTGTTTTTCTGACTGGTTCAGCCTGTTTTGACTCATTTTCAACCAAGTTAGACTGATTCCCTATTGTTTTGAGCATTTCGGATCCATCTACAGTGTCTGTTTTGCCAAATTCAACTCCTAGAAGGTGATAAAGTCATTCAAAGAGCAAAATGACTATAGAAAATGCACAAACACTCATCTCGAAGTTAACCAAAGATAACTATGATAGTTGGTGCATCAGATTGAAGGCATTTCTTGGTTCACAAGAGTGTATAGAGATTGTGCTATATGGTTATGATGAGTCAGAGTCCAAAGAAGTAGAAGATGCTCTACAAGAGGTATAAAAGCAAGTCCTCAAAGCGAATAGAAAGAAAGATAATAAAGCAAAAACCATCATCTATCAAGGTATTGATGAAACAATATTTGTGATCATTGCTTCCGCAGAAACATCAAAAGTAATATGAAAGGCTCTCTAACAAAAATACAAAGGTGCTGATAGAATCAAGAAGATTCGTCTCCAATCTTTGCGAGGTGAGTTTGAATTATTGCAAATGAAGTCCTCAGAATCTATTTCTGATTATCACACAAGAATTATGGCGATAGTCAATCAGATGAGAAGAAATGGAGAAGCCCTCACAGATGCTCGTAATACTAAGAAAATTTTAAAATCCCTAGATCCAAAATTTTATTTTGTTGTTATCGCTATTGAAGAGTCCAAAAAGTGGACAAGTTGATGGTGGATGACTTATGAGTTCTTTGCAAGCTCATGAGCAAAAGATTGTGAAAAGAAATGGAGATAAGGCAATTAAGCATGCCTTACAAGATAAGTTGTCTCTCAAAAACAGATATGAGCAAGAGGAGACTTCAACAAATGGCTATACCACTAGGGGAAGAGGTCAACAAAGACAAGGAGGATTCAACGATTTCAAGGAAGAGGATCTTGGAATACAAGATTTAGAGGAAGAGGTGGTAGAAACACCACCAGAGGAGGTCGAGGACAACAAGCATTCACTCCTAGAGGAAGAAGAGACGGTTACAATAACTGTGATAAGAGGAATATCTAATATTATAGTTGCAATCAATTTGGGCACTATAGCATTGAATGTCGAAGGAAAACGTCATTAGAGGTACGTGAACAAGCCAACTATGCAGAGGAAGATGCCATTATCAGAGGATCAACTGCATTATTTATCCAACAAGGACTTGGCAAGAATCAAGAGAATATTTGGTATCTAGATTCTGGAGCCAGCAATCATATGTGTGGCCAACAGGATCTATTTGGTGATCTAGATAAGACCATACAAGGTCTAGTCACCTTTGGAGATACTTCAAAAGTTTCATTTAAAGGTAAAGACAACATCCCAATCAAGTTGAAGAATGATGATCACAGTTACATCGCAGATGTTTACTATGTTCCAACCATAAAGCACAACTTGTTGAATGTAGGTCAACTTATGGAGAAAGGTTATACTCTTTTCATGAATAATTGTTATCTAACAATCACAGACTATAATGGGAGATTAATTGCCTATGTGAAGATGTCCAAGAATAGGATGTTTCATTTAAACATCCAATATGATGCAGTGAAGTGTTTGAGTGCCATCACCAATAATGAAGAGCGACTTTGGCACCTAAGACTTGGACATCTGAATTTCACAAGTTTGAAGATGCTAGCAAGCAAGAAGATGGTCAAAGGTATGCCCTACATTGATCATCCAAATGAAGTCTGTGAGAGTTGTGTCCTCAAGGAACATCACAAATCCGGTTTTGCCAAAGAAGTTAACGGAAAGCAAATCGACCACTAGAGTTAGTGCACACAGATGTGTGTGGTCCCATAAAGCCTATGTCAACTGGATGAAATAGGTACTTCCTTACTTTCATTGATGATTTTAGCAGAAAGACATGGATATACTTTCTGAAGAGGAAGTTAGAAGTGTTGAATTGTTTTAAAGATTTTAAAGCAATTATTGAGAAGCAAAGTGGTTATAAGATCAGAACTGTGAGATCTGATCAAGGTGAATAATACACTTCAAATGATTTTGAAGCCTTTTATACACAATAAAACATCAGACAACACCAACTTATACACCACAGCTAAATGGTGTAGTTGAGAGAAAGAATCGAATGATTCTTGACATGGCAAGAAGTCTACTCAAGGTAAAGAAGCTGCCCAAACAATACTAGGCTGAAGCTGTATCATGTGCAGTGTATCTACTGAATCGCTGGCCAACCAGAAGTTTGGAAGCTGTCACTCCAGAAGAATCATGGAGTGGTCACAACCCAAGTGTTACTCATTTTCGAGTCTTTGGTTGTGTGGCATATGCAAAGATCCTAGATGCAAAAAGGACCAAACTCGATGATAAAAGTGAGAAATGCATCTTTGTCAGATATGGTGATAGAAGGATGGGATACAAGCTGTATAATCCCATCACAAGAAAGGTAATTATGAGTAGAGATGTTATCTTTGAAGACAACCACCATTTGCATCCATCGCCTGCAGTCACCGCCAGCGACTTGTCAAACCGCTAGCCACCAGCTGTCAACCGCCTTCACAAACCGCCAGCAGCCTTTACAAGCCGCCAACTAAGAATTTTTCTTACTTTCAATTTGTGTATAAATAGGCAATTAAGTTTATGCCATTATCAGTGTGTGGGAGAGATAAGAGAGAAACACTAAAGAGAAAACAGAGGGCGTGTATTAAGAGCTTTTGTTTGTTTTTATAAGCTTCTTATTGTTGAAATAAAACAGTGTGTTTTATCCCCTCTAAGTGTTTTTCTTCCACTAACAAGAAAGTGATAAATCGTTGGAACCAGGCATAATTATGAGTAGAGATGTTATCTTTGAAGACAACCACCATTTGCATCCATCGCTCCCGTCACGCCATGCCGACTTGTCAAACCCAAGCCACCAGTACCATCAACCGCCTTCACAAACCGCCAGCAGCCTTTACAAGCCGCCAACTAAGAATTTTTCTTACTTTCAATTTGTGTATAAATAGGCAATTAAGTTTATGCCATTATCAGTGTGTGGGAGAGATAAGAGAGAAACACTAAAGAGAAAACAGAGGGCGTGTATTAAGAGCTTTTGTTTGTTTTTATAAGCTTCTTATTGTTGAAATAAAACAGTGTGTTTTATCCCCTCTAAGTGTTTTTCTTCCACTAACAAGAAAGTGATAAATCGTTGGAACCAGGCATATAGAGCCCATTTCAAGCAATAGAGAGCTCTTTTAAGCTTTCATATATGGTCATGAAAACATTGGTGAACATAACTAAGGGGTTGCTACATATAAACATTCTCATGCAAAACACCGTTAAGAAAAGTATTTTTGATATCAAGTTGGTGAAGAGTCGATGATTAGTAATCGCAAGAGAGAGTACCATACAAATAGTGGATGCCTTGATTACTAGACTAAAAGTATTTGTGTAATCAAGGCCAAGAAGATGAGTATAGCTTTTTCCAATAAGACGGGCTTCGAAACCATCAATGATTATTCTATTAGAGATATATTTAGTTCAAAAAACCCATTTAGATCCCTCAAATTGGTGTTAGAGGGACGTGGCACTAGGTCCCAAGTTTAATTATCATGAAGAGCTTTAATCTCCTCATTTATAGCAGCTAACCAGTCTGGATTCTTAGCTGCAGATGTAAAACCATGAAGTATGAAGAAAATAGAGCAAGGCATAAAGAAGACTAGAAGCTTGCCGGCTAATATAGCTATAATAATGTGGCCTAAAAACGTTTGTTTTGGCACTGGTGACCATCATGTAAGTAGAAATAATGGCAGAGGGTCTTGGAGCAGCAGGAGGCTAATTTGATATGAGAGCGAACTGGCTAGGCAGGACAACAAGATCCCATTGTGCCGGGGACTCACATGCAAGAATGGAGTTAATTTGAGAAACTTGTATTGGCTCAACACATGAATCAATAAAAATATGATAGTTTATAAGCTTGGACTGAGTAATAGGTTTGGACAAAATGTTGTATGGTAATGGGACATCAGGTGGAAATATGGTTTATACCTGGCTAGGCTCAGTAAAAGTAGAATAATTCAAGATAGTTAAGCGTTGAACATGAGAGTTAGGGATGGCCGGAGGGAAATTCATTTTTTCAAAGCATGCATAATAAGTGATAAATACTTTTATGGTAGTGGGATCAAAAAGCAATGGAATCCTTTGTAGGAAAGACTATACCCTAAAAAATACGAGGAAGACTACAGGGGAAAGTTTATTAGAAGCATGGTCATATAAATAGGGAAAAATCTACAACCAAAAGGATGGAAATTTATATATTGATGGACCTTACAATACAAGATTTTAAAGGGAGAAATTTTGCCAAGAAGAGGTGTAGGCAACCGGTTAATAATGGGGTAATATGAAGTGGGAACATATGAATGAAATAGGAATGAATAGTAAGTTTTCATCCCTGTCCTTACAGATAGATCTTTTAATTCTGTCATGAATATTCTTTCTTAGAATTCCTGTGGCTTGGGCATGATGAGGAAACGAAGAAGAATCACGAAATTAATAACAAAATATAAGATTGATATATGTTTCCTGCTGGAAACTAAGCTAGCTAATTGTTCCACTAGCTTTGTATCTCGTATTTGGAATGAAAATCATGTGAGTTGGTTTAGTAATGATGCTCAGGGATCAAAAGGAGGTCTGCTTGCTATGTGGAAAAACACTAACTTTGAAGTCTCTAATATTGAATATGGTCATGGTTGGATCGGTTTATATGGTAAACATGTTCACAGTGATTTTCATTGCTTTGCTATTGGCATCTATGCTCCTTGTAATTATCAGGACAGACAAAACTTTGGGATGATCTCATTCTTCTTAAGCACGCTTTTGAAGTTCCCTGGATAATAGCAGGAGATTTTAATGAAACACTCTCTCAGAAAGACAGAAACAGTGGAATCTGTCATCCTGCAGGCTCAAATTCTTTTAGCAGATTTCTGCAGTCTTGTGAGCTCACTGAATACCCTTTAGCAGAAGGTTATTTTACCTGGTTCAGAGGAAGGTCCAAGAGCAAACTGGATCGTATGTTCACAAACTCATCCTACCATCTTCACTTCCCTAGTTTATCTATTCGACGACTTCCAAGAGAGTTCTCGGATCATTGCCCTTTAATTCTATCTAGCTTCTTGCAGGACCATAGACGACGTCCTTTTCGTTTCTTGGACTGTTGGACTCAGTACCCAAATTTCAAGCACATTATTGAAAACTTCTGGAATGATGCATGCTCCCTTCATCCTGGCCGCTTTAAATTTCTCAAAAAGCTCAATCATATTGCAGTCAGATTGAGGCAATGGAATAAGCTTGAATTTGGAAATCAAGAAGCTACCCTTCAACGAACCCTTTCGGCTATCAACATTCTAGAGGGAAAATGTGTAGAAGAAGGTATAACTGACCAAGAGCAGGAGCATCTAGACTTTTTGTTGAAAGACCGCTGGGTTTGCAACAATCATATTGAATCTATTTGGAGGCAGAAATCAAGACAGATGTGGTGTAAATTGGGTGACAGAAATAACAAGTTTTTTCACTTGATTTCCAATTTCAGGAAGGCTAAATCATCTATCCTTAAAATCCACCATAATGGCAACACTTTTGATTCTTAGCAGGGTATTAAGCAGGCTGCTGTGGATTATTTCTCTGAGCTGTATGACTCCCCCTATGAAAAAAAGCCGCAGTTAAATCCTTTGGGTTTCAAATGCCTCTCTAAAGAATCCTCTGAATGGCTAGAGCAGGAAATCACAATGGAAGAAGTGAAGCGCAGTGTATGGGGTTGTGATGGGTCAAAATGTCCTGGACCAGATGGTTTCAACTTCAAATTCTACAGATTAGCATGGGATTTTATTGCTAAAGACATTCTCGATATAGTCTTAAGCTTCTTCAGAATAGGAAGGCTACCCAAAGGAATCAATACAACCTATGTAACTCTCCTCTCCAAGACAGTAGAACCAATAGAGTTTAAAGATTTTCGGCCCATCAACATGATTCATGGTATCTACAAGATCATTGCTAAAATCCTTGCATCCAGGCTGAAAACTGTTATACAAGATATCATTAGCATTAACCAATCAGCGTTTATAGCAGACCACAACATTATAGATGGCTTTATGATTGCAAATGAGCTGGTGAGTGATCTAAAAATATGAAAAGCGGTAGGTCTGATTTTCAAGATTGATTTCCATAAAGCCTTCGACTCAGTCTCCTAGGATTACCTAGATGATATCATGGGTTATATGGGGTTTGGTAGAAAATAGAGAACCATGATTTATGAATGTCTTTCTTCATTAAAACTCTCGGTCCTTATCAATGGATCTCCTTCAAAAGAATTCTCTGTTCGGCGAGGACTGCGTCAAGGAGACCCGATTTCCCCTTTTCTGTTTGACATAGCTGCTGAGGGCCTCTCGGTCCTCTTTCAAAGGGCATCTAGTGAGAATATTATCAATAGGCTGCTATTTGCATCAGGAATTTTCATCAACCATCTACAATATGCAGATGACACGTTAATATTCATCCCGGCAGATATTGATCAGTTAGTTCAAGTCCAAATAATTTTAAGATGGTTTGCTCTAACTTCAGGCCTTCATATAAACTTCCATAAAAGCTCCATTATCGGTATCAATGTCGACGATCACTTGTGCTTGCGCTTGGCTACATCTATTTTCTGTAGATCAGACTCCCTCCCAAGCAAATATCTTGGCTTGCCACTAGGAGCCCATCCATCTCGTATCTCTACATGGAAGCCAGTGATAAAGAAGTTTCATAAAAGGCTTCATATGTGGAAAGGGAGATTACTAAGCATGGCTGGTCGGCTATGTCTCATTAAAAGTGTCCTTAATTCCCTGCCTATATATTTTATGTCTGTATTCAAGATGCCAAAAGGGGTAGGCAGGCTTCTTTCATCCATCCAAAGACGTTTCTTGTGGTGTGGATATACCAAGCAAAGATCTTTCTACAAGATCTAATGGAGACTAGTGATGCGCGATAAGAAACAAGGAGGCCTCGGTGTAGGCTTCCTCATATAAAAAAACAGAGCCTTGTTGCTAAAATGGATTTAGAGACTCTCTTTCCCAGGTACAAGTTTATGGAAAATGATTATCTCTTCGATGTACAATCCAGCTTATGAGAATGGGATCCTAATTTTCTACAACCAACCCTCCAAGATCTGGAAGGATATTATGTCCATTGTTCAAATCGACGTTCACCACGTCTTCACGAATCATTGCAAATTCATGGTGGGGAATGGCAGATTAACATCCTTTTGGCTAGACAACTGGATAGGTGACTACCCTCTTAAAACAGCCTTCCCTAGGCTATATCTTTTGTCTTCCTCTAAATCTGCTTTGGTGGTTGACATGGGTAGATGGAGCAATGGAATCTGGCTCTGGTCCCTACAATGACGTAGACCTCTATTTCATTTTGAACAAGAATAACTATCACTTTTATCATCCTTGCTGGAATCCAAGCCAATATTCTGCCACAAGATGGATAAGAAAATCTGGATCCTAAACAGCGATGGCCTCTTCAGTGTAAAATCTTGCTCCAAAATGATGGACCAGCTGCTCTACGGTGGTGTCAAACCATTTCAATCTTCTGTTTGGATAAAACTAACCCCACCAAAAGTGCAACTTTTCCTTTGGCTTCTTGTCCAAGACAAAGTAACCACAAGAGATTTTCTATTTCAGCATGACTACCTAACCCTTCAGGAGTCAAGATGCGCTTTCTGCAATAAAAGCTTGGAATCTTCAAGTCACCTCTTCATTCACTGCCACTTCACTTGGAATATATGGATGAAATTGCTTTCTAATCGGGGCTTTTGCAGTGTTTTTCCAAAATCTGTTGATGATATGTGCTACCAATGGTCTTCTATGGTTAAAGGCAAGCAGCAGAATCTCTCATGGCAGCTTCTTTTCTCATGCGTTGTTTGGAATCTTTGGCTTCACCGAAATGATGTTATTTTTAATGACGCTGCCCCTAACCTTCAAATCTGTTTCTCCATGGTGCGTCAAAGTATTGCTTTATGACTGAGGCTTGAATCCAACTCTTTAGAGCTTAATATAGAGAATGTTTAGTCAGGAGGAGTTGGTTTCTTATGATTTGTTTGTTCCCCCTTTTGTTGCTCTCCCATGTTTCATGCAACAGTTTTCGTGCTTTCCTTTCCTCTACTTGTTCATCTGATGTAAGTTAGGCTATTATCTTTGTAGCCTTTTTTCTGAATAAAATTTTGACTATTACAAAAAAAAAGGCCTATCTCAGTCACACGACAGTGCTTACATTCAACATAACCATTTCGAGATGATGTATAGGGGCAGGACATTTGGTGATGAATCCCTGTATTGCGAAGGTGAGACTGAAAACATGAACTAAAAAAATTCAGCACCACTATCACTTCGAAATTTTTTAATTTTGCAAGAGAATTGATTTTTCATAAAGTTCTGAAATTGGAGAAAGATTTCATAGAAATTAGATTTCAATTTCATAAGATAAAACCAAGAAAAGCGAGAATAATCGTTAATAAAGATACATAACATGAAAAACCCATTATCGATTTGACAAGAGCGGGGCCCTAGATATCACAGTGGACAAGACCCAAAATATCATTTGATCAAGTATCAGTTTCAGAAAAGAGGAACCTATGGCTCTTGGCAAGTTGGCAAGCGGAATATAAAGAGGAAGTAGGCAAGATGGATTTGAGAGAAAACTGTCCTTTTTCATTTAATAAGGAAATAACATAATGATTTTACATGTCTAAGACGTGTATGCCATAAGAGCAAATTTATTTAGGACAGAAGTAAAAGCAGCATTGTCACGCTTTAATACATAAAGACCATGCACCATTACATTTTTTGGTTGCCACCACCTTCCTTGTTATGCAATTCTGAACAACAAAGGAAGTGTCAATAAACATGACTTTTAAGGGAGAATCGAAAGTTAATTTGATAATGGATAAAAGGTTTTTAGTAAGGTGGGGAGCCGCTAGAACATCAAGCAAAGGTAAATCAGAAAAGGAATGAGAAGTGCCAATATAAGTGATGGATAAAGAGACTTCATTACCCAGAACAACATTGTCCTTCCTTTTTTTTTTTTTTTTTATAGTTATCAAAGTTTTATTAAAAACATGCTAGCCATTTAGATGATGGCCACCATGAAAAGATGAAGTTTTTACAAAAAAGGACTATTAACTAATGAAAAAAATAAAGAACTAGATAAAACAGAAGAAAGGCTTGCAACATGGCCATGCAAACATTCAGTGTCATCTTTTGCTATTTGTCCAGCTTCGAATGCATTCAGTACTGATATGAAGATCATTACCCGTGTAAGGAAAATAAGCCTCACAATTCCTTAACCAAGCAGATAACCAAAGGAGTGTCAGAGAAAAGTATGAATCCAAATTCGATTTGACATCATTGAAAACCAAATTATTTCTTGTTAACCAGATACTTCAAGGGATACCATAAGAGAGTATTTGCAATGCCTTTCGCTAAAACCTGCCCTTTAACCATCATTGGCCATTAATTCAGAAGCTCATCAAGTATGTGCGGAACACACCGAAAGATCCCCCACCAAAAGAAGAATTTGGCCCATAATGTCCATGCAAATTGGCAGTGAATTAGCATATGATCTGAAGTCTCTATTACAGTGTTATAGAATGGACAAAAGGACTGATCCAAGGATAAAAAGTTACAACTACATAGTAAAGATCTAGTACATAGTTTTTGGAGGAGCTGAAGACTTCCAAGCCAAAGGATAACAACATTGTCCTTACCAACATATTGCTTAGAAAAGTCCAGGATTGTTAAGTCTGGTGTCATGTAAGCAGAGACACCCATGTCCAGATACCAATCAGAGAAGGACCATTTGATACAGGATAAGAACTCTAAAGGGATTCATCTATCCATGTCGAAGGATTTGAATGATCACAGCGATTCCTGCATTTATCAGTTATATAATTACCCTTAATTTTACAGATCTGACATTTTAGATTGTAAGGGCATCAATTACTTCTGGGTCCATTAGGCTGACTATTGATTTTTCTAGATGAGGAGTGTCCAAAATACCTATAAAAATCACCACAGGAGTGTGATTACGAAATTAATTTCAATGTCCAGATAAGGAGCGAGTTACAATAGGCAAAGACTGAGATTCCAAAGATTTTTGGAAGAGATCGTGACTCTCAGCCAGCAGAACCAGATCATGAATGGGAGTCAGCGAAGAGAGCGATAATTGCGTGGAGGAGAAACTAGCAAATTCAGCTCCAAGGCCATAGAGAAACCAATGTGATTTGTCAACTCTATCCATAGGACGTCCATTGGCCAGTAACTGATTACAGAGAGATTTGAAATCTCAAGAAAAATCATTAATAGATCAAGACCCTTTCTTTATTAGTTGTAATTCATCTTTGAGATGAATTTCACAAGTGTTGAATCCATGACTGAAAAGATGCTTAAGAGCTAATTAGACATCACAAGAGGTAGTGAGACCAACAGTTGCACCTCTTGCCTTCTCAAAAAGGGAAGAAAGGATGAGGTTGAGAATCCGCTGGCCGTTGGATTTCCATTCTAGGAATTTGAGAAATATGTTAATCTAGGGATTACTCAAATACTATGAGAATGTTTGTAAAACCACTCTGATTGAGAGGTTGAAATGTATTTTATTTATATAGAGATACATACACATATGACAATAAATGAATAGAAAATAAAATACAACCAGAAAGAAATCAAACAATGAATGATTCATATCTACAATTAAAGGTCAACTACTATAATCAGGAGATAATTAGTGAATGTCATGAGAGGATCCTGGCATATCCTCAACAAGTTTGTCCCCGTAGAAAGTAGAAACAACCAATTATCATTAACTAGTCTTGGGGACTGCAGGCATTGATACTTGTTAATTAATAATAAATTCATTGCATCTATGTTTGCTAATACATTCAAGCATCTTCATGCACGAGGAATCTTACCTGCTGTTCTTTACCCTGCTGTTAACGTTGATCTATTTCATGTACCTCATTCTTGTAAGCAACGAAATTATTGTGTATGTCTTGCATCTTATAACTTTACACAATCTCTTGAAAGAATGAAGAGGAATTTATTTCATTGCATTTTCCCTCCAGTAGTTCAGAATCATATTCTTATCTGTTTCATGTAGCACAGGCTGAGTCTTCTCTCAATCAATCCTTCTCTCAATTGATGAGTTTGGAAAATGGTTTCAATGACAATAACATGACTTTGCTCACTAAGTACTTGCATGTAATTTGTCTGTCAGGTGGATAAGACAATCGGCTGCGAGAGAATGTCGAATACCTGGATCAACTTAGTTGCCTGGCAAAAAGGAAGGAGTCTTTCATCTAGCGTCCTGCTCAACAGATGAAAGAAATAAACTTCTTTCACAGAGCCTCTGTGTCATTTATACTCCTAAGGTGCTTGTCTAAAACATACATCGTGCTTTGAGGTGAAATATGGGTTTAAAATTAATAGTTTATTAATGGAGGATGAACACTTCGGCATAGTCCCTTTGGAGGCAATAGCAGCTCATAAGCCTGTACTTGCATGCAATATATAGTGGTGGCCTTGTGGAGACTGTTAAGGATGTAGAAACAGGATTGCTTGTGGCCCTACCCTGAAGAATTCTCTTTGGCAATGGCTAAACTGATTCAGGATCATCGATATCACACTTGGCATGACCCTACTTGCAAACCCAAAGTTAGGTTTAAACTACGTTTCCTTTTCAAATTGCTTGGAGATTTGATCTAGTCAAACCTAGTTCATCTGATAATTTTTTTTTAATTAATATCATTTTAGTTTTTTTTCCCAAAACAAAATTTTTTAATGAAAAAACTCAATAGACCCAGGTGAATCTATAACGCGCAAGTTAACTTCTCCAACCTTTAACCCTAACCTTGATCGGGTCATAAGTCATAAGTCGGTCAAGTCTTATAAATATGTTTAGGGACCCCAGATGGCAAGCCGAATGGGTGGAGAGGGTCGTAAGCATGTAGTCATGTCATTCTCAACAAAAAAAGAAATTGGCCAGCATTTGAATCAATGTCGAATAAGTTTTACTGGTAGTAAAGAAGATCGAAAGTAGCAAATTTAGCTGGAAGATGATGGTGCAATAGATCTTTTTTTACGATCAAATACAAGATTATTTTGATAGACAACCGTTGCCTCTTGATTAATGGATAGAAAGAGAGAGTTTTGACTATCATCTTTTACATAATTATGTTTTAGTTGCTAGTGAGTTCCAAAGTAGAAATAATGTTCATATTCAAAATCATTATTGAAATTTACCTACTTGTAGATTTTGCAAAAATATTTAAAGGAAAGCATGCTGGAAAACAATCTATTCATATAAATATTTCTCTTTTATAAGGGGGGAAGTTCTATTGGACTTGGACTTACAATGCTTAACATACGCTTACTTATATTAGTGTAAATATAAATTAAGAGACTTGAAAAGATAAAAACTCTTTAATAGTTATACATACATACACCTAGGAGACACTTGGAAAAACTAAAAGAACTTTGACTTCAAAATTAATTCAAATACCCTCTCTTGAAAGTCTCACAATTTTTAAATTTTTAAATTGGAAAAACTAAAAGAAGTTTGAATTCAAAATTAATTCAAACACCCCTTTATTTTTGAAAGTCTCCCAATTCTTCAAATTTGAAATTGGAAAAACTAAAAGAACTTTGACTTCAAAATTAATTCAAACACCCCCTTTATTCTTGAAAGTCTGACAATTCTTAAAATTTGAAAATGTGTTGTAGATTCTTGCAAACTATAGTTCTTATTACCATTTCGCTTAGCATGCACTTATTGTATTGTTATGATCATTGTCTTATTATAGCTAGATCAACTTGCTACCACCATTCTCTAACCAAAAATCTCTTTTCAAGATTTAGCTCTTCAAGTTGCAATTCCATTTTAGCTCACTTTTCTTTATACTCTCACTACCAAAAAATCTATGAATACAAATAGAAATACTGACGGATTTTTTTCATTAATATTTTACGATGATTTTTATCGTCCGAATTTTTTCCATTGCTAACTCCATCGGTATTTAACGACAGAAATATATTGTCTGTATATACCGAGAAAATCCTAGTTGGAATAGAAGGAATTAGAAAAAACCAAACAGTAAAATGACATGTAAGTTTCTACGGACACCGTTACCGATGGAATTACTGTTGGATTCAAACAGGCAAGTCGTGCAGTGACATATCACTTATACAGATATAATTGCCAACAGAGTTACTGTTGGAATAATTTCGTTAGTAAATCCTTCGGTAATATTGAATATATAACATGGCCCTCTCCCCTCCCTTATTTCTCCTTCTTCCTTAAAAAACCTCTCTCCAAGAAAACAAACACCCCCCTCACATCCTCCCCTCATCTCAACACAACTCATCATTCTGCAACTTTTATAGTCATAACAGCACTCTATTTAACAGCATTCATGTTCTGATTAAAATTTTATTGCGGATTTTTCATTTTAAGTAAACAAATCTACCATTTTTTTAATTTGAACACAATTTTAAAATGTTAATTTTTTATTGCATATTTTTGTAGTATATGTATGTTTGAGTGTTGTTTTATTGTTTTTTCTCAAACAAACTTGTTGTATGGATTTATGATTTCGTACATGTTATGGTTTGTTTTAGATTTTGTAAAATTGTATTTCTTTGTAAATTATTGAAACTCATGTCGAATTACTGACTTAGGTGTGTTATGATGAAATAAATAATGGCTTTTTTAACAGGTCTATTTTATATTTTGTCAATTTTATTGTCGAGTTGTAATTTTTGTAAATGTGTACAAATTTGTATGTATGTAGATAATTGATAATGAATTAAGAGAAGTATTAAAGTAGGTTGAATAATCTTAAGCTAAGCCAATATTTTTGCAAATTTGTTTAGTTAACGTAGTTAATTAATACATGTTGTCATCATTATTTGATATAGGTTCGATAGAAGTCATGGATGACTTTCATAGATGTATCGAGATTCACCCTAAGGATTGTGGAGGATGAATTGTTGTAATGGGGTTTAGGGTTTTATTAATTACGCAACATCTAATTCGAGAAGTATTAGTGGAGACGGTATTAAGTGTCTATGCAAGAGGTGTAAAAATAAAAAGTTTCTCGATCCACATGTTGTAACGATGCATCTTCTACACGAAGGGTTCATTGAGGAATACCTGTGTTGGTATGCACACGGAGAACTATTTGTTCCTCACAAGACCATGGTAGAAAAGATGCTTGGGTCAACTTCTAGTGCTAGCAACGTGCATGAAGTTGTAAATGACAACAGTAATCCTTATAGGACTATGGTTATGGATGCAAGGAGAATGAATCAAGGTCATGTCGATCAATGTCCAATCATAGATGAAGAACCTAATGCAGACGCGACCAAGTGTTTCGATTTTTTGAAAGATTCTGACAAACCATTATAGGATGGTTGCACAAATCATAGTAAATTATCAGTTGTTGCACATGTGTTTACCATCAAGTTGGATTATAGGTTAAGTGAAGCCGGTTATGATAGAATTATCGAATGGGCGAAAAGCATTTTACCTGAAGGGAATTGTTCCCCTCCCCTTGACACTGTTCATAGAACATCACACCGATGGAAATACTTACCATTCATGTTCATCGATGTATTACAGAGGCAAAGGGAATTGTTTCCCTTCATATATCTGTGATGGCAGTTAAAGTTCACTGACTAGGTGGCAAGTTTCCCGAGGGAATCACCGACAAACTATGAATTCCAACGCATTGGTAATTAATGCATCATTGAGTGTTTACTATTTACAGTTTTTTCGACGGAATCACTGATGGACCAGAAGAAATCTAGAGGGTTTTTTGAAATTTTTAGTGCGAAATGCAAATATCAACGGGACATTACCGAATGAATCACTGATGGACTAATTTAAAATAATAATATTTAATAGTCCATCAGTGATCCACTCAGTAAAACATAGTATAAAACCCAATTAACGTATAAGAACTTCATTTTTTTGTCTCAATCTCAAAATCACTCTCACTCTCTCAAATCCTCTCCTCAAATCTCAATGAACGTACTAGAAATTAAGTTTGCAGACGACCAGTAATATCTCAACTGTTGGAAGCTTGCAATCGATACCAAACACCTAGTCTCCGGAGTTCGTGGCCTTGTTACAACAAGGAGTGCTAGAACATACGACCCATCTAAATAAAAAATATCAACGACTCTCTACAGAATATGAAGAACTCTGTTGAATGGTTATAGATATTAGATCACAGATGGGTGGTACATATGCACTCCCTTTTTGGTCTTATGGTCCCGAGAACTACCAGCCTCCTTCTCCTCCTCCTCTAACGCCACCTTTGTTCTAGTTTCATTGTATTTGAACATATAAATTTGTAATAAATATTTGGCTTTTATATTAAGATAATTTATTTTTACATGAATTTTATATAATTTTATTTTTTTTAATTATTTTCCTTTTCTTTTCAATAGATTTTAAAATATATATATTTTTTAATTATTACGGACGGAGTTACCGATGGACTCAATCTGTCGGTATATTCTAGAAAGTTGGAAAAAAATTATTGCATATGCCACTTCAACTGTTACATCACCGATGAAATTATTCTGTCAGTATTTTACAGAGGGTTAGTGTAAAATTACTCCAAATACGGCGAATATTCCACTTCAATCTAAATGTAGCTATCTGGCAAATATAGGGAGACAAGAAAATCTTGTCTTTTATCGGTGGAAAATGGAATGGGAGTCGTCACTTAGTATTTTGATCACTAAGAACCCTAACTAGTCTCAGAGATCGGGTACAGGGATTGATTGCGTAAAAGGAATGTATTAGCACCCCAAATACGCCTTACCTAAGGTAAGCTGCATTGTTTGATTGTCTGATAAAAAGCTAAGGTGTTATTATATTTTTAATTGTTGGCTCATCTATGGTTCAAGAAAAGTCCTCCTCAATAAGGAAGTCCTTATCTTATCGGGTAAAATCCTAACCGTTATAACGTCTATATAAAAAAATTATATTTTTAATATCAGGAACACGTTTTACGTATAAATTCATAATCCCAGATACTAAAAGAAAACAAATATTTTTTTTAGAATTTTTGAAATATTGGCCTATGTTGCGATGTCGCGGTCGCACAAATTAATTACCCTAGCTTCAAACACAACACACAAGATAGTATAGAGCAAGCAAGGGGTCGATCCCACTAGGAAGATTCAAGTTAGATTTTTATGCTAGATGATATGCAATTTGGGGGGGTGGACGTTATCTAGGCTAAAGCAAAAAAAAAAACTATCAAACAAAATTTAATAAAATCAATAAATTATCAAGAGAACAAACCTTGGTTACAAGCACACATCCACCTACAGAAATCAGAAATGATCATGGAAACGAAACATCAATTTATATTCTGAATATTTATCTCTTCTTAACACTGGTTAGTTAACGGATCTGCCGTGTAACTAACCCTAACCATCAAACAACCATAGTGTCCGCACTAGTAATTTAATTCAATGGAAGCCTTAAGAACTAGATAAGTTGATTAATCAAGAAAACATAACTGTCAGCAGTCTATGTTTGATTTAATTGAATGTTCTCCCTAAGATTAATAATGTAGATCCGCCATAATTATTAAACTCAGTTGCTTCACAAGTTCATATACCACAACTTCGGTTTTGATATCAAACTTAGCAATATATTGTCTACAATAATAACTTAGAGTCCGCTCTAGCAATTAAAATAAACAATCATAGGAAAAATAAGCATAGGAGAAAAAACATATTCATCATATAAACTAAAAACAAAAGGTAAAATAAATCTCACAGTTCTTGAAATCCGAAGGTTTTCGTGTCCTTGCAACCAAGAAAAAGTGTTTAGCCTTGCATGTTTGTTGAACAATTAATCAAAAAGAAGGAAGAATGCATAATTTTGTATTTCTTAGAGGAGGGGGCATTTTTCTCCTCTTGGCTGGCTGCCCCCCCTTCTCTTCTTTCATTCTTTTTATATCTTAGGAAACCCTAGGTCTCTATTTTACAAAATAGTCCTCCATTAAGTAGACTGTTTACATTTAAGTACTTCAATAACTATTTTTCAAAAAAAGGAGAAATAGCCTTGCATGAAATCTTCAAGCTTTGACTTAGAGGAGCTAAATTGCTGAAATAAAAACTTGGATATCGGTTTAGATGCTTCGGAACGTAATTTGGACTCGTTTCTTCACGGAAACCCGTTTCTTTGTGGCGGATTCGGATGTCATCTTTAAAAAATCATATCTCCCTCATATGACATCGGTTTTGGCTGAAATTTGGCGGTTATATAAATTTCAGTCATGAATCCAACACAATTGAGTTTGTATCAATTGGACTTCTGTAGCTCCAGATATTCAAGTTGGAATAGCCGAAGGTCAACATTGGCAGAATGCGAGATTTTACTTTGAAGGCTGTGATTTCCATGCTCTTCCTTATTTTATTTTCTTGCCTTAGATTTCCAAAAAGGTATGGATGTTAGATTTTTAATGCCACTAGAATCACTTCATGTCAACCTCTAGAGCTCACACTCTGCACAAAATATCGACTGAAGGTCAAATCTGCCAATTATCTCCAATTTACTCCTTTTTGCATCTTTCATCCAAAAGTGCCTTCAAAACATAAAACAAAGAATATCAAGGCATTTTATATATATATAACATAGGCAAAACACTAGTTAAATGTGGGTGAAACTATTGAATAATATGGTTGCATCAGTCTAGTTCTCATGGCTCTAACAAATTTGTTATTAAAGCCAAAGTGCATGCTAAGACCCTTTTTTGAATTTTTTTTTTGTGTTTTATGTATTAAAAAAATATAATTTTTTTTTGTTGTATGAAAATAAGATGCAATGATTTTTCTTATCTTTGAGAGACTTGGGTGTATGCATGAAAAACAAAATATCTTTTTTTGTTTTAAAATTTTTGCAATGTTTTGTGAAAACTAGATATTTTAATACCGGATTTGTATCTTTATGGTATAAAAATACAAATCAAGATAAGCAAATTTTGATAAAAATATGCAGGAAAAAGCAACAAATTTTTTTAAGGATTTTTCAGAGTTTTTAAATTTTTTTGTTTTTTCATATATATATATATATATATATATATATATATTATAATTATATAGGCTGGGCCGGCCAACTAACTGTGCCGGATTCAGCCCAAAAGGGTTGGGCCGATCTCGGCCCAACAGTTCTCTCCACTTCTTTTGATCTTGGCTGGACCCGGCCCAGACATCAGGGCAGGGCCACAACTGGCCTAACCCAGAATATAAAAATAGGGGGGTATTTTCCCCCTCCCATCCTCCTGCATAGGAGAAGATTAAGCTGAAAATGAAGTAAAAGCGGAGGGGAGAGAAGAGTTACCTGGCACAGAGGAGGCGGTGCCTTACTAGTCTGGCTGCTTCGCTGGCGGTGCTGTAGTGAAGGTCGGTGGCAATGTCATTGCTTACGTACGACAGCTCCAAGCAGTGGCGAGACGCGACTGTTCACTCTCCTTGGTGTTTCATTTTGCTTCCTCTTCTTTTGTTGTCAAACGTCTTCCCTTTTCTACACTCCTTGTTTTTTTTTCTTAAATTCCCTCCCCTATTTCAAGCTTCCCTGTGTTCTTTACTTCCTTTCTCTCTCTCGTCTCCTTCTCCTTCTTCATTTGTTTCCTTTTTTCATTTTCCTCCTCCATTATGCTGGTCTTGAGAGCAATATTTATAGGGCAAAGGGGAGTGGGGGCGTCCTTATCGCCGCCTTATCGCTGCGCATGGGGAGTGGGGCCTTCCTACCCTGCGGCGCCGGACGAGGTGACCAACGGGCGCCGCTTGCATGGCATGGCCTCTGGGTTTCTCATTATGAGGGGGCGTTGGGCTTTGGATGTTTGGCAGAGCATGCGGGGAGAGAGAGAGAGGCAGGAAGAATTAAAGAAGAAAAAACAAAAGTTATATCTTCCCCTACTGCACGTCCAGGGGAAGAAGAAGGGGGAATAGTGTCGTTCAAAACGACACTGTTTTGTTCCCTTTTTTTTTTTGTGGACCCAAAAATGGGTTACAACATGCCTTAACCAACCTTCCTATTTATATATATGTGGCAGAACATGACAGTAACTGTAGAAATTACAACATTGGAATAATCCTATAGTAATTTCCTATTCTGATATATATACATGATATACATTCTATAATATGCCCCCTCAAGCTGAGGGTGGGGGGTCAACCCCAAGCTTGAACTGAAAAGCAGTAAAGGATGCAATAGGAAGCGGTTTAGTGAAGACATCGGCAAGTTGATCCCGAGAAGGAACAAAATGAATCTGAATCTCTTTCTTGGCAACACGGTTGCAAACAAAGTGATAATTCACTTCAACATGCTTAGTACAAGCATGGAAGATAGGATTTGCTGAGAGATAGGTCGCGCCAAGATTATCACACCAAATGGTAGGAGCAGAAAATGAGGGAACCTGCAGATCTGTTAACAAGTATTGAAGCCACCATCAGTAAGGGTTTTATACTTAGCCTCAGTAGAGGAGCGAGCAACTGTGCGTTGCTTGCCGGATTTCCAAGAAATTGGCGTCTGATCAAAAAAGACAAGATAGCCACCCGTAGACTTGCGATCATCAATACTACCAGCCAAATTTGCATCTGTAAATCCATGTAGAGTAAAAGAGGAGCCTCAAGTAATATGAAAACCATAAGATGTCGTACCTTTAAGATAACGTAGAATACGCTTAACAGCGGCCCAATGAGAATCTGTAGGAGAATGCATAAACTGACAGACTATGTTAACAGCAAAACATATATCTGGATGGGTGAAGGTAAGATATTGAAAAGCACCCATGATTTGATGAAATCGTGTAGGATCATAGAATGAGTGACCCAGTAATATAGTGACTTTCGAAGGGGAGACTGGAGTATTAACGGGTTTGCAGAAAGTCATACCAGCTCGGGTGAGGATGTCAAGAATATATTTATGTTGTGCAGCATTAAACCCATACCGGTAGACTGAACTTTAATACCCAGAAAGTAGTGAACATCACCTAAGTCACGAAGCTTAAACTCAGAGCTTAGTAACTGTATTAGGTGATGAAGCATAGCAGAGTTGCTACCCATAAGCAGAATATCATCAACATATACCAAGAGATAAAAGATATTAGTACCATCAGATAAGATAAATAGGGAGGTGTCAACCTTGGAAGCCCGGAAACCATGGAGAGAAAAAAATCACTTAGACGAGTGTACCATGCTCTCGGTACCTGTTTCAAACCATACAATGATTTGTGTAATCTGCACACATGAGATGGAAGAAAAGAGTCAACAAAACCTGGTGGTTGTTTAATGTAGACCTTTTCAGTAAGAACACCATTGAAGAAGGCATTATGAATATCAAGCTGATGAATTTTTCAATTTCACGAAACCGCGATAGAGAAAACCAATTGGACGGTGGCCTGCTTAATAACTGGACTAAAGGTTTCAAAATAATCAATGCCTTCCTGCTGGGTAAAACCTCTATCAACAAGGCACATTTTATAGTGCTCAATACTACCATCAACACGACGTTTGATCCGATATACCCATCTACTGCCAACAACGTTCATCGAAGGATGAAAGGGAACTAAAGACCAAGTGCGATTAGAGCGCAAAGCGGCGATCTCATCACACATAGCATTATGCCAAATTGCATACCGGTCAGCATTAGAAAATGCAAAAGGCTCAGAAGAGGGAGAATGCAGTACCCATGTGGAGGCAGAGGTGGCGACAGCTGAAGTAACCACATTTGTTGTCTTCGGCTGCCACAGTCTAAGAATCATAGGATGTCTACTGCTTGCTGGTGGAGACGCAGGGGAAGATGGTAGCAGTGAGGAGACCTGTGGCAGCTGATAAGAAGATAGATCAACCATAAGTTGCAGACCAGCTGGAGAGGATGATGAAGAAGCAGCCGCAAGCACAGGACTGTCAGCAGAGGAGGGGCTGTAAGTAGAGACTGAATCTGCAGGAATACTAGCTAAGGAGGGTGAAGCAAAGGAGGGACTGGAGAGTGCCTCAAGACCAGGAGGAGATGAGACCAATTAACGAGCTGAACCTGCATCATAATGGTTAGATAAACAAACATAGGATGATAGCTAAGGGATGGGTGGAGGTTGTGGTCGAGTGGCCATTTGGAGTGGCAGAGCTGAGTGTTGGTGGTTGTTGGAAGTGGGTAGTGGTGGGTGGTGGAGCAGAATTGGGAGGGTGACAGTAGCGGGTTGGGTGGGGGTTGTCTTTGAGACCTTTGCAATCTATTTAGAATTATCGAATGGAAACACATGTTCATGGAAGCGGACATGATGAGAAATATAAATACGATGAGATGCAATGTCAAAACATTGATAACCAAGATACGAGGAACTATATCCAAAGAACACACATGGAGAGGAACAAAAGTCCAATTTATTATTATTATATGGACGCAGAAAATGAAAACAGAGACATCCAAAAGTACACAAAAAATGATAATTAGGAGATCGTTGAAATAAACAATCAAACGGAGATCGATAGGCAAGAACAGGAGTAGGCATGCAATTTATAAGATAAACAGAGGTTTCAAAAGCATAATTCCAAAATCGAAAAGGTGCTTTACATTGTCCTAAAAGAGTAAGACCTGTTTCAACAATATGACTATGACGATGCTTTATTGTGCCATTTTGTTCATAAGTGTGAGGACAAATCAGACGATGATGGATACCAACGGTCTTAAAAAAGGTGGACAATTCTTGGTATTCACCGCCCTAATCAGTTTGAACAGATTTTATTTTTATTGAAAATTGAAGTTCAACGAGAGTCTGAAATTGATGAAAAACAGAGTAAACATCAGACTTGGCAACGAGAGGATAATACCATACATATTTAGTACAAGCATCAACAAAGATAACAAAATAACGATAGCCATATGAAGAAAAGAGTGGAGCAGGGCCCCATACATCACTAAAAATTAATTCAAGCGGAGCAGAAGTTTTGTGACCCGTAGGTCCTAAAGACAAACGCGAGGATTTTCCTGAAGGACAACTTTGAAATTGAAAATTAAGATGTTTGTTGTTACAAATGATCTTATTTTTCGAGACTAACAATTGAAAAATACGTGAAGTAGGATGACCTAGTCGACAAAGCTATAAATCGGTAGAGGCAGAAGTGCAGGGAGACCAATAGGCTTGAGGAACTGACGTGACGGATGACTTGGTCAGGGCTATCGCACATCCCCCGCGCGGTGTCTGATGGTGATTTTTCATTTATTTTGCTTGATTGGTTCTTTGGAGTCGCCACCAAGTATTATGGTCATTAGAAAACCTAACTAGTCTTTCAGATATTCTAAGGTAAGCGCTGGTTGCGTAAAGGGAAGGTATTAGCACCCCTAGTACACCCTACCTAAGGTAAACTGCTTGGTATTTGGTTTGCCTTATAATTGCTATGGTGTTGGTGTTCTCTTAAATAGGTTTCCTATGATAGGTTTGCTATGATGAATGGATTTGGGTTCAAAGTCTAAAAGCAAGAATCCGTGACCAATATAGATCATACCTTTTGATATGTCTACAGAGTGTCAAGGGGAACCAATGCAGATCTCTTGAAATCTGTGTTTGATTCATACTAAATTTATTAAGATAGAAACCCAAGGAGATTCCATGTGCTTCAAAAGCTCATTTTTCCCTTAATATTTCAAAAGTTTGCGACTCGTAAATCGCAAGGAGGAGGGACAAAAATTTAAAAATCTAAGGAAATTCAGAGCACTTTAAAAGTCTCTTTTTGCCTTAGTATTTCATACTTGTATGACTCATAAACCGTGGAGTCAAAAATTAAAATGTCCTCAATTATAATCGAGGTTTCTTTCAAGGATGTGTGATGACTTATTATTCTTAGAAAAATATTTTGGATATTCAACCCTTTGAGATTTCTTTATCCAAACATTAATGGTGAATAATAACAAGTTATTCCCAATAATATTTTGGATATTCATTCCCTTGAGATTTCTTTATCCAAACATTAACGGTGAATAATAGATGAATTCCCCCTAAAATAAGATTTTTTTATTTTTTGGAATATTGGGCAATACCCTTTGGAGTTTTACAAACATGTTGTAAAATCCAGAAATGCAAGAAAATAATTTTTTGTTGTGTTTAAGAAATCCATGCAAAAACACATTTTCAAAACTTCAAATATTTGTTTTTTTATTAAAAAAACATTCAAAACATGTTAGAGTATTGGCCGTATGCAACACACAAAAAACATTTTTTATATTTTCTTTATAAAAAACACACATTACAGTTAATCACAATTAAACATATTAGTCAAAAGTCAAATTCTTAGGGCTTTAATAAATCAACTATTAAATCTCAGAATATATATAGAAATGTGTTCTTACATTTTCACGAGAAATACAACATGATTTTATTTGTCCTTCATATACTTGACCATATACAAATTAAAATATTAAATTCATTTTTTGTCCTTTTGATTTTTTAATTCATTAACATACATGAAAAAAAAAATACAAACAACACACACATCCCTTTTTATTATGTTTTTTCTTATACACCCATATGTAATTACAAATAACAAAAATTTAAAATAAGACAAATAACACGTCACAAAAATAAAAAAAATTACAAAATAGCCACAAAACAATCTGGAATTACAAGGAAGGCCTTCAGCACCACTGTTCCCACGCGCCGCCGCAAGAATCCACGCAGACAGGGGGGTATGTAACAGTTTCCTCTTCTCTTCTCTTCCCTGCCCGTGGTAGCTTTCACCGTGACCTGCAACAAGAAAGGAGAAACACAAGCAGTCGGTTTTAAGTTTTATTGTAGATCGGTTTTCTACTTTCCATTCCAATCTGTTGATCTGGAGTCGGGTTTAGTGCATGCGCCGCCGACAAGCCAGATGTATGGATGGCTAGATCGGCGATTTCTCCTCTTCTCCTTCATTTCTACACCGGCAGTGTCGCCCACCACTGCCATGGCTGGGAGATCGGCGCCCTTAAAGTCTCTGTTTTCTGCCCCTTCGCCCTTTCTTGGCTATCTTTCGGGTGGATTTTGTGGAAGTCGGTGAGTAGGGAGGTTGGTCTGTGAGGGTTTTGAGAGAGGAGAGGGACGATGGTGGAACGACTGTTGAGAAGGACGATGGTGGAACGGCTGTTAAGAGGGAAATGCTGAGGGGAGACGGCAGTAGCTGAGTCTATTGAGAGAGATGAGGGAAGAGACGGGACGGCTGGTGGGAGAGACTGCGAGTTTGTGTTGATGGCCAACTATGGGACCAAAAACTAGAAATGGCCGGTTTGGGTTTGTTTCGGGGCTGAGGGGAAAGGAAAGCTTTGGCTGGCAAGAGGGGAAAATGAAACCGAAGGGAAAAGGCTGGAATCGGGAAGAAGGGAGTGTTGGTGCTGTGGTCGGGTGTCTGTGGGAGCAAGTGGTTGAGATGGAGAAATGGAGGGGCTCGCTGGTGGCTGACTTGAGAGAAGAAGATGGGGGAACGAGCGGCGGCTTTTTTTATTTTTTAAGAGAGGGGTTGCGGTTAAGAAAGAGAAACGAGTTTAGGGTTTTTTATTTTTAGGTTTTTTTTTTTGTGTTTAGCTCCTTTTTCTGAAAAATTGCCCCCTTGTCAATATTTTTTTCTCCCTTTTGTACATGGCTGGAGGTTCACTTATATAGAAAATCTCTACACGTGTTATTTAAGGAATTGCAATAATTATTGCAGAAATTGTTTTCTATAACCAGCACCAACAAATCCTATATATATGGTATTTATATTGCAGTGATTATTTTTCATAACCAGCACGAATCAAATCATATATCTATGGTATTTTATATCGCAGTAATTATATATGATTCAATAATTATCTCCTTGACATATTGCTTCCTTAAATTAGCCTTGATGCTCTATGTTATCGTCACATTTAAACCCTTATTTTTTTATTTTATTTTTTTGAAATTTTATCAAAACATGGGTCAAAAATTGGGTAGCAACAGGGGCATAGAGACCATCTTTACTCTAACCTGAGAGAAGGACTTCATGGGTGTTGACACGACCAAAAGATTGATGTCTTCTCCCAAGTGCAGGAGTGTCGAAGTAATAAATAACCCGGCAAGACCGGGGTCGAACCACAAGAAGGTTAATTGTATAAATTATAGTTAACAACAACACAATAACAACAATAATAATAGTAATAATAATAATAATAATAATAATAAAGAAGAAGAAGAAGTTGATGAGAACTTTGAGATGGAAGATTAACGTAAAGATTCAACAATGATAACAACACATGTCAAGGTTAGAGGATCCACTAATGGTATTTCAAACAAGTATAGTATAAACTTTTATTATTCAATTGGAAACCACACACAAAGGAGGTTCCAATCAGATTATAAATTGTTAACATGATTACATTAGTTATCTTATTCGAATAATGCTAATACTTGTAAATGTTGTCAGGCATTCATGATTATAACTTATGTTAACAACAAATCAAGTTCCTTTCATAGCTCAGGTGTCGGTTATACCATATAATATGGGCTATGAAAATGCCAAGTATTTGTTGTACCAAGTGTTATACAACATAAATCTAGATTAACCATTTAACAAGCAAAGTATTAAAAGTGAACAAGATAACAAATATAAAGCATGTTAATATCCAACATTAAGGTCCATGTTAAGTTTATATTATACTTATTCTTACACCATTAGTGTACCCTTTTCACCTTGACATAATTAACTTAGCAACACATAATGAAAGAAAGAAACATAAATAAACAAGGAAAGGAAATGAAAAGCATAAGCAAGAAATTAATATAAGCAAAACATAAGCATTACAAAATATAAAGAAAGAGCAAGAGCATGATCTTGATCTGAACACCAAGATGCTTAAATACATGGCAAATGCCTCCTTTTATAGGCCAAAATTCGGAACTATTGATTTGTTGACTAATTGATGAGTGAGTGGCCATATCTTGACTTGGTGACAATTCTTATCTTCTTGTCTGCCAAAAAAGTCATTGATAACGTCATAATTTGAACCAACTTCATCATGAAAGTTCTAGGAAATTGTCTCATCTTTCTAGGGTTAAAATTTGAGATCATTTGGACTTCTAGAACTCGAGAAATGGGCTAAACACTAAACAGTGTCTGGGCTGCAGGACAGATTCGGACTTTTTTGTTGTTGCTGCAATTTGGACTTGAAAACGGCCTTGTTAAATCTTGGACTCCTCATGAAAGTTGTAGACCTATGTATTAGCTTTCCATCCATATAAGGCAGACCTAAATCCGAGATCTACAACTCCATATATGACCCAATTACCGAACAGTGTTCCAGTTTGGACTGCACCAACATCTTTTTTCTAAGTTTGGCCATCTTTCTGTCCTTTCAATTTCAGTACTTCAACTCATCAATCAATTCTTTCATTTATGTGATAGGCCTGCATTTAAGATGAACATTTACCATAAATTAAAGGTATCTTATATTATTAGATATGTTAGTATAAAACATGCTTTAGTTAAGGAGTTATTGATACTTCAAGTGCAAAATAATGATATAAAACCTTGATAAAAATGCACTTTTAAGTACTAATCACACCCCCCAACCAGCTTATTACTAGTCCCTAGTAATGAAAGCGTTAAAACAGAGAAACAATTTGCAAATTCCACAAAGCAAGGCATTCATCATTCAACTTCCATTAATCTATCCAGATAAACAAACTCTCATTAAATTTATATATCTGCTCAATACCTCTTAAACAAAATATTATTAAACCTTTCTTTTTATGTGCTCAATGTATCAAAACATAGATGATGGGGCTTTTGTTGGAAGAAAACAATATTATGTTCTAATGTTTAAGGTTAACTTCCTTGGGTTAGGATTATTATATTCTTTTTTTCTCTTTTTTTTTTCAATATATATATACATATACTTAAAACACAATGCATCTTTAACCCATGTAACGAGCTTTCGGCTAATGACTCCCAGACCAGTTGGTCTTAGGGCATTAGGTGTTGAGACACCCCTACGAGCTTAGTAACTCGGGTTGCAGATACTGATATATAGATAGTGCAATGTTTGATTCCCTTAAGCTTTTCTCCTTAACCCATGTAACAAGCTTTGGGCCAATTGCTCCCAAGTCAGTTGACTTTAGGGTATTAGGTGTTAAAACACCCCTTCGGGCTTAATTGCTTAAGTTAGGAAGGCTACGAAACCAAACTTATCTACGTTTTTATTATCATCATTTATTTATTTCTTTTTTTTTTCTCTTTTATTTTTCTATTTTTTTTTGAAAATTATATACTATCCCTATCCCTTAGTTGTTACCTTTAACAAAAGAACATAAATAATGTAATAATCCAATATGCAACCCATAATCATATGTTATAGTGTGTGTGTGAAAATGAAGGTTTAAGAATACTTGTTAAATGAGTATATGAGCAGAATCAAGTGATAATAATGTGAGAGTTTGTAAACCTGAATATTTCAAGAAGTATTCTAATAGGCCTTGTTATGAATATTGCAAATAACCATCGGAAAAGGTTTACTAAGATGCGTCTCAAGAGTCACTAAAATTCCTCCTTACTCTACCATCCTAGTAATAACAGTTTTGTCAAATGGTTTTCAAAACAAAAGCAGTTAGTTGGTTAGGTTTTTTTTTTTTTTTTTTTTTTTTTTTTAAAAAATATCAACTACTACTACCCTCTCCCCCCAATCAAAATGAGACATTGTCCTCAATGTCATAAGGTAGAAAGATAGAGTATATAAGACATCACCTGAAACAACGAACACTGACAAACCTGAAACAGACTTAAACAAATATAAGAAATAACAACACAAAATAATATGATATTAATAAAACCAAAAGACACAAGGATTCACAAACGAAGGCTCAAATCCAATCTAAGCTTTTTATGGCTTTTCTTAGTTGACCAATTTATGCGACTCATGGAAGGATCAATTACAGGGGTGAAAGATTGTAGTTGGTCGATCAATTGTTCAGCAGTAGCAGCAGAGATTATGATTTGTCGTGCCGAAGATGTTAGGAATTCCTGTTCCACAGCTTGA
The DNA here is from genome assembly GCA_015852605.2 of Populus deltoides. Lineage (NCBI taxonomy): Eukaryota > Viridiplantae > Streptophyta > Magnoliopsida > Malpighiales > Salicaceae > Populus > Populus deltoides. The sequence continues at coordinate 10,630,345 of CM027570.2, forward strand.
TCAAGAAAAGACAACAAATTATCATAAAAACCATTAACATTTAACAGACCTATAGGTTTATGGTGAATGTGAAGTTGGGCCTAAGAGGAAATATGAAAGATTTCTTCCAATGTGCCCAGACCACCTAGTAAGGTAATGAAGGCATCAACATGTTTAAACATTGTATTCATTTGATCAAACATTGTGGAGACCTGTAGTTCCTCTCCAATTGTTCTTCCAATGATGTCCCCTTTTGTTAAAGCTTTGGGGACGACCCCCAAAACTTGACTACCTCCTAAAAATACAGCTATTGCCACACCCCCCATTAACCCAAGGCTGCCTCCCTCATACACTAAATGAATCTTTCTCTCAGCTAGGACCTGACCAAGATGATTTGCTGCTTCTAAAAATGCTATTTCCTTCCCAGGACTGGATCCACCGAAAACACAAATATTTTTTATGTGATAACTTGAGGGACCTGCCATTTCTACACACTTCAATATCTGTCTAATGTAAGGGTTGAGTAGAAATGAGGGGAAGGAAGAGAAGATTTTATAGATGAAAAATTGAAGATGCAATCATACCCCTATATGTAGCACCATTTGAGTCTCACACACTCTTTCTCTCTCTTTTTATTTAATTATTTATTTTGAAAAAGCATGTGTATGTACAGGTAGTTGTGATTGTGGCTCACATCTTCCCTTGGTTTTACGTCCAAGAACGGCTTAAACGCCCTCTATGGGTCGGGGATAGGATTCCCATCCAGTTTTCTTAAAAACTGGCAAACAGGGTCTTTTTTAGTCAGATTCCCAAGACTAAGTCGATCATGTTCTTTATGAAAATGGGGTCATAAATCATGAATTGCACGATGCTCATCTCCACTAGGATGCGTCTCAATGGTCAATAGAAGATTATCTAAAGACCCCTTACTCAGGCCATCCTTAATGAATTGTATTTTATCTTCACGGTTTATAGATACCATTCCTAAAGAACGACATGTTGCATTACAAGTCCATCCGCACATCTCGTGGCGGACTTTCAGTCGTTTTGCACGACGTTTCTTTGCAAAAGTGCTTTTACCTGTTCCAGGCATGTGTGAGATGAAAGAATTGGAGGACTCACCTGATAATCAGACCTTTGCTTCAATCAACCAACGGATATCTTCAGGAATTCCATGATTCATTAACAACCTCAATCTTGCACACCTAGCAAGGTAAATTTTTGTAATCGCATTCTGAGGCAGAGCGGGAAAGTACTTTTTCAATTTTTCAAGAGTGGTGTCCATTTTCAAATGAGAATTGGAGAAGAGAGTCAAAGAAGGGAGAAAGAGCAAAGAATTGCATAAATATATACAGATATCAGTTATTATGGGAAACTGAAAGAACCGACTGAAGTCACGGAGTACCGTTATCCGCCATTTGACCGGGGTGAAAGAGATTAACAAAACAAAATTCACACCAAAAAGAAACACAAAACAATGTGAGAAAAACAAAATAATCAACCTTTATCTATAGGATCATTCAAACCAATGGATTCATTTTCACTAGGAAAATTATCAAAGTAAGCTTTCAAACGATGTCCATTTCCCTTAGAAACATTGTCATTCTTTGGATTCTCAATATCAAAGGCCCCATAAGGATACATATCTTTCTCAATAAATGGACCGTTCCATCTTGATCTTAGCTTTCCAGGAAATAAATGGAGTTGAGAATTATAAAGCAAAACTTTTTGACCAGTATCAATTTTTTGACAATTTTCACAAGTTTTGCAGAATGCATATGTGTCCTTGAACATGGTGGGCCAATAAAATCTCTTTTGTAAGATTTTCGCAGCTGTCTTTTTTGACGAGAAATGACTCCCACATGCTTCAGAATGACAAAGTTTAATGACATTACTTACCTCATTGTCAGGAATGCATCTTCGAAATATTTGATCAGGACAATATTCGAATAAGGGTCATCCCAATAAAATTTCTTTACTTCGTTCAAAAACTTACCTTTGTCTTCGGTACTCCAATGATTTGGCAAATCACCTGAGGCAAGGAAATTGATATTTTTAGCAAACCGAGGCATTGAACTAAGAGAAAGTAAGGATTTGTCAGGAAAGTAATCATCGGTTGGTGTGATGTCAGATATTGAATCTGTTGTCACTCTCAAAAGATTCGCATCAACATTTTCAATGCCCTTTTCATCCGTGATTTCTTCCTGAGAATAAATCATTTGCAAATCTTCAAATTCATCAAGCTCAGTATTACTCAAAGTAGATTCAAGTTGATCATAAACTAATTCTTCAATAGAATCTACTTCTTGTAAATCATTATCATCTCCAGGTTGCTTGCAAATGTTGAAAATATTCATCTCCAATGTCATGTTTCCAAAAGATAGCTTCATCAGTCCATTCCTACAATTAATCAATGCATTAGAAGTTGCAAGAAACGGACGTCCTAAAATAACAAGAAATGAATTACATGCTTCAACAGGTTGTGTATCCAAGACAATAAAATCCACGGGGGTAAATGAATTTATCGACTTGTACTAACACATCTTCAATTATTCCTCTAGGCACTTTTACGGATCTATCGGCAAGTAAAAGAGTTACGGGGTTGGTTTTAACTCACCTAGATTGAGACTTTGAAAAACTGAATATGGAAGTAAATTCACACTAGCTCCAAGATCAAGTAAAGCTCTTTCAATTTTATGTTCTCCAATAAAGCAAGAAATCGTAGGACAACCGGGGTCTTTATATTTCAATGCATTATTGTTCGAAGAATGGCACTTACTTGTTGGCTAAAAAAGGCTTTCTTTTTCACATTCAATTTTCTCTTCACAGGTACGCGGATCTTTCAAAAATTTAGCATAAGAAGGAACTGTTTAATAGCATCCAACAAAGGTATATTGATCCTTACCGTTTGAAAGTTTCAAAGATTTCAGAGTTGTGATTGACTTTCCTTTGTTTGGTCATGGCATGAGGAAATGGAAGTGCTGGCGAAGAATCAGTCTTTTCTTTACAATGTTCAGATTCAACCCCTTCCTTACCCTCAGAGATTGACTCATCATCATTCTCACAAGGTTCAAGAATGGGTTTTTCAATAGCCTTACCCGCTGAAGAGTGATGACTGATTTGGCTTGATCCATGTGTTGGCTTCCAGAACTACTTGCCTTCGCATTGTATTGCCCCTTTGGATTTTGTTAAGGTTGAGATGGGAACTTACCTTTCTCTTGGAAACTGAGAGCAGATGTCAATTTTGCAAGAGTATCTTTAAAATCTGTCATGCTTTGAACAAGTTGAGTGTTAATTGCCTTTTGCTTTTCCATGAATGCATGCAATGTTTCCTCAAGATTTCTTCTAGGAGTGGGAGCATAAGGAGGTGCATATCCATGAGAATTTTGGAAATTATGGTGTGCTTGAAACGGTGGTTGTGAAGTTTGTGCATTATTGTTATCACTCTTCCAATTGAAATTTGGGTGATTTCTCCAACCAGGGTTGTATGTTTGCGAGTATGGGTTATGATTGGGCCTTTGAAAACTGTTTAATGCATGGGCTTGTTCATGGAGACATTCCCTAAAAGAGGGCAAAGTTGGACAATCATGGGTTGAATGTTCATTGGTTTCACAGATTTGACACATAATGTCTTGAACAGATTTTAGTTGACCACTCTTTTTTAATTCTAATGCCTCGACTTTTTTAGCTAAAGATGCAAACTTGGCTTGGAGGTCATGATCTTCCCTAAGGTTGTACATACCTCCACTAGATGTATGAGGTTGGGTTTTACTTGGTGCCTCATAAGTTCCTGTAGTGTCCCAATTTTGTGCATTTTCCGCTAGCAAGTCTAGGTATTCCATGGCTTCATTAGGGTCTTTATCCTCAAAAGTTCCATTGCACATCAATTCAACCATTTGCCTATCTCTAGGTGTTAATCCTTCATAAAAATGTGACACCAATCTCCATGTTTCAAAACCATGATGGGGGCAAGTATTAAGCAAGTCTCGATATCTATCCCAACATTGGTAAAATGTTTCTCCTGGTTTTTGAGTGAAAGTGATGATTTGTCTTTTGAAAGAGTTTGTTCTGTGTGATGGAAAAAACTTCTTTAAAAATTGTTGTTGCATATCATCCCACGCACGAATGGATCCAGGTCTCAAATTTTGTAGCCATGTTTTAGCTTTATCTTTTAATGAAAAAGGAAAAAGCTTTAACCTAATGGTGTTCATGCTACAATTTGAGTCATTATAGGTGTTACAGACCTCCTCAAATTCCCTTAAAAGCAAGTATGGATTTTCTAAATCTAAACCATGAAAAGAAGGTAAAAGTTGAATAATGCCTGGCTTAAAATTAAAATGAGATGCATCAGGGGGAAAAACTATGCATGAGGGTGCACTTGTTCTTGTGGGATTCATGTGGTCTCTAAGTGTTCTAACCCGAATATTCTCATTATTCTCATTATGAAGCGATTGGTTATCTTCTTGACCATATTTTCCGAAAATGATGAGGATACCCTACAAAGTCTACCACTTAATGTACGTGACCACACTCTCATGCACGTGTAGGAAGAGAATAAAAGAAAGAAAAGAAAAACAATAGAAAAAGCAACAAAGTTAGATACAAGAAAAGAGAAAAGAGAAAAGAGAAAAGAGAAAATAAAATAAATACTATAATTTGTACAAGAATTTACCTCCCCGGCAACGGCGCCAAAAACTTGACACGACCAAAAGATTGATGTCTTCTCCCAAGTGCAGGAGTGTCGAAGTAATAAATAACCCGGCAAGACCGGGGTCGAACCACAAGGAGGTTAATTGTATAAATTATAGTTAACAGCAACACAATAACAACAATAATAGTAATAATAATAATAATAATAAAGAAGAAGAAGAAGTTGATGAGAACTTTGAGATGGAAGATTAACGTAAAGATTCAAGAATGATAACAAAACATGTCAAGGTTAGAGGATCCACTAATGGTATTTCAAACAAGTATAGTATAAACTTTTATTATTCAATTGGAAACCACACAAAGGAGGTTCCAATCAGATTATAAATTGTTAACATGATTACATTAGTTATCTTATTCGAATAATGCTAATACTTGTAAATGTTGTCAGGCATTCATGATTATAACTTATGTTAACAACAAATCAAGTTCCTTTCATAGCTCAGGTGTCGATTATACCATACAATATGGGCTATGAAAGTGCCAAGTATTTGTTGTACCAAGTGTTATACAACATAAATCTAGATTAACCATTTAACAAGCAAAGTATTAAAAGTGAACAAGATAACAAATATAAAGCATGTTAATATCCAACATTAAGGTCCATGTTAAGTTTATATTATACTTATTCTTACACCATTAGTGTACCCTTTTAACCTTGACATAATTAACTTAGCAACACATAATGAAAGAAAAAAACATAAATAAACAAGGAAATGAAAAGCATAAGCAAGAAATTAATATAAGCAAAACATAAGCATTACAAAATATAAAGAAAGAGCAAGAGCATGATCTTGATCTGAACACCAAGATGCTTAAATACATGGCAAATGCCTCCTTTTATAGGCCAAAATTCGGAACTATTGATTTGTTGACTAATTGATGAGTGAGTGGCCACATCTTGACTTGGTGACAATTCTTATCTTCTTGTCTGCCAAAAAAGTCATTGATAACGTCATAATTTGAACCAACTTCATCATGAAAGTTCTAGGAAATTGTCTCATCTTTCCAGGGTTAAAATTTGAGATCATTTGGACTTCTATAACTCGAGATATGGGCTGAACACTAAACAGTGTCTGGGCTGCAGGACAGATTCGGACTTCTTTGTTGTTGCTGCAATTTGGACTTGAACACAGCCTTGTTAAATCTTGGACTCCTCATGAAAGTTGCAGGCCTATGTATTAGCTTTCCATCCATATAAGGCAGACCTAAATCCGAGATCTACAACTCCAGATATGACCCAATTACCGAACAGTGTTCCAGTTTGGACTGCACCAACATCTCTTTTCTAAGTTTGGCCATCTTTCTGTCCTTTCAATTTCAGTACTTCAACTCATCAATCAATTCTTTCATTTATGTGATAGGCCTGTATTTAAGATGAACATTTACCATAAATTAAAGGTATCTTATATTATTAGATATGTTAGTGTAAAGCATGCTTTAGTTAAGGAGTTATTGATACTTCAAGTGCAAAATAATGATATAAAACCTTGATAAAAATGCACTTTTAAGTACTAATCAGGTGTTGAGATCCTTGACATAAAACACATGAGGGTGAAATTTAAAATAAACATTATTATCAAGACAAAATTTCTAAATAGAGAGCAGAGGTTTCGTGATTACAGGAACATGAAGAACATTAGATAAGGTGAAAGAACAATGTGGTCTATATATTTTTGTATGACCGAGATGAGATATAGGAAGGCCCTTACCATCACCAACATGCAAATTATCATTACCAAGATACGATTCTGAAGTAGTCAAGGTGGCAAGATCAAGTGTGACGTATTGATTGGCACCAGTATTCGGAAACCAATCAACAAAACCAGTTGATGAGAGATTGCGCTGCACCAGATTGGCAGTAGGCTGTTGGCCATAATCCCGCTGCTGGAATTGAGGACAGTGGGGAGCGGTATGGCTGAAATTCTGACATGGTTAGCAGCGGGGATTTTGCCCCCTATTGCTTTGCCAATTGCCCTGCCATGAGCCTTGTCGACTGTCACTGAAGGAGGAGCTTTGGAAGCTGCGATGATCAGGTCTGGAGCCAGAAAACCGGTTGGCTCTGCTGCTGGACTGGTTAGGATGCCAGCCACCATTGAAGCGGCCCTTGCTGCGACCAGAATTGCCAAAGGTCTGGCGTTGCACAGCAAGGATAGACGGTGGAGTGCTAGGTGTGGGCAGCAGAGGAACATGTATGGCAGCTGAAGATTTGTGAAGAAATTCATGCGCGAGGAGATGACTATGAAGATCTGCATACGATAAAGGTTCAGCCTTGGTAATAAGACTTGTAACTAAGTCTTTAAACTCTCCCCGAAGAACACCAAACATATATAAATTGAAATCTTTAAGCGAAACCGGTCGGCCAGCAGTGGTCAATTCATCAAACAAAGCCTTAGCTTTTTGCATAAATTAAGTTACTGATTCATCACCCTGTCGAAGATCCTGAAAAGAGCCATGGAATTGCATAATACGAGAGTTTGAGGTGGGAGCGAGAACTCGCTCAAGAGTGCGCCAAGCTGAACAAGAGCTTTGGCAGCCAACAACAAGATGCAGAACTTCCATGGATAGGGAGGAAAGAAGAGCACTCAGAATAAGTTGGTCATGTTGTTTCCAGCGAAGAAAAAGCGGATTTACCTGAAGAGAGGTACCATCTCCGTAAGAACATGTGGAGATGAACATGTGTTGGAGCCATCAACAAAACCAAAAACTCCTTGACCTAGGAGATAAGGCAGCATCTGCATACGCCAATATAAATAATTGGTGTTTGTTAATTTAAGGGAGATGACTTGATGAGTGTGAGATAGGGAGATGATGCTTGAGGCAGCAGAGACAGCAGCTACATCAGACATAGGCTGCAAGAAGGGAGTATTGTGAGGGTTGAAGAGGGGTTGTTCACCAGCCATGGCAAAGGAGAAAATAGGCGGTGAGGCAGCAGAAGAGAGCAGAGGAGCCGCTGCAAGAGAAGAAGTCTGCATTGCCAGAGAAGAATACTGGACTTGGGTGCTCTGGAAAAAGAAAGAAGGATTGAGCTGCTGTTCCATTGCAGGGGAGGCTGTGAGGAAAGTGTTTTAATTATTTTAGGGCTCTGATATCAAGTTGAGAATAATAGAATATGTTAGGTTGTGCCTGAGCCAACCTTCCTATTTATATATATGCCGTAGAATACGACAGTAATTGTAGGGATTACAACATTGGAATAATCCTATATTAATTTCCTATTCTGATATATATACATGCTATACATTCTATAATAAACATCAATCATTGATGGAATAATTTCATCGGTATATTCTAACGGGTAATTTTTTTTTTTGCATGTATTTTCTGTCTATAAAACCATTGAGTTTCTTTTTTACTGACGGACAGTTTCTATCCATGAATCAATCAATAAAATACACGCCAACGGAATGGTAAAGTAAATGCTAACATAATATTTCATCGGTAAAACTGTTAAATTTAGTAGTGTGTTGTCTTTTTCTTGTCAATTCTCTTGTTAGACTCTATCATCTTGCATCTTTTTTTATTTATTTGGATGTCACTTGTATATCCACACTCTTATCTATATACATGCTTTAATTTCTCAAACACCTTACTAAACTGAACTAGCTCTGATATCATATTAGAAATATTTAAAGTTCTTAAATGCCCTCATTAGATTGAACTAGCTCCACGGCCATGTTAGAAATATTTATAGGAGCAAAGGGAAGGATGGTACTACAAGACAATCTCATTCATATAAATATTATTTTTTTTAAAAGAGAAAGTTTTACTAAACTTGGACTTTGGACTTACAATACTCAACATACGTTACGTATATTAGTGTAGAGATAAATCAAGAGACTAAAAAAAAAATATTTTAATAGTTATTCATACCCGTAGGAGACACTTAGGAAAACTAAAAGAACTTTTACTTCAAAACTAATTCACACAAGCTATAGTGTCCACGGATATATATATATATATATATATATAGTAATAATTGTTTGTTGCAAGCATCAATTATCGGCCCTTATCTATATCAGTAAAACATAAAATTGATTGTCGCACCCGACATCGCGGCGGCCCACAAAATAATTCTCTGATTATGGAAAAAGAACAGATTTCTGGCATTTTGTTCTTTTACGGGAAAAATGTTTTGTTTAAGGAGTCGTCACCTAGTATTATGGTCACTAGGAACCCTTACTGGTCAACAGAGATTCTATGGTTCGGGACTGGTTACATAAAAGGGAAGATATTATCACCCCTTAAACGTTCTGCCTAAGGCAAACTGCATTGCTGTTTTTTTTTTGTTTTAAATTGCTAAATCTTTATTGGTTTACGTTCTGATGATTTATTCACAATATTCCTGACTCTGGCATCAGTGAATATTCAACTACGGATAATTCCAACTCTGGCGTTGGTAACTATAGCGTAGCTATAAAATAAATTCAAATTAATTTTTTTTTTTATTCCTGACTTTAATGCTAGTGAATAAACAAATAAATTAAATTTATTTTATTATGAATCCACATATTTCTTCTATTTTTTATGTAAATGAAAGAAAATACATAAATAAATAAATAAAATTAAATTAGCGTTTTTTTTTTATTCCTAACTCTGGCGTCAGTGAATAAATAAATCAATTTATTTTTCATACATGCACCTATATATATATATATATATATATATTTGATAAATAAAATAAAATATAATGAATAAGAATAATATAAACTTAAACCAGTATTTTACTCCCGACTCTAGCGTTGGTGAATAATCTGGTAAATTTATATTATTTTTATTCATGCTTAAACATGTTTTTTTCTATTTTTTTATCCCTTTTTTTTTAAATTTTTTTTATTATTTTTGGGGTGGGCCCGGCTCACTTATATAAGGTTGGACTAAGCCCGGTAGGCCCTAACCAATCAGTCACGGCCCAAGCCGGTGACGGTGAGGCCTCAAAGACGCATGAACTAGCTTCATGCGTGCACGGCGTTGTGCCAAGGTAATTAATTACCTTGGCACAGTGCCTAATGCACTGAACAAAACAACAAGAGAAAAAAAAAACAAGGAAACAGAGGAAGCCTACCTTGTTGCGGTTTGCTTCGCCGGAGTGCTAGCGTGTCGGGCGGCGATCAGTGGTGGCGTTCGTCACTAGTAAGCTAGAATCTCTCCTTCAACCTCTGCCTTTCTGCCCTCTGTTTCCTCTGCCTTCGTCTGAAAAAATTATCCCCATGCTCTGTTTTTCAAGTTCTCCCAGCTCTCTCTTGGTTCATTTTTGTTTTTGTAGTTTTAGGCCAGTGTTGGTGAGGGGAAGCTCGTTTTCGGTATGGGGTTCCAAAAATACTCAAAAATGCAGCTGGTGTCTTTGTGTTTCGGGTTTCTTTCTTCTCTCCCTCCTCTGTTTTTTTATCACTCTCTCACCAACCTCCTCCTCTTCGATGCTGCTCGGTTTATATAGGGCATCGGCGGGTTGATAACGGGCGGTAGGCCAACGGTTGGCCACCATTAAGGCGCCCAACGGACGATGATTTACTGCTGCAACGTTCCTCCCTCCATTCTTCGCGAAACGGTCACTGACTTGAAGGAGAAGAAGATGAACAATGTCCCTTTCAAAACGACGCCGTTTGGAGATAAAAAAGTGGTCCTTTTACATTTTGACCCCTGCAGTTTCAAACGTCTTGTAATTAAGTCCCTGGTTTAAACTGTAATTGGCCCCTGTATTTCGGCGCCTTTTACAAGTTAATCCTTGGATTTTAATTTTGTAATTTTGACCCCAAACTTTAATATTTCTTCAATTAAGTCCCTGATTTAATTAAATCAAAGTCTAATTAAGTCTAAAACTTATCAATTCTCCAATTAAGCCCATGATTTGATTAATTAAACTAGTTCCAAGCTCAATTAAGTTTCAAAACTTAACAATTCTCCAATTAAGCCCCTGATTGGATTAATTAAATTAATTCCAAGCTTAATTAAGTCTCAAAACTTATCAATTCTCCAATTAAACCCTTGATTGGATAAATTAAATTAATTCCAAGCTCAATTAAGTCTCAAAACTTATCAATTTTCCAATTAAACCTTTAATTAGATTAATTAATTCCAAACTTAATTAGATTAATTTCAAAGTTTAATTAAACCCCAAAACTTCTAATCATGTTGCCCTTAACCCAAATTTTAATTCATTCTTCATTTATCTCATTTTACTATTATTATTTTTTTTATCATCATTTTTTTATCATCATCATCATTTTTTATCCTTTTCAGTAAATAAAATAATAATAATAAAAAAAATAAAAATGGTCAAAAATTGGGTTATAACATTGGTATTGACATTTTGATTGGTTGTGTCTTGTGTTTCTAACAAGTTGTTTAATAATTGGTATGTTGAATTGTATGCATAATGGCATGGTTTAGATGGATTTTAACTGGATGATTAGTAATTTTTTTATATTCATATTTTATTTTAATATTTTATTAAAATTAATAAAATTCAAATTAAACTTCAAGTTGTCAATTCATGAAAATAGTAAACTAATATAGGAAATTTCTAACACAAGTATTCAATTAGTTAATACTTATTTAGTGTTGAATTCAAACCAAGACAAAAAAAAGTGAAGTATAAATGGTGTGTGTGTGTGTGTCTATATATATATATATATATTATCCATGTAGTAAGACGTTTGCTGCAAGCATCAATTGTCGGCCCTCTCCACATCAGTACCAGTTTTATGTTTTACTGATGTGGAGAAGGGCCGACAATTGATGCTTGCAGCAAACAATTCTTACTACAAGGATAATATATATATATATATATATATATATATATATATATATATATATATATATATATATATATATCATAATCAAATAAGATAGGCAATTAGGCATGCGAAGCAGATATACGACTGACTTCTATATTTGAAGACGGTTACTTCCAAGCAAGGTTGAAAATTGACTAGCTTTGTTTGTGTGATTTCTTTTTGTTGATTTCTAGTTGCGTCCTTGATATTGTTTGGTTATTATTTGTAGAATGAAATCATAAATTGACGTGTGTTTAGTTGAAGAAATAAAGATATAAAAATAAATTTATTTTTTTATAGTATTTTTTAAATAAAAAGTTCAGATGAGACATGTATTCATTCCATCTCTTTTATTTTATTTTAAAATTTTAATCAAACATTATGTTACTATATTTCAAATTTCATGAGTGTTATCATGGGACCTAGCTTTGAGAATTAGAACCAATTAAAGTTGTTCATGGCATTGCATTGCCTAGAAGCACTTCTTTCACGAGGATGGTTGAATGTTTGTGTAATAAACTAACAAGAATTTAGCATTATTGGTAAGGCACACCCAATTCAGGATTATTAATTAATATCATCAAGCCAGAGATCACTTGCAATCAAGATCTCTGGGGTCCATGCCAGATTCTGAACTTTTCTATGTTATTCTATATATCTATGACCGCTGGACTTTTCTATTAAGGCGAGCTCTTGTGCAATCAATCTCCTTTCGTTTGGTTTATTTTCCCATCTTCTCTCACTGCTGAAGTTTACGTAAGGTCTTACGTAGAATCAAGGAAAATGAGGCATAAGTTAGCCAAAAAAATCTCACCAAATACATTCAGATTCAGGCACGTTGAAGTTTAGATCTGGATAGTATTAGTTAAATGGTGTGGATAGTACACAATTGCTATTCATATTTGTCATCTAATCACACTATTATTTACTCGTAAATTATCGGATGTTAGATTTATTTTATCCAACGTCCGAAGACGACTTATATATATATATAGTTAGTCGGAATAATAAAATTAATACTTTGGTAATTTATAGGGAAGATTGCAAGAATGAGATTTTATATTTATTCTTGAAAGATTTTATATGGAATTTACGTTGGTTTCTTATGAAGGATTTGTTTGTTTTTATGTTTTAAAAATGTTTTTGAAAAAAATAAATATTTTTATTTTTTTCTTTACTTCAAATTAATATTTTTTTATGTTTTCAGATTATTTTGATGTGCTGATGTCAAAAAATAATTTTTAAAAATAAATAAATTATTTTAATATATTTTTAAATTAAAAAACACTTTAAAAAAACAACTGAAACTAGACTTTCAAATATACTTGAAAACCAACCCAACGAATTGGTTAATAAACTTAAAATTTTCGCTTGAATTAGGTCTTATATTCAAATTTTAAAAAAAAAACCATAAGTTACGTCTGTTTTTTCTTATATATAAAAATTATATTATTTTATACATAATTTAGGTCTTCTTCGCACAACTTAGAATTGGTGGTTTCAATGTTATGTGGTTATCATGCATGCACCAAGCAGAAGAAACAAGTGTGTCTTTTCTACATGTGGCCATCTCCAGCCCCATATAGAACCTCAGAAAATTAAACCTTAGTAGTATACCATTCGGGAAATTTATATGGCTACTGAAGAAGTAGGTACGATTAAGAAAGTAGGAGATAAATACAGATCTTTCTTGCATGAAGACACTGAGAATACCACACAGTGGAGGCATGGTGGCCCTCCCAATTTCGATACAGTAAATCAGCTCTTTGAAGAAGGCCGAACTAAGGTCCTCAGCCTTCTTTATACCCTTAGTGCATATGCTTTATGTTTTTTTTTTTTTTTTGTATAAGTATATGTTTATGACCCTTGAATATTTTTGGGTCTCATTTTCTGTGTTTGATATATGGTTTGAAGGAATGGCCGAAAGGATTGCTAGAAGAAGTAGTGCGAAATGCTATAAAGACATGGGATATGGAAATCGAACACAAGACTCGCGTACAGGACATTAAGACCATCAACCCTGACACGTTGTGAATGGTTCATCAAACTAAAACTCAATTTGGTTTCTTATTAAATTATTCTTATATTTGATTTAAGCTATCAAATATAATTACAAGGTGTAAAAAAAGAGAAGGTAACATGCTACTCCTGGACCACGAAAGGTACCCAATACCTCGTAGATGACGAGAGAAATTAGAAAATCTCTCCCTCATCGAGAAAAGTGCGTGGACCGGCCAGTTTGCAATGTCCATTGATGCCGCTCTTGATATTCGTATTGTGCGAGTTTTTCCTGGGTTTACTTAATGTGGCAGTGGACGAGGAGTGTTTCTACTGAAAATGAGGAGAAAGAGGACGCCGGATACCGACTACGCCAAATTTTATAAGATTCTCAATTGAGCCTTCAGATTATTTTATGATATAAAATAATCATAAAATAAGGGAAGAACGTTGAAGTTTTTTAAGCCCTTGACTAATAATCACTCAACTTCTTACTTTAATAGTTAAATTAAATAATAATTTAACTAGTAATCACCTGTGAAGTGCTGAGTGTATATTCAGGACCTCCTGTGATTTCTTTCAAATTCAGACAATGGGGTTTCTTTGAAGGACCTTTCAAAGGCCATGCTCCTAACGGAGAAAAGGTTGAGTTCTATGGCTCAGGAGTCCTCTACGTATGCTGTACAAAAATTCAAAACAGCACGATGAACCAGTAGCTTTCAACTATTATCCCAACTTGCCTACTTGCTATGATTTGATTGCAAAATTAATTAACACGTTAATCAAGCTCATCAGGTAAATCTTTTTGTTCAAGTAATCGTACCTTGCAACTAAATTAGTGATTTCATTTTGGACATGAAATGATAAACTGAGATACCTCAGAACATACATAAATTACAGGAACAACTTCATTGATAAAAAAAATAAAAATAAATAAAAAAGATTTTCTGTAAGAAAAGTAAAGTGGGTTAATTATGATTTTACTGGTGATCATTCACAGGTGCATGAATCTATGAGGGCAGAAGATGTAGAGATTTAAGCGTGTTTGTTGACAGTGTTTTCAAAGGTCTTTTCAAATAATTTTTCATACTAAAATGCATGCAAATGAAGTTTTTTTATTTTTAAAAAATTATTTTTAATATCAGCACATCAAAACGATCCAAAACATATAAATTATATTAAATTTTAGTAAAAATAAAATTCAAATTTTTTAGAAACGTAACCGCAGCCGCGTTCCCAAACATGCTCGTACTATGACCCAGCAGAGTTAATTGGAGGGCTACTGATCTCACCATCCCAATCAGAACCAGAAGACAACACTGTCAGCACTGCAACAGCAACACATGGCTGCCCATTTTTTTTTTAAAAAAGTAACTGGACATGTGAAGACATTAATTGTGCTACTGCTAGCTATTGTTTTGTTACTCTTGTTTGTACGATGAATCAATCCACTTGTTTGCTTTTATAACCATTTTATCTATCTAAGGTACATTGTCTACTCGTGTATACTGGCTAGCTAATCTAGCTTGTATATCCAAATTTATTCTATAATTATGCCAGCGTGTATATAAATTTCATTCGAGATTTCAAGGTTGCTTAATTTTGCTGACGATGCAGGACAATCCCACAACGATACATGTAGACGAACTCCAGCTCCATCAGGCCCTTTTGCAGCTTCATAAAGAGCAACGAAATCCATCTTTTTTTCCACCTTCGTGTACTCTTGCTGAGTTGCTGTCATTTGTCATGCCATCTTAAATTAACCCAACCATCCAGCTTTATGGATGAACATTGACCCAAACAAAACAACAAGTCAATCCATCGTTTAGTTTTCTGGTTGTAATTGGCATACGAGAGAGGTCTCTGTCCTCTTTCTTGGACCAGCTCATTCGAACATAAAAGTCAAACTATGCTTAATATATATGTGGTCAAGGGCCTCCAGTCCACGTTAATAAAAACTCTAGAAAAAATAAATGGGGCTTTTAATGCGCTGAACCACATTCAAAATCCATCATATTAAATCAACCACTAGTGATTGTATATCCAATAATTTCTTTTTTGTATTTACTATGTATTTATTGCGATCCAAATTGATATTTATTTTACAATTATTATTTATTATTCACCAAAAAAATAAAGAATAATATTTATATTTGTGTGTTATGTCACAATATATATATATATATATATATATATATATATATATATATATATATATCCACGTTAATGAAAACTCTAGAAAAATAAATGGGGCTTTTAATGCGCTGAACCACATTCAAAATCCATCATATTAAATCAACCACTAGTGATTGTATATCCAATAATTTCTTTTTTTGTATTTACTATGTATTTATTGCGATCCAAATTGATATTTATTTTACAATTATTATTTATTATTCAACAAAAAAATAAAGAATAATATTTATATTTGTGTGTTATGTCAATATATATATATATATATATATATGTTCGATATCTATATCATATAAATATATATATATTGGATTAGGTTTGAGTTGGATTTTCAGTTGGGTTTAAAAATATCCATACTTTATCCAAGTTTAACAATTGTTGTCCTATTTGAATTATTTGAATTTTCCTAATTGTCGTGCAATACAATAGTTAATACAATAGTCATTCTATTTAATTTTATGGTTATTAAAATAAATATCAGTGAGAATTCTAATTAATGATTTAAATTCAGGAGTAAAAAATGTATTTCTTGGGTTAAAATTCCCTCTTTTTATTTATGCATTTCTTTTTTATTTGAACGAATTGACTAGTTGTTATAAGTACAACTTGTAATAATATTTTTTTATGTGTGTTTTTAATGATGATTTTATGTGTTAATTTTTATTTTAAAGATTAATTCTTAATTTAAATTTCAGTTTAGTTTGAATTGATCTAGGTGGTTGATGGTGATGTTAGGTAAAAGAAAAGATATAGACACTTTTTTACTCTCTTTTTTTTAATGAGAAGAGAAAGAGAAAGAAATTAGAAAGATATTATGGGGATTTGTTTTTCGTTTTCTTAATAGAAACTTAACATAAAAGGCACATTTAAAATATCATAACATTTAGAATGGAAGTTCAAGGGCTATTTTCTTTAGAGATTTTTTTCCACTTAAGTTCAGGAGGTATTTCGAATGCAAAAAAATATGTTTTATAAGAGAAAAAAATTAATCATAAACTCAAAATTTCATGCATATTAGATAATATTTTAAAAACAATATTGAGATGATAATATATTGGTCAATTGTTTTTAAAATATTAAGATTGTAGTATATTTAATAGACCTGAATTAACTAGCCATGCAAACTTACAATCTCGATCATGAGACTATGATAATTCTATAAATAGAAAAAAAATATAATATCCAAATCCAAATAAATCTAATGTTAAAGAATGAAATTGAAAACAAAATATTCAATTAAAAAAAGAACTAAAAAAACCCTAGTGAACCCAAGCTAACTTATCAAACTCGTGATATAAGTCATGCACCCTACTGGATTTAATAACTTTTTATTTTACAAATTATTTTTTTTAATTATATGATAACCAGGTGCTCAAGATTCTTTTCGTATCAAATAACAAATATTTCTTTTAGAAAAAAGAACAAACATGACATATGCATGAGACTAAACAAAAACATACATAATTGTTTTTAAGTTAAATAACAAAAAGAGGCTTTTTTGGAGGTCAAATAAAAAAGAGATATTTAAATAAAAAAAGATGAAATTACTGTTTATTTAATTGTAAGACAACCAGGCACTTAGGATTATTTACATATCAAATAAAAAATATTTTTTTTAGAAAAAACAGAATAAACGCATAAGACTGAGAAAATAAAAACATACCTAATTTTTTAAGTTAAATAACAAAAAAAAGGTCTTTCTTAAGTCAGATCTTTAAATAACAAATGATGAAATTATTTTCTTTTTCAAGTTTAAGGGGATGAAAATGCATTATAACAAAAAGAAAGAAAGAATTAAAGAACAAATAGGTTAGGCGTGTGGGTAGGCCCACACGCGCGTGGCCTATTAAAAAGGCTTGGCTCGCTCGCCAAACCTCTATCTTTTTTATCTTAGAGTTGTCCCTCTTTATTTTTTTCTAGATCGACGCAAACGACATCCCACAGTTTGTAGCCTTAGAATTTAGCGATCGAAGAGTTGTCAAAAATTCAAGGTAAAGGTTTTTATGCTCAAAAATTTATTTTTCAATCTATTTTTTACCCAAAAAATCATAAAACACTTAGAGACCTCGATAAACTCATTTATAACCTAAAAAACTGGTCCAAAAATTCAAAATAAACCCAAATTCGAAAAACTTTTCAAATGGAACTCCTTTTATCAAATGTAACTAGTTGACACCAAGAACGTGATAATTTAATATGTCTTGTAGCTAATCGGTTGGTTACATGTGGCATTATTATATTCATGTAAATATATATATATATATATATATATATATATATATTTATTATTAATAAAAGTTTAATTTATTTTTAATATTTTAATATTCATATAATATTAGATTTATGAATCTAATATTTAATTTATGAATTTAGAGTAAAGATAAAGTTCATGGGATAAAAATGTTTTACAAAAAAAATTATAAAGTCGTTATAATTATAGGCTCATATTGCATCAAAGCATTGTTCCTAAAATATTCTTGATTGATGCTCTTTGAAATATTGTATATTTATTACAGTCATTGAGACTGATACATGTTATATTCTTTCTTTTATTAAATGAAGCAGTTATTTTCATAAACTTGGGTATATAGGATACCTAGAACTAATATGTAGGTGTTTGTCATAAGATATGTACACTAAACTAACCACAAAGAGAATTCCACATGAAGAAACCATTAATAACTTTTTTAATATTTGAGGGATCATAATACGTTTCTAGACAAATGCACCTAACACGAAATTAATGTAAATTAATTTATTATTAAATTGATAATAAATTAAATTACTTAATTTATTTAATTGTAATTATAATTTATATTTGAGTTAATATATTAAAAACATAAGTGGTCACATATATTAAAAACCATTAATTAAAAATTAACCTGAGATAATTAATCAAGTGTAACTTGATTGAAAATAATTTTAGAAATTAAACCCTATAATATATTTAATTCAGGTATTATAATTCTAATCCTAAAATTTATTATAGTGCTTAATATATTTAAATGTGTGTAGTGCAATCCTAAAAGGGATAATTTAAAAAATCAAGTAGAAAGTTGATTGAAATCTCGTTGACAAATGGTACCAAAATGTTTTCAGATTTATAATCTTATACCTTATTTTTTTTCTTAGATGAAGAGACTGAATAATAATTTCATCATAATAATATTTACAAAGAATAAAATATCTCTTCCATGAGTATGAATATGAATTCACAGCCTTCCCTTTCATCGGTGAACTTGAAAATTATATAAAGTAATTAAAAAAAATAAGAAATCACGCAAATGCGGGTTTCTGTCTACTCGGCCTAATAATTGCAGGCCCTAGGTACATTGAAACAAGTTGAAAGTCGGGCTCATGGGAATTCAGGTCTCAAGAGCGATGCACGCAAGGAATCGCGAGGCTGGGATATCAGATCGTGGATGAAGATTTTAGACAGATCATTACAAATCAAGTATCTGTTTTTTTTTTTTTTTCTATTTATGAGAAAAGGACTTTCATAGTTATCTTCATTATTATAGTTCGAGATTTTAATCTTCTCCTACCTAAGTTCTAAGAAATTTGGAAGCATGCAGAGCCCCCATCAGCTAAGACTCCGATGGGGAACGTGGTGTAAACCAGGTCCCCAAAAATTTTATTTTTTTTTGTTAAAAATTAATTTTTTGATGTGTTTTGGATTATTTTACTGTGCTGATCTCAAAAATAATTTTTTAAAAAATATAAAAAATATTATTTTAACGTATTTTGACACGAAAAGTAATTTTAAAAGAAACAGTAACACACTTCCAAACATGCTTTAAATGCTAAGGGGACATCGTGATACATTGTGAATTCATGATACATCGTGATACATTCAGAAAATAATTGATACATCGTGATACATTCGGTTTATAAGTTTCAGACTTTGAAGATGTGAGCATCGTGATACATTCAGAAAATAATTGATACATCGTGATACATTCAGTTTATAAGTTTCAGACTTTGAAAGTGTGAGCATCGTGATACATCGCATCGTGATACATCATGATACATTCAGAAAATAATTGATACATCGTGATACATTTGATTTATAAGTTTCAGACTTTGAAGGTGTGAGCATCGTGATACATTGTGAATTCGTGATACATCGTGATACATTCGGAAAATAATTGATACATCGTGATACATTCGGTTTATAAGTTTCAGACTTTAAAGGTGTGAGCATCGTGATACATCGTGATACATCGCGAATTCGTGATGCATCGTGATATATCGCGAATTCTTGATACATCGTGATACATTCAAAAAATAATTGATACATCTGATACCTTCGGTTTATAAGTTTCAGACTTTCAAGGTGTGAGCATTGTGATACATCGCATCGTGATACATCGTGATACATTTGGAAAATAATTGATACATTGTGATACATTCAGTTTATAAGTTTCAAACTTTGAAGGTGTGAGCATCGTGATACATCGTGAATTCATGATACATCGTGATACATTCGGAAAATAATTGATACATCGTGATACATTCGGTTTATAAGTTTCAAACTTTGAAGGTGTGAGCATCGTGAAACATTCGGAAAATAATCGATACATCGTGATACATTCGGTTTATAAGTTTCAAACTTTGAAGGTGTGAGCATCGTGATACATTCGGAAAATAATCGATACATCGTGATGCACATCTTCATGATCCTCAACCTTTGCATCACATAGCATTAACAAATCTGAAAACATCAATGTAAGAAAAATCTATTATATTTTATCTAGAGTACACAGAAGAGTCTCAAGTTACCATAAATTAATCTAGGAATTATTGCGCTTTTATACTCAATTGATAGAAGATCGCATTTATACATAATTGTCACAACAAACCATAAGATGTAATTATTTATTCAAAAAAGATAAGAACCCGTTAAAATAGATAAGGTCATTCATAATACTATAAAATTGAAGTAAATTATACAATTGTTGTGCTGTTATCACACACAACCACAATAAAAAAAGTCAAGTGATTTTGTTTTCTTTTCTGGTATATATATATATATATATCAAACATTATTTTGCCCGCTCCTCCGGCCTCCTATAAAACCCTCAAAAAGCCTTTGTAGTTTTAGCGTCTAGGAAAGTTGATATGGCAGAAGAAGCTTTGATTAAAAAAGCAGGAGATAAGTACAGATCTTTCTTACATGATGAAGCTGAGAACATCACGCAGTGGAGGCATGGTGGCCCTCCCATATATGATTCCGTAAATCAGCTCTTCGAAGAAGGCCGAACTAAGGTTATCGACTCTCTTCTTTTTTTTTCATTTCCTTTGTCCTTGTATATGTCTAAATTAGGCGTTCGTGTATGTGTGATGAGTGTTTCTTTTGCCTCTCAAATCCTGTGCTTATAGACATGGTTTGCAGGAATGGCCAAAAGGATCTCTAGAAGAAGTGGTGCAAAATGCTATAAAGTCTTGGGAAATGGAACTCTCACACAAGACTCGTTTACAGGACTTCAAGACCATCAACCCTGACAAATTCAAGCTCATTGTTAATGGTACTATACCAAACTTGAAACCCAAATTTCATTTCTTACTTATTTATTCCTCTTTGATTTAAACTAGACTAATGTTACAGAGAGGGGAGGATTATCAATTAAGGTAAGTTGCCTTGAACCTCACCTGTAAGTATACTGATATCGATATATTTTCGATTCTATGGCAGGAAGAGAGGGTTTATCGGGAGAAGAGACGCTTAGGATTGGTAGCTACAATGCTTTGCTGAAGAGTTCTCTGCCGAAGGAATTTCAGTACTACAAAGCAGATGAAGAAACCTTCGAATCATCTCATGATGCCTTTCGATCTGCCTTGCCTCGGGGATTCGCATGGGAAGTGCTGAGTGTATATTCAGGGCCTCCAGTGATTTCTTTCAAATTCAGGCATTGGGGTTTCTTTGAAGGACCTTTCAAAGGCCATGCTCCTACTCAAGAAAAGGTTGAGTTCTATGGCTTTGGAGTCCTCAAGGTATGCTTTAATTAAAGATACTGAAAAGATTAAAAAAAAAATCCAAACTAGTAATAATAAAAGAGAGAAAAAATTCCTGACTTAGCATGCTAAGACTTCAACTGAAGAAAAGGTTGAGTTCTATGGCTTTGGAATCCTCAAGGTATGCTTTAAAAGATACTGGGGAAAAAAAAAACAACACCAAACTAGTAAGCGAAAAGGAGAAAACCAAATTTCTGACTTAGCATGCTAAGAACATCAAAATATCGTTTTCTTTCAAAAAAAAAACATTTCTGGAAATAAATACATCGACTTTCAAGTTTGATGGGTCTTATTCATTGTTTTATGGAGGATTTGTAGAGTATTTCTTTTTATGATTCAACCAAATTTTAAAAGTATTTTTTGTTTGAAAAAAATTAAATTAATATTTTTTATTTTATTTTTTTATAATCTTATCATGTTAACGTCCAAAAGTTTGCATTTTATCATTGCCTTATTCCGTCGGTATTTAGTTTATTAGAAAAACTTTTACTGATAACATAAATATTTTTTTTAGCTTCTTGGTTGAAAAATATTCATAATGGCATTTTATTTGATAAGTTGGTATCCATTTGACAAAATCACAAGAAATTATAATTTAAGAACTTGAAAATTTTGAATTCGTGATAGAAAACTAAAAATAAAGGACAACCTAATACATAAGACGAAATAACTGTGATTTCTTTCCGGGTTCGCAGGTGGATGAATCATTGAGGGCAGAAGATGTGGAGGTTTACTATGACCCAGCAGAGTTATTTGGGGGGCTCCTGAAAGGGGCCCTGATATCGCCATGCCAATCAGAAGATAACACTGTCAACACCGCCACAGCAACGCGTGGCTGTCCATTTTCCAAGCAAACGTAAACTGGCATGTGTTTGTCGTTGTGCCATGAGTGTTTTCTTGCTTTCGTTTGTATGATGAATCAAACTGCTTGCTTGCTTTTATATATTACCATTTTATCTGCTGTTGTGTCTGTCCATTCCTCACAAGGCAACATTTGCTTCTTGGTGTGTGCAAGAAGAAATGGTCACGGGTTAAGTGCCTCTAAATAACACAGTCACCTTGTTTTTCATTAGCAGATTCTCCCGCGTACTATCCCATTTCTATCTTCAGGTCTCGGATCTTACACCGATTCCATCTTTGCATCAAGTTATGATCACTTCTTTTTTTATTTAATTCGGTTGATTTAATTTCATTGCTTTTTTTTTTATCTTCTTGAATAATAACAGCTTATTTTAACCAACAAGATCATAAGCTGAGGTGCAAGTTTTTCTTACTTTTTTTAAAAACATACTTCCGGTGCTTGAACATCCTTTTTTATGCTAAAAATAATTTTGGTTTTGTCAGCGTCGCATCAATAGATAAAACCAAACGATACAGAATTGCATTGCATATAATGACTAAAATGGACCAAAATGATCAACCCATTCAAGGACTTCAGATTCCACATACATTACAACAAGAACAGAAGAGTATAAATAGTGTCATAAAAAATGACTCATTCAGTGGAATTCAATTTTGGGGTCTATGCCTCGACGACCTTCATCTACAAGTGCCAAGCTCAACATTTCAGTGCAAAATTGATCGTCTGGTTTCAGCCATAAAGCCTGATTGAGAAGAAAATATTATAAGGCCAGGGCCTAGGGGATTTTAATGACGAAGAAGATAGAGGGGATGGGGGAAGCACACTATAACCACAGTATAATTTTGTGTTTGAAAGCATACAATACTCTTACTTACCTTGTGGTAGTATGTAATTGCAGCAGTAAATCTGTTAGAATATTGCCAATTATGTGGCTGCCATTGTCAAAGAAGATGGCTGTCATTGTCAAAGAAGATGGCTGCCATGTGAGAGTCAAAGAGGGTTGTTGGTGCAGCATTTGCAGCCCCTTGACATTGTCAAAGAAGGAGGCTACAATGGTGGGTTGTTGGTGGCAGCCAACAACCATTGTCTAATGTCAAAGTGTGGTAAGTTTGGCAGCCACCATTATTGACAAAAGAGCAAGAGGAGCTGTCATTGAAGCCTATAAATAGACACCAAGAGTGCAGCACAAAGAGAGAGAGAGAGAGTCTTGTAGTAGAGCTACAAAAGAGAGAAGAAGAGAGAAAGAAAGAGAAGGGCTGCCACCAGCAGCCCTGCTGCTGTATCCAGCTGCTGCCCTATGTAGCAATGAGAGATGAGAGTTGAGTGGATGTGATCCTCCTCCGTGTTTTGTATTCTTTCTCTATCTCTAATAATATCAATCTCTCCCGTGGATGTAGGCGATTTGCCGAACCACGTTAAATATTGTGTCAGTGTGCTTAGCCTCCTTTGAGCAACGATCATGAACACCATCGTTCCGCATGGGGAGCAAGAATCCCCAACAATTGGTATCAGAGCCACCACTAGTGGTTTCTCCCACCAACAATTGGTATCAGAGCCTATGGTTTAAAGTGGTGTTTGATTTTTGCTCAAAAATGAAAGTTGTCAAAATTATGTTTTGACCATACCACTGTGTAGAGGAAGAAGAGATGAAGCCACTGGTGAAAACGGCGCAAAATTCTGACGTGGGACATGCCCGCACGCGCCAACACGCGCCGGAGAGGAGGCTGCCCACGCGCACCAACGCGCCACACGCGAGCCACGCCTCTTCTTCGTCCGAATGGCAGACCCGACCCGAATACCAGATGACTCGACCCACAAGACTGACCCAGATAAAGATGACATCAGCATGACATAATTGTGATGTCAGCATGCACAGTTGGCATGCCATGTCAGCGACAAGTCAGCTGACACGTCAGCATAGTGGGACCCACCAGCCTCATCATCAGCCGTGAGCCAAGCTGAGTTTAGCCAAGCTGAGTTGGAGCCGAGCCGCGAGCCGAGGGATAGGATCCAGTGTAGCTGATCCTACGTGCAACCGGATTTGAGATTAAATCTGAGCCGCTTATCAGGCCATAATTATTTTGATCAAATCTTAGCCGTCTGAAATGCGATTTGGATGATTTCAGACTTGTTTCCAGCTAATTTGATCGTTCTGGATGCAATGGTACGGTCCGATCATTGAGATTGTGACTAGAAATGGTTGTGGTGAATTAACAAAAGGAGATTGCCCGATCAGGAGGCATCTGAAGGTCATCATGGTGGTCAATGGTGATGATGAAGAAGAAGGTGCACATGTTTAACCAATTACATGTGTTGAACTGCTAAATGGAGAGATTTTTTATTTGCCGAATGAAGGCAAAATTGGGATACTCTGGACACCTGATCAAGTGGATGATTTGAGGTAAAGAGTTGAAATTGATGAAGACCAATCTTGACGAATCTAAGCACTGGTAGTCTCGCCAGATGTTGAGAAATCAGGTATAAAACCAGGATACCCAGATCACTTGTAAAGGAAAGCCGCAACAAAGCTAGCAAATGGTTGTATATACGGAAAGACAGTACGATGGATAAATATGGCGTAAGAAGTTCTGTCTAGGAGATTGGGTTTTAAGCGGGACCAGTGTGACCCCTCTAATCTTTCCTGGGAACTTGCTTAGTTGAAGCAATATCCATACGGTACTATTTTCATACATATAGCAGTCTGTAATGAAATAGTTGAAGACTAGCAGGATGACGGCAGAAGGGAACAATTGGGTTCCGTATGTTCAAGGATCTGATGGAGTGGTGATTTCTCCAAAGAAGTTAGCTTTGGTGACTGTGATTTCTCAAGGGAGAATTGATGAAAACCCTGATAATGGAAGAGAAATACAACAAGGAGATAAAGATTGGCACCCTATTTTGACTTGGACAGGTGTTGTGACAGGATGAGCTGCTGTCAAACATAAGCAAGGAATAGGGAGAAATCTGGAGAACAGAAATTGCACGAGGGCACACGGAGATTGTGCAGGAGTACTCGTGATTCAACGAGGTACTGAAATGAGACAACAGGTGCAAGGAGAAGAAGAGTTCCCAGATGAAGCTCAGAGCAGAGATTGTGTAAAAGTTGTATACAACAAGAAGTCTTTTGTGCTCTTGATAAAGACAACAGGCGAAGACCTTTCCAATGCATGCAAGGATGGAAAGAGAGTTGTTGTAGAGGCACCTAATTGAGGGGGTGTAAACGCCTGTGATAAAAGGCGACCGCCTATGATGAAAGGCGAAGACACCGAAGAGAGTTGGTGTAGGTAGAGCTGTCAAGTAGAAAGGCATAGAAGCTCCAAACATAGAAATCGAGGTGGAGGATTGCGAGGAGTATACCGCAACTTTCTCTTTCTATGTAATCAGTGGCAGTTATCTCTCCCATAGTCCACATGGTGGTAGAGACTTTTGGAGCCACTTTGAAGCATCTCAGATGAAGGAGGATGCAACCGTCTATGAAAGGCGAAGACACCTTAGACAGAAGGTGTGAGGGCCACAATATGAGCCCAAGTTCAGACTACCGCATGACAACAAGCGGAGACACCTCAGACAGAAGATGTGAGGGCCACAATATGAGCCCAAGTTCAGACCACCCTATAACAACGGGCAAAGACACCTTAGAGAAGATGTGAGGGCTATGAAAGGAGCCCAGTTCAGAATGCCCCAAAGCCGATGTAATGGCTAGATATGAGTGGACAGGTGTGTGGATAGCCAATGAAGTGGCTATTATGAGTATGAATACAAATGCAGAATTGACTTTCATGCCCGTAGGCTAAAGATCAATGAGTTAGATAACATTTGTCTTGGACAATAAGTGGATGACTTGTGGAGCATTGAGACGCGACTGCTAGGAATGAGCAGAGGACATGCGCAGGTTCCAGGAACAAGTTGACTCAAGGTAGTGAGCTCGATAATGGCATTGTAATACTCAGAGTATAAAGACAGATATGGATCAACTTTTAATGGGTTGCCCCCATGGTTAACGGTGGAGAGCTACCTGGACTCTTGGAACTAAGAGCGAGAGACTCACGGAGAAGTAAGGCGTGGTTCCTAGAATGGAATAGAGGGCATACGCAACTCCAGGATGAGTAGACTCTTGGAAGAGTGGTGAGCTCATGATCACATTGAAATACTCAAATAATGACTGTCATACTCAGAAATAGATATTTCCATTTGAGGGGGTGTTGTAAGCCTTGATGTGAGGCTTGATAAATCATTTCGGATTGAGCATGGTTGATACGCTCGAAAGGGAATGTTATCCCAGAGACAAGCGTTAACACTCTTCAGATGTGATGTGATAGACCATCTGATTGTAGTGATCCTTTTGTGTGAGAAAAGGTGTGCTTTGGTGACTCTGGTGATTGAAAGGTTTGGCAAGTACCTGTAAACTTGGCCAAAGATGTTCTCAGAATGGTAAGCTTGGAAGAGCTGCAGGAAAACGTGTGCTGAAGAAGCAAGAGGACAAATTTCCCACATAAATGGCAAAAGGGGTGATTGTTGGAATATTGCCAATTATGTGGCGGCCATTGTCAAAGAAGATGGTTGTCATTGTCAAAGAAGATGGCTGCCATGTGAGAGTCAAAGAGGGTTGTTGGTGCAGCATTTGCAGCCCCTTGACATTGTCAAAGAAGGAGGCTACAATGGTGGGTTGTTAGTGGCAGCCAACAACCATTGTCTAATGTCAAAGTGTGGTAAGTTTGGCAGCCACCATTATTGACAAAAGAGCAAAAGGAGCTGTCATTGAAGCCTATAAATAGACACCAAGAGTGCAACACAATGAGAGAGAGAGAGAGTCTTGTAGTAGAGCTACGAAAGAGAGAAGAAGAAAGAAAGAAAGAGAAGGGCTGCCACCGAGACCTATTTCTTGTATCATTTCTTTGCCCTATGTAGCAATGAGAGATGAGAGTTGAGTGGATGTGATCCTCCTCCGTGTGTTGAATTCTTTCTCTATCTCTAATAATATCAATCTCTCCCGTGGATGTAGGCGATTTGCCGAACCACGTTAAATATTGTGTCAGTGTGCTTAGCCTCCTTTGAGCAACGATCATGAACAACACCATTCCGCATGGGGAGCAGGAATCCCCAACAATTGGTATCAGAGCCACCACTAGTGGTTTCTCCCACCAACAAAATCATGATAGTATCAAATTGTAACATTGCCACTCTCATTATCCGATTACTTTTCATAACATTTTGGATTTTCATGACCACTCTCATTATCCGCACTAATCCACTTCATTACCCCCCCCACTACATGCAATTACTTTTCTCAAACTATTGCTTTCAACTACAACAGCCAAATAAAATGTCAGTTTAACAGACTTGCATTGAAATGAAAAGAGCTCAATTTACCTGCAAATGATAAGTGTATGCAAGACCAGCATAAGTACTCAAGTTTCTAGGTGATAGTGTAAGTGCTTATGAAATTGCTTCATGGTAAATCCTGGCATAGTAGTTTGATATGATTAATGAACAATTATATGCCATGTCATTTATTTATACACATAATAAGAGAAAATTGTGCTTCTATGATGGTGGTTGCAACAAGTGGATGAGTAAAACAAGACTCCAACTCGAATATGTACAAAAATTCAAACCATAAGTCTCAATGTCAGCCATGCTGCTCAACAAATCAATCATGTGATAATGAGGAGCCTCTATATGACCACATTACACAAGCATTAATGTATTCAAGAAAATTCTTTCCATCCTATTCTTGAAGAGTTGAGGGTTACAAAGGCCCAAGCTGATCTTCCTATAATCTTATCAATGGAATTTGAGCAAGTAGTTGCTATAACATGATACTAGATTCCTATCTGTTGTATTTCACCAAGTGCACCAAGAAAGCTCCCAGCTTGAACCTTAAAAATACTCACACAAAAGCTTTAGGAAAGGAGAAACAGAAACTAACAAGTCTATAAGAACCTTGCAAGGAACTAAAAAGATCACCAAAGGTTTCCAAAAAAAAAACTGTAACTAAAAAGCATTCATCAATCTGGGTTTGCTCAGTGAACTAATTGAAATTAACGGTTATGCAAGTTCAAAGCAATTTATTTGTCACAACTATCAGAAATAGTGTAATTAGAGGGTTAAACTACTTTTCTTTCATTCAGGTTGATAAAGACCTTAGCAAGTGAGTATTGACATACAAATGCAGAACATAATATACTAATCATCGCTACTGCCATTCCAATAAATTTTAAAACACCCTGAAGTACCTAAAGTGAGTATAGCTGCCATTCCAACAAATTTTAAAACGTACTTCAACTTTCTGTAGGCATGGGCAAGATTAACGATAGTTGGTTCCCACAATTGACTTAAAGACGGAATGTGCTTCAAAGTCTTCTCAAACCACAACACAGACTTATTGTACCTGAAAGTGTTTGAGAAACAAAATTATGCAGGTCAAATAGCTTGACTGGCATCAAAAAGTATACATCCAATTACTTTTAGTACAGAGAACCATATACAATCAATGTCATACAATGAAAATCATACAACACTTAATAATGAATGCTGTTTGCAAAATTGATTATTTTATGCTTTGAAAAGCCATGAAAATTAACAACATAAAAGAGACATGTTAGTAAAATTTGTGGAGATTTGTCTAGATTTTATTGATAATAACAATACCCCACCACTTTACTTAGTGGAAGCATTATTAGTGGTTAGTGCCACAATTAATGGCATGTTTCAAGGCTCTCCTTTCTGCTCTCCTTCCTCCTATAAATGGAGACAATTAGTGTAAGTGAAGGTGTGTGTGCAAGTGTGTAGAAGGAAATAATGCAACTGTGAGAGTGAAAGAGTGTAGATCTGAGAGAAACACCGAGTGTAAGAGTGAAACACTGGGTTTTGTGGGATTGTACTGGGTTGAGTTGAGTGTTTGTATCATTCCTCCAATAATATACAATCTGTTGCCTCCGTGGACGTACCCTATTTTGGGGAACCACGTAAATCTGCTTGCTACGTGTTTTATTTGTGTTTGCTTTCGGTCCAGTATACACAACAAATTGGTATCAGAGCATTAGGGAAGCTAGAACACTGAAAAAACACGTTTTTCAGCTCTCTGTTCAAAGTTGCAGAATTTTCAAAGTTCTCAGATCTTGATTTTGGCCAGTTGCGGAGATTCCTCTCTTCCATACGAGTCCGGCGATATAAAGATCATCGAAATCGGAGTTGAAACGAGCCCTGTAGAGCTCGCCGAAGTTTCACCGGAAATCTGACGGAAAAACCGGTCGATGCGGAATTCTCGCCTGAGAAGACAGCCACGTCATCAGAGACGTAGTCGCTGAGTCATCATCCACGTCATCAACAGAGGGTCCACATTGCCCTGTCATCAGCCACGTCATCAGACATGTCATTTAACGATGCGGAATATTCTCTTGACAGAATAAGAATATTCCGTTACCGGGAAGAGAATATTCCCGTGAGAATATTCTTTATCGAGACAGAATATTCCTTCCCCGAGTCAACTTCGGTCGATTGTTTTTGGCCAACTCGGTGATTTTTTGACCCGTTTTTGGCCGAGTCAAGTTGGTTCCTAGCATTTTCAACCATTCCGGACGCGAACCGTGGTGTCCGTTTTGTGAAACAAGCATATCGGAAGTTCCTGTTTTGGCTCTTTTGAGCATAAAAGTGTGTGTTTTAACAATTTCGGGAGTCCATTTGTAATCCAAAGACGTCCTAATGGCTGATATTCCAGAAGAAAGATCAGCGGGGAATGCTAGTATACCTCCACAATACATCCCGGTATCGAGTACCAAATTTGAGGTGGAGAAGTTTGATGGGAAAGGTAATTTTGGCATGTGGAAATGTGAAGTCATGGATATGCTTGTCCAAATGAATTTGGATTTCACTCTAGAAGATAAACCGGAGGATTTGGATGATAAAAGCTGGGAAAGGATAAATCGGTTGGCCTGCAGTTCCATCCGACTTTGTCTTGTAAAGGATCAGAAGTACGCCTTTTCAGAACAAAACTCTGCAAAGGAATTATGGCAAGCACTGGAGGATAAGTTTATGAAGAAGAGTATAGAGAATCGTCTCTACTTGAAGAAAAGGATCTTCCGTTTTCAGCACAAGAAAGGTACTTCTATGAATGAGCATCTGAATGATTTCAATAAAATGATAACTGATTTGAAGAATTTAGATGTGGAAATTGATGATGAAGATAAAGCTCTGCTATTATTGAATTCACTGCCTGACACATATGAACATCTCGTCACCACTTTACTGTATGGTAAAGAAAAGATTAAATTCATTGATGTGTCCAATGCTTTGGTGAACAATGAGTATCGGAAGAAGGACCAGATTGTTCACAAGGAGTCAACGTCAGAAGCATTGACAGTTAGAGGCAGAACAAACCCCAGAAGATTTCGAGGGCGAGGGAGATCTCGCTCAAAATCCAGAGGAGAATCATCAAACAGACGATATCTTGCAAAAGATGAGTGTGCCTTTTGTCACAAAAAAGGGCACTGGAAGAAAGATTGTCCAATCAAGGGCAACAAGGAAAAAGATGAACCAACAATGAACGTTGCACGAGATGAGGATGAACAAGACTCTGCATTCATGGTCTCATCACCAGAAAACCATTCTGGTGAATGGATTCTTGATTCTGCATGTTCCTATCACATGTGCCCTAACAAGCACTTATTCTCGAGACTCGAGGAGTTCGATGGAGGAGTTGTGTTGATGGGTAATGATGATGTTAGTGAGATCAAAGGGATTGGGACTATCCATCTGAAGATACATAATGGGGTAGTCAAGACACTAACAGATGTACGGTATGTACCTGACTTGAAGAAAAATCTCTTCTCACTTGGAGTCTTAGAATCCAGTGGTTATAAGATTATCATGCAAGGTGGAGTCCTGACAGCAATCCGTGGTGCATTAGTTGTCTTAAGAGGCACGAGGACAGGAAACTTATATTTCCTGGATGGATCTACAGTTACTGGTACAACAGCTGTCTCCAAGAGCATAGAAGATGACGAAGCAGATAATTCCAAACTTTGGCACATGCGCTTAGGGCATGCTGGTGAAAAGGCTTTGCAAGGATTGGTCAAGCAAGGTCTATTAAAAGGCGCCAAGACTGGGAAGCATGGGTTCTGTGAGCATTGTGTTCTTGGAAAACAGACAAGGGTCAAGTTTGGCACTGCAGTACACAACACAAAAGGGATCCTAGATTATGTTCACACAGACATATGGGGACCTTCAAAGAATGAATCTCTTGGAGGTAATCGTTGGTTTGTTACTTTTATTGATGATTTCTCAAGACGAGTATGGGTGTACATGATGAAACACAAGGATGAGGTCCTTGATATCTTTCTGAAATGGAAGAAAATGGTGGAGACTCAAACTGGAAGGAGGGTTAAGACTCTTCGGTCAGATAATGGTGGTGAGTACACTTCAGATCCTTTCTTTGAAGTTTGTCAGGATGAAGGGATCAAGCGACATTTTACTGTTCGCAAAACACCACAACAGAATGGAGTAGCGGAACGCATGAACCGCACATTGGTGGAGAAAGTCCGATGTATGCTATCACATTCGGGACTAAGCAAAGTGTTCTGGGGCGAGGCATTAAGTTATGCTCGACATATTGTTAACCGGTTACCTTCAGCAGCATTAAATGGAAGAACTCCCTTAGAGGTATGGTCAGGCTCTCCTGCAAATGATTATGACTCTATGCATATATTTGGTTGCTCATCATATTATCATGTTACTGAGTCCAAGCTAGATACTAGAGCCAAGAAAGCTATATTTTTGGGCTTTAGTGGAGGAGTAAAAGGCTACAGACTCTGGTGTTCTGAATCAAAGAAAGTGATCTTGAGTAGAGATGTCACTTTTGATGAGTCTGGCATGTTACAGCAAGAGAAATCACAGGAGAAGGAAAAAGCGATCCGGTGATGCACGAAAGTGGAGTTGGAGACTTGGTCATTCCTATAAAGACTGTCGGACAATCCCCTCCCGAAGGAGATTCAGATGAAAGTTCAGATGAAGAGGATGCAACAACTCCAGCAACCACACAACAAGAATCCATTGCAACGAGTAAACCAAAAAGGGTTATCAAGAAACCTGCTCGGTATTGTAATATGGTGGCTTATGCACTTCCGGTGATTGATGATGGAATCCCCTACACCTACAAAGAAGCGATGACAGAGTGTAGAAAGTGCAAAATGGAAAGAGGCAATGGATGAAGAGATGAAATCTCTCCACAAGAATCAAACTTGGGATTTGGTACAACTCCCTAAAAAAAAGAAGACAATTGGTTGCAAGTGGGTATATGCCAAGAAGGAAGGTAATCCTGGAAAAGACAACATCTGTTTCAAAGCAAGATTGGTAGCAAAAGGCTATGCTCAGAAGGAGGGGATAGATTATAATGAGGTATTCTCTCCAGTTGTTAAGCATTCATCAATCCGTATTCTGTTAGCCTTGGTTGCACAGTTTGACTTGGAGTTAGCCCAACTTGATGTGAAAACTGCCTTCCTACATGGAGATTTGAAAGAGGAAATTTACATGTCTCAGCCAGATGGTTTCAAAGTCACTGGAAAAGAGAATTGGGCTTGTAAACTGAAGAAGTCATTGTACGGATTGAAACAATCTCCTCGCCAGTGGTATAAGCGATTTGATAAGTTCATGGCAGAACATGGATACACATGGAGTCAGTTTGATCACTGTGTATATTTTCGCAAACTTCTTGATGGTTCTTTCATCTATTTGCTCTTATATGTGGATGATATGTTGATCGCATCAAAGAGCAAGGTGGAGATTGATAGACTCAAAGCTCAACTGAGAACTGAGTTTGAAATGAAGGACCTTGGAGAAGCTAAGAAGATTCTTGGCATGGAGATTCAAAGAGACAGAAGAAAAGGCACAGTATGTTTGACACAGACCCAATACTTGAAGAAAATTCTACAGAGATTTGGGGTAGATGGTAAGACCAAGCCTGTAAGCACACCTTTGGCTCCTCATTTTAAGCTAAGTGCTTCAATGTCTCCACACACAGAGGAAGAGCGCAAGCATATGGCTCAAATTCCTTATGCAAATGCAGTTGGTGCATTAATGTATGCAATGCTTTGTACGAGACCAGATATTTCACATGCTGTCAGTATGGTGAGCAGGTATATGCATGATCCGGGAAAGGGTCACTGGCAGGCAGTTAAGTGGATTTTACGATACATTCATGGCACAACTGATATTGGTTTGAAGTTTGAGAGGGATGATAGACTCGGACAAAATTTAGTTGGTTATGTGGACTCGGACTATGCTGGTGACTTAGACAAGCGTCGTTCCACAACAGGCTACGTGTTTACACTTGCTAAAGGGCCTGTAAGTTGGAGGTCAACGTTACAATCAACAGTAGTTTTGTCAACAACTGAGGTAGAGTACATGGCAGTAACGGAAGCTTTCAAGGAAGCTATTTGGTTACATGGGTTGATTGAAGATTTGGGAATTGTTCAAGAGCATGTGGATGTCCATTGTGATAGTCAAAGTGCTATTTGTCTTGCAAAGAATCAGGTTCATCATTCCCGCACCAAGCACATCGATGTTCGATTTCATTTTGTTCGAGAAATTGTGGATGAAGGGGATATTCTGCTACAGAAGATTGGTACATGAGATAATCCAAGTGACATGCTCACAAAATGTGTCTCGGGGATCAAGTTCCAACATTGTTTGGACTTGGTCAACATCTCTCGGTGTTGAGCACCTTGAGGTGCGCCATACGGCGCGTTAGAGGCAGCATTGATTGATCACGAGGATTGGATGGAAAAATCTTGCCAAGGTGGAGATTTGTGGAGATTTGTCTAGATTTTATTGATAATAACAATACCCCACCACTTTACTTAGTGGAAGCATCATTAGTGGTTAGTGCCACAATTAGTGGCATGTTTCAAGGCTCTCCTTTCTGCTCTCCTTCCTCCTATAAATAGAGACAATTAGTGTAAGTAAAGGTGTGTGTGCAAGTGTGCAGAAGGAAATAATGCAACTGTGAGAGTGAAAGAGTGTAGATCTGAGAGAAACACCGAGTGTAAGAGTGAAACACTGGGTTTTGTGGGATTGTACTGGGTTGAGTTGAGTGTTTGTATCATTCCTCCAATAATATACAATCTGTTGCCTCCGTGGATGTACCTGATTTTGGGGAACCACGTAAATCTGTTTGCTACGTGTTTTATTTGTGTTTGCTTTCGGTCCAGTATGCACAACAAAATTTCCAAGTCAAACTTCCACAGAATGATGAGACGAATGAAATATCCTTACTCCTTCATGTTATAAGCAACAACACCAAGTTCATTGTATACAAGTGGATCTGAAGGGCAAATTGCCTTTGCCTGCATGAAAAACTGAAAAACAGAGGGCGAATCAGAATGTTGACAAACCATAACAAGAAACAGGATGAAAAGTATAAAAGGAAACCGGATTCCTAAAGACAAATGAGTAGAGTGAAATAATATTATGTTCAAAGTCCATCCAACTTATACTCATTTTGCCAGCAAGCTACAAATAATTCCCCAAATGGAAAAAGGAAATCATTTGCTTAAACTACAAGCAAGAATTTGAAGTCAAAGCAACAAATAATATCCTACCAAGGGTTCAAACTTCAAATCTAGCATTCTTGAACTGAACATAACAAAACTAAAGCCCCCATTTTCATTTTTATTAAAAACTAAAGCAGAGTTTTCTCAAGCATCAGGGAAGAATCATAGATAAAACGTTAGCCAATAGTTGAGACTTCACAAACATTAAGAAGTGGGACTGCCATGAATCTTAAGTTCTGGATCAATGTAAGCAAGGAAGAGACAATAAAAAAGTCTGGTAAGGAAAGACATACTTCTATTCTTTCTGAGGCCAAAAAAATTCTATGGAAAGTGTTGTTACCTTTTTTGGTTTTTCACACAAAAAATAAGAAAATACAAAAACAATATATGAAAAAATATTCGAAAGAAATTCAAAAAAATATTAGTAGCGAGAAAAGGATGCTGGAATGTCCATAAAATGGCTAGAAATTAGTTGAGGAGGTTTAAAAATATAAGAATTAAAATTTAACAGTATATTTTTTATTTATAAGAGCATTGTTGACAAGAAAAATTCAATTTGAGAAAGAAAAGTCTAAAATCAGATGTTTATGAACTCAATTAAATTTTATTGAAAGTTTAATTGAATTTATGGAGAGTTTGATTGCAAGAAAAAATATTTTTAAGTCAATTTAGGCTTTATTGGGAAGAAATTAAAGTTCAGGGGTTCAATTATAATTTATCCAAGGACGTGATTACAAAAGTTCAGAACTTGAGTGACCAAACTGAAAATGGTCATTTCACATCTCAAAAGAACACCGTCACTGTTCATCACCTTCTTTATTACACCAGGGAAGCCGTTTCAGCAGGAAGAAGAAGAAGCAATTAGCCTCAGCTGTCACGATGCAATACGTTACTGAAACGTATAATTCGGCTATAAAGCCGGAGAAAAACGGACGCCCCTGCCATCGCCGACCGTTACCATTACTTCAGCAATAACGGTCCTAAGTGTCTTTATTATCAGGGAAAATGCATGCGTTCTCTGGCTATAAAAGCCAGAGAAGGAACCGAACACCGGGGGGGGGGGTTTGAAAAGGACGACGGACGCAAGGAGGGAAGAGGGGAGAAAAAAAGAAAGAGAGAACAGGGGAGGAGCTGAGAAGGGGAATGAAAATACAGGAGAAAAGGGGGAGACACGAAGGAGGGCCGAACAAGGAGACGGGAACAGGAGGAGCAAAGGAACAGAAACAAGAGAAACCGAACGGCGAAGCAAAGAACACAGAGAACAGGGGAGCTAAGTCACCATCGGCTTCCTCTTTGCCAAAACCAGGAAACCAGCAGAGGAGGTCAGCGTCACCATCGACTTCCCTTTCTCCAGAACCAGGAAACCAGTGGAGGAGGTCAGCACCACCATCGGCTTCCTTTCTCGAGAACCAGAAGAAGCACAGAGGAACAAAAAAACCGAAGAAGCAAAAGGAGAAGACAGTGGAGCAACACACGGGCAGAGAATAAAAAAGAAAACTCAGAAAAAGGATAGAGACACGAACAGAGGACCAACAACACACCAGTGTATTCGGCTTCGTCTCCAGGTGAGTCCTTTCTTCTCTCCTTTGCATTATAATTCACATGCTACAGTAGCTGTTAATTATAATTCCCTTGTTTCAGTGGCAGGCGTGCGTGACATCTCACGTCTGCTACTCAGCCAGGTCACTGGCTTGAATTAGTGACCATGCCCCTACTCAGCCAGGTCACTGGCTTAAACTAGTGACCAGGTTGGCCACTAGGTCTATCCCAATCACATAGATCGAGCTTGATTCAGTTCTAAAAAAATAAAAATAAAAAAAAAATTTAAAAAAAAAATTATTATTTCAAAAAATATGTGATTTTCCCGCATATTTTTCTATTGAATTTTGTTTAGTATTGGTTTGTATTTTTATACTGTAAAGATATAAATCTGGTATTAAAAGTTTTTGTTTTCATGCATACGACCAAGTAGCTCAAAGAAAAAAAATCATATCATATTTTCATACAACAAAAATTCAAAAATATGTATTAACATGCATTATGGCTTTAATAACCAATTTATTAAAGTCACGAGAACTAGGCCAATATTTCAAAATTTTCAAAAAAAATAGTTTGTTTTCATTTAGTATCTGGGGTTACGACCTTATAAGTAAGACATATTCCGGATATTAAATTCTTGTGTTGACATTAGAACGGTTAGGTTTTACCCGATAACATAAGGATCTCTTTACTGCCGAGGACTTTTCTTAAACCATAAATGGACCAACAACTAGAAAAAACGACAATACCTTAGATTTTATCGGACAATAAAACAATGCAGCTTACTTTAGGCAGGGTGTATTTG
Source organism: Populus deltoides (assembly GCA_015852605.2). Taxonomy (NCBI): domain Eukaryota; kingdom Viridiplantae; phylum Streptophyta; class Magnoliopsida; order Malpighiales; family Salicaceae; genus Populus; species Populus deltoides. Next base: position 10,667,767 of record CM027570.2, read on the forward strand.
GGGTGCTAATACCTTCCCTTTATGCAATCAGTCCTCGTACCCGATCTCTAAGACCAGTTAGGGTTCATAGTGACCAAAATACTAGGTGATGACTGTCATTCCTGCTTTCCACAGATAAAAGACAAGAAATCCTTGTCTACCCTATTTTTCCTAATTTTTCCAGGATACCAACATCTAGGATTTGAGAGTGGACTTGATCGCCGCGATGCCACACACGTGCGACAGAAAGAAAGATGAAGCCGAAAATATTCCTGATAGAATTCTTTGCTGACAACTAACACTAATTTGAGAAGAGCAGAAGAAGAGTAGAAATTTCTAAAAAGCAGAGTTAAGTATAGAAAGATCAATACTTTTAATTAATTGAGATTGCATATTTAAAGGCTTACAAAGAACTTGAAATTAATAAAAACTCTCAACAACCTTGAGAGATTATTGGTCTTCTAATAATACTCTGCAGCAAATCCGTAGAATCTGATATGAAAACAATTGTATTGAAATTCAAATAATTGACTGCACTTAACTCTATCTTCTATCGACAAGGCAAATTCTCATAAATAGATTCTAACACTCCTCTTTAAGACTTGCCTTGGACAAACCAAGTTTCATCCTTAGAAATTCCAACCTTGATCTAGGAAGTGCTTTAGTCATTATATCAGCAAGTTGAACATCAGTTGGACAATAATGAAGCTTTATAAATAGATTCTTCTCAGCTTCTCTTATGGAGTGAAATTTTACATTGATGTGCTTGGTGCTACCATGTTGAACCGGATTTTAAGCAATAGCAATGGCATGACTTGTTGTCATAACAAAGCTCAGTTGGTGAGCTTTGTTCTTGGCCTAAATCAGCAAGCAACTTGTTTAACCAGATTACTTGATTTATAACAGCTGTCATGGAGATATACTCTACTTCTGGAGTTGATTGTGCCACCACCTCTAGCTTTTTTGCATTCCAACATATTGCACTTGAACCAATGGTGAAAACATACCCAGAAATGTTTTTCATGTCATCAACACTCCCTGCCCAGTCACTGTCTACATATTCAATTAATTTAACTCCTCATGTCTTTGAGTACTAGATGCCAAGGTCGGTTGTTCCTCTAATATACTTAAGCACACTTTTAGCAACTCCCATGTGAACATTGCTATATGAGGTCAAGAACCTTGATAGCAAACTAGCTGGAAACATCAAGTCAGGTCTGGTTGCTGTCAAGTATAATAGGCTACCTACTAAGCTATTAAATGTAGAGGATTCTTCAAGTTTCTCACCATCATTCTTTGAAATCTTCCCATTTTGTGCCAATGAAGTTGCTACTTCTTTGCATGATTCAAGCTTGAATTTCTTGAGTATATCAACAGCATATTTCCTTTGTGAAACAAAAATACCTGAGTTGCATTGATGTATTTCCATTCCAAGAAAGTAGTTCTGATGCCAAAATCACACATTTCAAAAACATCTTGCATTTCTCTTTTGAACTCCGCCAGCAATTTTACATTGCTTCTAGTAACTAGCATGTCGTCAACATATAGTGATATTACCAGCTGTAGACCATCTTCATCTTGTTTCATATACAAAGTAGCTTCATTTCCACTTCTCTTGAATCCCAGTTGAATCAAATGAGTATCAATTTTGCTGTACCAAGCCATTGGTGCTTGCTTCAAGCCATAAAGAGCCTTGTGTAGCTTGTATACTTTATGTTCATGACCAGCAACTTCAAAGCCTTCTGATTGCTGAACATAGATTTCTTCAAGGAGTATACGATTTAGAAAGGTAGACTTGACATCTAAATGATAAAATTTCCATTCATTTTAACCTACAAGTGCAATTAGAAGTCTTATAATGTCATGCCTAGCTACTGGTGCAAAAGTATCACCATAATCCACTCCAACAACTTGAGCATAGCCTTTAACAACCAATCTAGCCTTGTGTTTGAAAATTGAACCATTTGTATTGAATTTGGTTCTGAAGACCCACTTCACACCAATTTCCTTTTTATCTTCAAGAAGTTCTGTCAATCTCCAAGTTTCATTTCTTTCAATGGAATCAATTTCTAATTTCGTTGCATCAATCCAAGCTGGAACTCTTGCAGCTATAGTGTAGTTTGTAGGCTCAGCATATACAAGATTACATCTTTCGTACACATCAGACAATGGCCTCACTTTAAGTACTATTGTATCTGAAGTTGCTTTATTGTCTGGTTGATCTTCAACACCAACTCTTCTTACTGCTGGTTCAAGAACAGCTGTGGTTTTATGATCAACTTCTTTTAAGTCCCAATTCCAGCAAGAATTCTCATCAAAATGCACATCTTTGCTAATATGAATTTTAGCTCTATTCAGATTGTATATTCTGTAACCTTTAGATTCAGCTGTATATCCAACGAGAATTCCTTTCTCTGCTCTTTCATCAAGTTTTCCTCTTTTAGCAGAAGGCATATGAAAGTAACACAATGATCCAAACACTTTGAGATGTTTGGCAGTAGGTCGAACACTAGACCATGCTTTCAATGGTGTTCTGCTTTGAACAGAGTTAGTCGGTAGTCTATTAAGCAAATATATTGAAGTATCTATTGCTTCAGCCCATAGAAACCTTGGTAACTTCTTTTCAAACAAAATACACCTGGACATCTCCATCACAGTCATGTTCTTCCTTTCAGAAACTCCATTCTACTATGAAGAGTATGGAACTGTCAGCTGGTGTACAATCCCAGCTTCTTGACAAAAGGCATTGAACTCCTTTGAAGTATACTCTCCTCCATTATCAATTCTCAGCACCTTAATTTTCTGAACACTTTAAGTTTCAGCCATACTTTTGAAGTTTCTGAACATTGAAAGTGCTTGTGACTTGGTTTTCAGAAAATAAACCCAAGTCATTCTACTGAAGTCATCAACGAACAATATAAAATACACATTATTACTTAAAGAGGTTGTGCTCATTGGTCCACAGATGTCTGAATGAACTAACTCCAATTTGTGAGTAGCTCTTTTGGATATACCTTTAGGAAATGACTGTCGGTGTTGCTTCCCCAGTTCACAGCTTCCATAGGTTTGGGCAGTAACATGAATTTCAGGTATATCTTCTACCATACCAGCATCATACATCAATTTTAATGGTTTTAAGTTGTAGTGACCAAATCTTTTATACCAAACAATACTCTCATCAACTTTGGCAATAAAAACATGCCCTTCAAATGCATCGAGCTTCAAATAAAAGCTACTACCATCCATTTTAATTTTTGCTATCTCTAAATCATGTGTATTAGTGATAAAGCAAAAACTATCTTTAAAGAGACTTGATAACCATTTCTTAGCATTTGTGCAACACTAAAGAGATTTTGGTCTAGTTCTGAAATATAAAGAACATTGGTGATAGTTTTAGTACCTCTATTTTTCCTCACCGCAAGAGTGCATTTTCCCTTAGCCTGCACAATATCTCCATTTCCTAACTTGATGTTTGGTTGAACTGATCTGTCAATAAAAGAAAAAATTGACAGAAACTTAGTCATGTGACTAGTGCAGCCACTGTCTATAAGCCATGTATTCAGTTCAAAGGTGTTGCAAGTTTGAGATGCCATAAACAGATGCTCCTCATCATCTTTGCCTTCTTCAAAAACATTTACTTCTTGTTTTATTTGCTGTTGAGATTGTTTCTTCTTGATTCTGTAATATTTTTCACTATGGCCAAGATTATTACAGAACATACACTGGAGAGAAGGTTTATCCTTAAACCAAAAATCTTTCTCAGCATGGTTAGTTCTTCTGCAATAAGAGCATGGTGAGAAAATTTGTCTTCTTAAAGATATTCTTGTCTTTCCCTTAGAAAACTTGACAGGTTTCTTTCTTGGCAGGTTACCAGTACTCCTTCCTTTGTTGTTTGCTTGGAAAGCACCTTCAACAACCACATCATCTCTCATTTGTACCCTTTGCTCCTGTACATAAAGTTTGCTAATTAACTTTGCAATAGTGAGATATTGCAAATCATAAAATTCTTCTATTACAGAGATCTTGGCTTCAAACTTTTGTGGTACAGACATCATATTTTTTTCTACCACCTTATGATCTTCAAATGTTTTTCCAAGAAGTCTCATTTGATTTACAACATCTATTAATATGCCAGAATAATCTTTGACAGATTCATTGTCTTTCATCTACATCAACTCAAATTCTCTTTTTAATGCAATAAGCCTAACTGTTTTAACTCTATTGCTACCTTCAAATTCAACTTGGAGCTTGTCCCATACTTGTTTTGGTGATTCCAAGTTCATTATTTTGGTGATGGTGAAAATATGATCTGCAAGTCCAGAATGTAGGCAGGTGATGGCTTTGTCATTCTTGAGTTTTTCATTCTTCATGTGCTTTCATCTAAGCAATTGTGGGGTTTGTTGTCAATGATGACGGATCAGAATCAGACACTACAACATTCCACAAGCCTTGAGATCTTAGATAAAACCTCATGTTGACAACCCAAATATGATAGTGTTCACCATTGAACACTGAAATTGCAGATGCAGTATTACTTGAAGTAGACATGGAACCAAAAGGAAAGAATAAATTACTAGTGTTTAATCTCATCATCTCTGTGTTTATAACTGAGAATACTTGCCTCACAACCCATAAGAAATAAAGCTTTGATACCACTGATAGAATTCTTTGCTAACAGCTAACACTGATTTAAGAAGATTAGAAAATTCTAAAGAGCAGAGTTAAGTATAGAAAGATCAATACTTTTAATTAATTGAGAATGACTATTTAAAGGCTTACAAAGAACTTGAAATTAATAAAAACTCTCAACAACCTTGAGAAATTATTGGTCTTCTAATAACAGACTCTGCAGCAAATCCTGCAGCGGAATCTGATACGAAAACAATTACATTTAAATTCAAATAATTGACTACACTTAACTCTATCTTCAAGGCAGATTCTCGTAAATAGATTCTAACAATTCCATGGTGAACCTTTACAATTCTTACAAGTAGAAGGAATAGTACTAAAAGACTGATATTTTTTAAAAGGTTGCGATAAAGGTCCATATGTACCTGCAAGTCTGCAACGATGGGGTTGGGTATGGAGAAAACACGTCGGCCTCCAAACCCGCATGTATTTATAAAATTTGTATATTTAGGATGTTTCCGTTTATAGTTATATCAAAAACTTTTCAAAGAACATGAAACACTTTAATTTTCTTATACTGCTTGTAAGCCAATTCTATATATGTTTTCTTTTTCATATTTATTTTAATTTATAATTTAGAGCTTTTTTATTGAAGATATTTAATAATATATGGACCTCCCTTGGAGGCTGGTAGAGAGGCCTCAAATAAAACTCCTAAAGTTAGAGAGGCAGGGAAATTCAACTATGCAGGGAAATACTAAAATATTTTCTTAGAACAAAGGCAGCCTAACAAAAGCACATAATGTGCCAAAAACATGCACTCTTCAATTACTACATGGTGAAGAAATGTTATATTATTTTCAACTAGAAGAGGTGATGAGGTTCTAGTCCAAATTACCCTGAGAATAAACGAGCAGCAGTGCGGTATGCCGACATTGCTTTATCACCCTCTTCTTGAGCAGCATAAGCATTCCCAAAGCCAATCCAAGCAGGAGCAAAGGTTCCATCTAGACTTGTAGCCTTGCTGTAATGTCAAAAAAGAGATAAAGAAGAAAATCAAATTTGTTCCATAAGGCCAAAAGAAGCAAAACAGGCACATGGTTTACCGAGCTTCAGGCAACAGTTACCTGAAATAACGCCGTGATTGATCATACTTCTTGATACAGTAGTAGCAGCAGCCGACAGCAAACCATGAGAGAGCCCTAAATGACAAGAAGCCCTAATAAGTAGACATGATACATGATTACATAATATCTAATCGGCACTCCTTGTATTCATGCTTAAGCTGAAGTGAAGTCTATGAGAGAGAAACAATCTCCTTTTGTTTTCCTGTTCGTTTTCTCTTCAAAACTTCATAATTAGTAATTCAAAAGCACTTAAGAATGAAATACAGATAAGCATCCAGAAGATATCATTTCTCTACAATTTTGAGCAGGACACAACGAAACATCTAGAGAAATACAAAAGGAGGCCAATACCCAATTATCATCCAACAGAAGTGAGGAACAATAGGAGAATGCACTCACTTCTATTTTCTCTTCTTTTTTTTTTTTTTTTACAACCCTGAAGCCATCTTCACTTCTAATGTACCATTTCATTTTATTGATTCAAAATCTTCTGCACTGGTTGTTCTCACTTTCAGTGATTTTATTGTATTTGAGGAACTGAATAATTAATAACTCACATGCCATACCCCTTGGAGGGAAGAATCTTGCAGTCAGAGCATCCTATTCTAATAGGTCCACCATTACATTACCTCTTCTTAGGATTTACAATCTTTCCATTTATGATAGTAGAAACGTATGCAAGCTGAAAACTGTTGCTACCAGTTATATATCAGGTAAATTTTAGCTTTGTGGAAGAGAGAGTGACTGTCCTAATGGATGAGAAGCCCAATAACTACAACAGATGAATACTACTCCTTGCACAGTACTTTTTATTGGACTATGCAAGTAATCACTAGCAAATCACATGCATATCCCACATGTTACTTGTGAATGGTATTTCAGGTGTTGTGGACACATGGTTGCCAAGAGTTCTTACTTCCATCTCTTTAACTTCTTTATTTATGTTAGCTAGCTGAGCTGTTATTGGAACACCAAATCATTTGAGATAATAACCATGATCACATTCCTTCATGATGACAAGCAAACCATCCTGTGCCTTTAACACATCTAGCGAGCAAAGAAAGTAGAAGTAAAAAGGGAAAACAGAGAGCTCAATCAAAGCATAATCCTTCAAATTGAAAGGGAAATAAAGAAGTAGCTTCTGAGAGTAATCCTTCAACTCCAAAGAGCACAAGTCATATGAGCATATCATAAAAGTAAAGGCAGAGAAATAAAACTCACTTTTGAGGATAATCCTTCACTAAGTTCGATGCCATAAGATAAAGTTCATTTGAATTTCCAAGCTCCATAGCAGCAGCTATGTGTACTAAGGTACATTTCAAATGAAAAGGGTCTTTCTCAAGCAGGCTGTGAAAGAGAAGATAAAGCTCATGACCTGATGCATCTAAGGTATGATCTTAGATGTATTCTGTTTGAAACAAGTTAAAAACTCACTCTGAAGTTAGTTCAAAGCATTTCTGATATTCACCACACTGATTGAAGTACTCTGCTTTGCAGGCCAAAAGATCAGTATCATTTTTTAGTGTATGCTTGATAGATGGGCTCGAAGGATTGCTATTGCAGCTTTCTTTTTCAACTTCTCTGAATTTGGCTTCTACAACACTCTTTTTGCCATAATGAGACGAGGGGACTAAGGTTAGTTTCAAAGAAGCACAGAGACTAACTAAAGCAAATAGATTATCTGGAAATGGTTAGTTTGGATTCATATTGACTGGTATATTCTGATCTTGTGTGTGTTTACCTTTTTTATCAAGTATGACTAGAATGAAGAGAGCCACCCATCTTCTGGACCGAATTGCAAGGAGGACAGCAGCCTTGTTTCTGCAATTCAGTAGCAAATATACAGGGTTAATTTTAATTTCAATTGGTTAATGAAGCGAATGCTGGAATAGTACAGCATAGAGGAATTCTCAACAATCAACATATTAGCAATGAATACTGCAATCCAAAGCCTGGGGAAAAATGAAGATACAACCATCATTCATACTTCCAATCCAAATCAGTAAAAATGATGTGCAAAACTAACGCTGCCAAAGATTCTTACTACACGGAGTTACAACTTACAACCCTGTTATCAAAGGAATCTAGTGCTGCCAAACATCTTCCATCTTTTATTCCTATTTAACGGATAATATATATATATATATATATATCGGTTACTTCCGAGCAAGGTTGAAAATTGACTAGCTTTGTTTGTGTGATTTCTTTTGTTGATTTCTAGTTGCGTCCTTGATATTGTTTGGTTATTATTTGTAGAATGAAAACATAAATTAACGTGTGTTTAGTTGAAGAGATAAAGATATAAAAATAAATTTATTTTTTATAGTATTTTTTAAATAAAAAGTTCAGATGAGACATGTATTCATTCCATCTCTTTTATTTTATTTTAAAATTTTAATCAAACATTATGTTACTATATTTCAAATTTCATGAGTGTTATCATGGGACCTAGCTTTGAGAATTAGAACCAATTAAAGTTGTTCATGGCATTGCATTGCCGAGAATTGCACTTCTTTCACGAGGATGGTTGAATGTTTGTGTAATAAACTAACAAGAATTTAGCATTATTGGTAAGGCACACCCAATTCAGGATTATTAATTAATATCATCAAGCCAGAGATCACTTGCAATCAAGATCTCTGGGGTCCATGCCAGATTCTGAACTTTTCTATGTTATTCTATATATCTATGACCGCTGGACTTTTCTTTAGGCGAGCTCTTGTGCAATCAATCTCCTTTCGTTTGGTTTATTTTTCCATCTTCCCTGATCACTGCCCAAGTTTACGTAAGGGCTTACGTAGAATCAAGGAAAATGAGGCATAAGTTAGCCAAAAAGTCTCACCAAATACATTCAGGCACTCTGTTGAACTTTAGATCTGGATAGTATTAGTTAAATGGTGTGGATAGTACACAATTGCTATTCATATTTGTCATCTAATTACACTATTATTTACTCGTAAATTATCGGATGTTAGATTTCTTTTACCCAACATCCGAAGACGACTTATATCTAAATGATAAAATTAATATTTTGGTCATTTACAGGGAAGATTGCAAGAATGAGAATTTTTTTTTTTTTTGAAAGACTTTATATCGAATATACTATGTTTTTTTATATTATGAAATGTTTGTTTTTGTGTTTCAAAAGTGTTTTTAAAAAAATTTAAATATTTTATTTTTTTCTTTACTTCAAATTAATATTTTTTAGTGTTTTCAGATTATTTTGATTTGTTAATATCAAAAATTATTTTTAAAAAATAAAAAATATATATTATTTTAATACGTTTCCAAACAAAAAATATTTTAAAAAATAATTAGGTACTACCGCACTACCAAACATACTTGAAAACAAACCCAACAAAGTGGTTAATATGGTTAATAAGCTTATAATTTACGCTTGAATTAGGTCTGATCATATTCAAGTCTTAAGAGGCCTATCTAGCTATGTACATTTGTTTCCGTTGAGCCTCTCCATAAACCAAACAAAAGAAGAAAAACAAAATTGCATCTGGTGGTCGAGGTAGGAAAAAACCATAAGTTACGTCTGTTTTTTTTAAAAAAAAAATTATATTATTTGATATATAATTTAGGTCTTCGCAAAACTAGAATTGGTGGTGTCAATGTTTTGTGGTTATCATGCATGCACCAGGCAGAAGAAACAAATGTATCCTTTATATATGTGGCCACCTCCAGCCCTATATAGAACCTCAGAAAATTAAACCTTGGTAGTATACCATGCGGGGAAGTTTATATGGCTACTGAAGAAGCATGTAGGATTAAAAAAGTAGGAGATAAATACAGATCTTTCTTGCATGAAGACACTGAGAATACCACACAGTGGAGGCATGGTGGCCCTCCCAATTTCGATACAGTAAATCAGCTCTTTGAAGAAGGCCGAACTAAGGTCCTCAGCCTTCTTTATACCCTTAGTGCATATGCTTTATGTTTTTTTTTTTTTTGTATAAGTATATGTTTATGACCCTTGAATATTTTTGGGTCTCATTTTCTGTGTTTGATATATGGTTTGAAGGAATGGCCGAAAGGATCGCTAGAAGAAGTAGTGCAAAATGCTATAAAGACATGGGATATGGAAATCGAACACAAGACTCGCGTACAGGACATTAAGACCATCAACCCTGACACGTTCAAGCTCATTGTTAATGGTTCATCAAACTAAAACTCAATTTGGTTTCTTATTAAATTATTCTTATATTTGATTTAAGCTATTAAATATAATTACGAAGGTAATAATTTAAGCGTTGTAAATATTTGTACTCTATGATAGGAAGAGAGGGTTTATCTGGAGAAGAGACGCTTAGGATTGGTAGCTACAATGCTTTGTTGAAGAGTTCTCTGCCGAAGGAATTTCAGTACTACAAAGCAGATGAAGAAACCTTCGAATCATCTCATGATGCCTTTCGATCTGCCTTGCCTCGAGGATTCGCATGGGAAGTGCTGAGTGTATATTCAGGGCCTCCAGTGATTTCTTTCAAATTCAGGCATTGGGGTTTCTTTGAAGGACCTTTCAAAGGCCATGCTCCTACTCAAGAAAAGGTTGAGTTCTATGGCTTTGGAGTCCTCAAGGTATGCTTTAATTAAAGATACTGAAAAGATTGAAAAGAAAAAATCCAAACTAGTAATCATAAAAGAGAGAAAAAAAATTCCTGACTTAGCATGCTAAGACTTCTACTGAAGAAAAGGTTGAGTTCTATGGCTTTGAAGTCCTCAAGGTAAGGTATGCTTTAAAAGATATCGTTTTCTTTCAAAAAAAAACATTTATGGAAATAAATACATCAACTTTCAAGTTTGATGGGTCTTATTCATTGTTTTATGGAGGATTCGTAGAGTATTTCTTTTTATGATTCAATCAAATTTTATAAGTATTTTTTTGTTTAAAAAAATTAAACTGCTATTTTATTTTTAATTTTTTTATAATATGTTAACATTAAAAATTTTGCATTTTATAAATGCTTTATTCCGTCAGTATTTAGATACTGAATTTATTAGAAAAACTTTTACTGCTGACATAAATATTTTTTTTAGCTTCTTGGTTGAAAAATATTCATAATGGCATTTTACTTGATAAGTTGGTATCCATTTGACAATATCACAAGAAATTATAAAGAACTTGAAAATTTTGAATTTGTGGAACTCGAAAAGAAAAGTAAAAATAAAGGACAACCGAATACATAAGACGAAATAACTGTAATTTCTTTCCGGGTTCCCAGGTGGATGAATCTCTGAGGGCAGATGGTGTGGAGGTTTACTATGACCCAGCAGAGTTGTTTGGGGGGCTCCTGAAAGGGGCGCTGATATCGCCATGCCAATCAGAAGATAACACTGTCAACACCGCCACAGCAACGCGTGGCTGTCCATTTTCCAAATAAACATAACCTGGATTGTGTTTGTCGTTGTGCCATGAGTGTTTTCTTGCTTTCGTTTGTATGACGAATCAGACTGCCTGCTTGCTTTTATTACCATTTCATCTGCTGTTGTGTGTCTGTCCATTCCTCACAAGGCAACATTTGCCTCTTGGTGTGTATAAGAAATGGTCACGGGTACTGAAGTGCCTATAAATAACACCATCACCTTTTTTTTCATTAGCAGATTTTTCCAAATAAACATAGACTGTCAAGCAAGAACCATCCCGTTTCTATCTTTGCATTAAATTATGATCACTTCTTTTTTTATTTAATTCGGTTGATTTAATTTCATTGCTTTTTTTTATCTACTTGAACAATAACAGCTTATTTTAACCAACAAGATCAAGCTGAGGCGCAGGTTTTTTAAAATTTTTAAGAACATACTTCCGGTGCTTGAACATCTTCTTTATGCTAAAAATAATTTTGGTTTTGTCGTCGCATCAATAGATAAAACCAAACGATACAGAATTACATATATTGCCAAACTCTCCCTAATGTAATATTGCCCAACTCTAAAATGGATCAAAATGAATCAAACTATTCAAGGACTTCAGATTCCACATACATTACAACAAGAACAGAAGAGTATAAATAGTGTCATTAAGAATGACTCATTTCAGCGGAATTCAATTTTGGGGTCTATGCCTCGACGACCTTCATCTACAAGTGCCAAGCTCAACATTTCAGTGCAAAATTGATCATCTGGTTTCAGCCATAAAGCCTGATTGAGAAGAAAATATCATAAGGCCAGGGCCTAAGAGATTTTAATGACGAAGAAGATAGAGGGGATGGGGGAAGCACACTATAACCACAGTATAATTTTGTGTTTGAAAGCATACAATACTCTTACTTACCTTGTGGTAGCATGTGATTGCAGCAGTAAAGTTATCCTGCGCAAGAAGGGGGGGAAAGAGAGGCACCATTAAGATGGCTTTTAAATCATGATAGTATCAAATTGTAACATTCCCCCCATTTAGATAGTCCAACTTTTCAGGCAATCTAATGGCAAGTCATTATAATTTGCATTAAAACTTGTTCATTCTTCCAAGTCGGTCCAAGTCCGACAAGATAATCTGCAAATAGTAAATTAGGGAAACCACTACTACTTAAAAATGAAGTACAAAAATTGGATTTTAGCTTCAAGCAAATACAGGATGTTGTTGGATTGACTTCAATAATAGAAAAGATTGTCAAGCAATCAACACGAGAAACTGAACTGTAGTCCCATGTTAATTTGTGTGCTTGCTCAAACGATGATGATATATTCTTTTATGGGGACCCAATCCACCTTTACATTGTTGCCTGCCTTACCAGACCAGTAACTATGAGGTATGAGGCGTATGACATTTAAGCACAACATAGAACGTGACTACAATTTTATGAGAAAGATAGGTCGAGAGAGTACTATTTCCTGTTCTAAAATTTCCCCCTAAAATTTCCCCCTAAAATTTTTGTATCATCCCGGAAAGTTTATTGAGGATAGTTTTCAATATCAAAGACTTAAACTTCAGGAACCTAGTTCTCTTTTATCTGTCTGAAACTTGAGGTACTTGACCCTTGGAATAGGCCTTTTTGAAATCATAACAAGACCAGCAATTATTGAGTTCTACACCACACATCATGCATATCAAAGTTCATAGACTAGTTAAGGACCTCATCCTTCTTTTTCCTTTTTGAGAGTGATTTTAGGGCTTCTTATTAATATAATAAATATTCAAAATTCCATAGCAGTCATAGATGGTGCTCATCTTCTCATAGTACTCCTCCTTTATAATAATAAAATATATTCTGAAATAGTTTTTAGTTTTGAACCCTTGCACAAAAGTCACTGGAAGTACAAGCTATTAATTAGCAATGATATCATAATCCGATTACTTTTCATAACATTTTGGATTTTCATGACCACTCTCATTATCTGCACTAATCCACTTCATTATCCCCCCCCCCCCCTTCAAGCACTTACAATTACCTTTCTCAAACTATTGCTTTCAACTACAACAGCCAAATGAAATGTCAGTTTAACAGACTTACATTGAAATGAAAAGAGCTCAATTTACCTGCAAATGATAAGTGTATGCAAGACCAGCATAGGTACTCAAGCTTCGAGGTGATAATGTAAGTGCTCTCTCATAATATGAAATTGCTTCATGGTAAATCCTGGCATAGTAGTTTGATATGATTAATGAACAATTATACGCCATGTCATTTATTTATACACATAATAAGAGAATTGTATTTCTATGATGATGGCTGCAACAAGTGGATGAGAAAAACAAGACTCCAACTCGAATATGTACATAAATTCAAACCATAAGTCTCAATGTCAGCCATGCTGCTCATCAAATCAATCATGTAATAATGAGGAGCCTCTAAATGACCACATTACACAAGCATTAATGTATTCAAGAAAATTATTTCCATCCTATTCTTGAAGAGTTGAGGGTTACGAAGGCCCGAGCTGATCTTCCTATAATCTTATCAATGGAATTTGAGCAAGTAGTTGCTATAACATGATACTAGATTCCTATCTGTTGTATTTCACCAAATGCACCAAGAAAGCTCCCAACTTGAACCTTAAAAATACTCACACAAAAGCTTTAGGAAAGGAGAAACAGAAACTAACAAGTCTATAAGAACCTTGCTAAGAACTAAAAATATCACCAAAGGTTTCCAAAAATTAAAAAAAAAAAACTGTAACTAAAAAGCATTCATCAATCTGGGTTTGCTCAGTGAACTAATTGAAATTAACGGTTATGCAAGTTCAAAGCAATTTATTTGTCACAACCAGAAATAGTGTGATTAGAGGGTTAAACTACTGTTCTTTCATTCAGGTTGATAAAGACCTTAGCAAGTGAGTATTGACATACAAATGCAGAACATAATATACTAATCATCGCTACAACAATCTGAAAATATCAAAACATGAAATATAAAAACAATCTTTCAATTTGAGGATATGAGAATATTTCATTTCAAGTTTAAGGAAAATTCTAGATAAAAGCACACCAATCATACATCCTGAAGTACCTAAATATGGCAAGAAGCAACCAAAAAAAGTGAGTATAACTGCCATTCCAACAAATTTGAAAACGTACTTCAACTTTCTGTAGGCATGGGCAAGATTAACAATAGTTGGTTCCCACAATTGACTTAAAGACGGAATGTGCTTCAAAGTCTTCTCAAACCACAACACAGACTTATTGTACCTGAAAGTGTTTGAGAAACAAAATTATGCAGGTCAAATAGCTTGACTGGCATCAAAAAGTATACATCCAATTACTTTTAGTACAAAGCACCATATACAATAGATGTCATACAATGAAAATCATACAACACTTAATAATGAATGCTGTTTGCAAAATTGATTATTTTATGCTTTGAAAAGCCATGAACATTAACAACATAAAAGAGACATGTTAGTAAAATTTCCAAGTCAAACTTCCACAGAATGATGAGGAATGAAATATCCTTACTCCTTCATGTTATAAGCAACAACACCAAGTTCATTGTATACAAGTGGATCTGAAGGGCAAATTGCCTTTGCCTGCATGAAAAACTGAAAAACAGATGGCGAATCAGAATGTTGACAAACCATAACAAGAAACAGGATGACAAGTTTAAAAGGAAACAGGATTCCTAAAGACAAATGAGTAGAGTGAAATAATATTATGTTCAAAGTCCATCCAACTTATACTCATTTTGCAAGGAAACTACAAATAATTCCCCAAATGGAAAAAGGAAATCATTTGTTTAAACTACAAGCAAGAATTTGAAGTCAATGCAACAAATAATATCCTACCAAGGGTTCAAACTTCAAATCTAGCATTCTTGAACTGAAACATAACAAAACCAAAGCCCCCATTTTCATTTTTATTAAAAACTAAAGCAGAGTTTTCTAAAAGCATCAGGGAAGAATCATGCAGCGCCCGTTAAAACACCAGTGGCTACTTGTGTTATTGAAACTCAATTTTTATCAATTTCCCAAATTCAAACTAAAAATAGCAATTGGCCAATGTTCAGAAGATAAAACATCACCTGCTCAGCAAGCTTATAGCTGTGAGTTCGCATGTACTCCATCCCAATATACAAAGTTGGTAAATGGCACCTGGAATAACAGAATATCAAGATTCAACCTGTAAAAAGACAATTGATAAGTAATAAGAGGTCTTCAACAATGCATAATTTTGGAGCAAAAAAAACACATTAATTTCAAAACATTATATCAACGAGTAGCTTCTTTGTCAACTTAAACTACCTATGGAGATTTTGCGACGCAGGGCAAATCAACTATTACTTTCTGGTTTAAATTAACAACTCCAAACCTAAAAGAATCTTTAGCTACCAGCCAGTTAGCCAGCCAATCACCCAGAAAATATCAATCACAACAAAGCGATAAAGACCAAACTACCAGGCAACACTATAATGCTCGCGTATAAAAATTTCCACCTCAAATTTCTATTATAAAGGCAATACCAACAATTACACTCAGAGAACACAAGGAACAAGAGCAACAAGAAAATACAATACAATTAGGAAAGGGCAGGTTACCAACAAAAAAATCCAGGATTTCATCTAAAAGTTTCACAGTTAAAATGTTAGCCTGTAGCTGAGACTCTGCAAACAATAAGCAAAAGTGGTGCTGCCATGAATCTAAAGTTTTGACTCAATTTGAGCAAGGAAGAGAGAATAAAAAAGTACGGTATAGGAAAACACATTACAGTTAAGGAAAGGGCTGGTTAATGACAAAATCCAGGATTTCATCTAAAAGTTTCATAGTTAAAACGTTAGCCAATAGTTGAGACTTCGCAAACAATAAGAAGTGGGACTGCCACGAATCTTAAGTTCTGGATCAATGTAAGCAAGGAAGAGAGAATAAAAAAGTACGGTAAGGAAAGACATACTTCTATTCTTTCTTAATGAGGCCAAAAAAATTCTATGAAAGGAAAGAAGATGAAGCTGGAAATATTCCATGGTGAACCTTTACAATTCTTACAAGTAGAAGGAAGTACTAAAAGACAGTGATCCTTTTGAAAAGGTTGCGATAAAGGTACATATGTACCTGCAACGATGGGGTTGGGTATGGAGAAAACACGTTGGCCTCCAAACCCGCATATATTTATAAAATTTGTATATTTAGGATGTTTCCCTTTATAGTTATATCAAAAAATTTTCAAAGAACATGAAACACTTTAATTTTCTTATACTGCTTGTAAGCCAATTCTATATATGTTTTCTTTTTCATATTTATTTTAATTTATAAATTAGAGCTTTTTTATTGAAGATATTTAATAATATATGGACCTCCCTTGGAGGCTGGTAGAGAAGCCTCAAATAAAACTCCTAAAGTTAGAGAGGCAGGGAAATTCAACTATGCAGGGAAATACTAAAATATTTTCTTAGAACAAAGGCAGCCTAAAAAAAGCACATAACGTGCCAAAAACATGCACTCTTCAATTACTACATGGTGAAGAAATATTATATTATTTTCAACTAGAAGAGGTGATGAGGTTCAAGTCCAAATTACCCTGGGAATAAACGAGCAGCAGTGCGGTATGCTGACATTGCTTGATCACCCTCTTCTTGAGCAGCATAAGCATTCCCAAAGCCAATCCAAGCAGGTGCAAAGGTTCCATCTAGACTTGTAGCCTTGCTGTAATGTAAAAAAAGAGATTAAAGAAGAAAATCAAATTTGTTCCATAAGGCCAAAAGAAGCAAAACGGGCACATGGTTTACCGAGCTTTAGGCAACAGTTACCTGAAATAACGCCGTGATTGATCATACTTCTTGATACAGTAGTAGTAGCAGCCAACAGCAAACCATGAGAGAGCCCTAAATGACAAGAAGCCCTAATAAGTAGACATGATACATGATTACATAATATGTAATGGGCACTCCTTGTATTCATGCTTAAGCTGAATTGAAGTCTATGAGAGAGAAACAATCTCCTTTTGTTTTCCTGTTCCTTTTCTCTTCAAAACTTCATAATTAGTAATTCAAAAGCACTTAAGAATGAAATACAGATAAGCATCCAGAAGATATCATTTCTCTACAATTTTGAGCAGGACATAACAAAACATCTAGAGAAATACAAAAGGAGGCCAATACCCAATTATCATCCAACAGAAGTGAGGAACAACAGGAGAATGCACTCACTATTGGACTGTCCTAATGGATGAGAAGCCCAATAACTACAATAGATGAATACTACTCCTTGCACAGTACTTTTTATTGGACTATGCAAGTAATCACTGGCAAATCACATGCATATCCCACATGTTACTTGTGAATGGTATTTCAGGTGTTGTGGACACATGGTTGCCAAGAGTTCTTACTTCCATCTCTTTAACTTCTTTATTTATGTTAGCTAGCTGAGCTGTTATTGGAACACCAAATCATTTGAGATAATAACCATGATCACATTCCATCATGATGACAAGCAAACCATCCTGTTCCTTTAACACATCTAGCGAGCAAAGAAAATAGAAGTAAAAAGGGAAAACAGAGAGCTCAATCAAAGCATAATCCTTAGAACTGAAAGGGAAATAAAGAATTAGCTTCTGAGAGTAATCCTTCAACTCCAAAGAGCACAAGTCATATGAGCATATCATAAAAGTAAAGGCAGAGAAATAAAACTCACTTTTGAGGATAATCCTTCACTAAGTTTGATGCCATAAGATAAAGCTCATTTGAATTTCCAAGCTCCATAGCAGCAGCTATGTGTACTAAGGTACATTTCAAATGAAAAGGGTCTTTCTCAAGCAGGCTGTGAAAGAGAAGATAAAGCTCAGATGACCTGATGCATCTAAGGTATGATCTCAGATGTATTCTGTTTGAAAAAAGTTTAAAACTCACTCTGAAGTTAGTTCAAAGCATTTCTGATATTCACCACACTGATTGAAGTACTCTGCTTTGCAGCTCAAAAGATCAGTATCATTTTTTAGTGTATGCTTGATAGATGGGCTAGAAGGATTGCTATTGCAGCTTTCTTTTTCAACTTCTCTGAATTTGGCTTCTACAACACTCTTTTTGTCATACTGAGACCAGGGGACTAAGGTTAGTTTCAAAGAAGCACAGAGACTAGCTAAAGCAAATAGATTATCTGGAAATGGTTAGTTTGGATTCATATTGACTGGTATATTCTGAACTTGTGTGTGTTTACCTTTTTTATCAAGCATGAGTAGAATGAAGAGAGCCACCCATCTTCTGGACCGAATTGCAAGGAGGACAGCAGCCTTGTTTCTGCAATTCAGTAGCAAATATACAGGGTTAATTTTAATTTCATTTGGTTAATGAAGCAAATGCTGGAATAGTACAGCATAGAGAATTCTCAACAATCAACACATTAACAATAAATACTGCAAATCCGGTAACATTAATTCTCCACAGTTAAATGGCAATGTGCAGCTGAATGTATTTAACAAAAAGAGTTTTGGAGAGCCGTTACCTTCTTCACATGTGAGCATGTGATTTTCAATAAGGCATTCCAAAGCCTGGGAAACAATGAAGATACAACCATCATTCATACTTCCAATCCAAATCAGTAAAAATGATGTGCAAAACTAAAGGAAAACAAGAATATGTCCAAAATACAAAGACTAAAAACTTCAGTTGAATCTATCAAGAAAATTCTTAGATTTTATCAAGCTCTTAATATGGAAATTCACAGTTTTTCATAGAAAGCTATGTTAATGACCATAGCATGCACAATTACAATAAAGCAAAGAAACTCTATTATGCAACTTACAAACAGAAGGAAAAGGTAAAACAGCAGGGTACCTCATAGCATAAAGGATCGGCCTTGATAGCAGCTTTGTACCTTAAATCATCATAAATAAGCAAATCAATCATTATACAAAAAAAAAGGTGGCAAAAGAAACAGTAATCTATCTTGATAAAGAAGATCGCTGAGAAAAGCTAACCACTGTCGAGCCAGGGCACGATTTTCCAATGCTTCATAAGCCCTGCCTCTTAGAAAACATGTTGCTGCAGAAATCTGTCCCAAAACAGAGAAAACAACATTTCGCCGAGCAGTATTTTTAGTGATAAGTTAAGATAGCATATTTATCACAATCAACTGATAGAATGCATGCAATGGTCATCTTTATACATATTCAAGATAGCTACTTACAGCTTTTGGGGATAGCTTTAACATGGATTAGGCTTGTGCCAAGTGGTCTTATCCCACCCCAATCAACTGATAGAATCAGGGGGGCAGCTCGGGGCAAAAAATAAATTATTCAACAAGTTTGCATCACAAAATTGTAAGAGACAAAGAACAAAACTTTAAATGTTAAAAGAAAATCCAATCTTGCCAATTAAAAATAGCATAACTAACACAACCAAGCAAGAAAAAGAACAACTTCTCATTAAAAAAAAACTCACATTGATCTCGCGATCTTCACTATCCTTATCTAAGTACATAACGTTACAATCTTTAGTATCATATACATCTCCATGCTCATCAACCTTTGCATCACCGAGCATTAACAAACACTGGTCCCACTCTTTCAATTCCTCCTGACCACAATTTTTAAAAAAAAAAGTCGAGAAAAAAAAACCTAAGGGTAATAAAACATCAAATTAAAAATTAAAAATCCAAAACCAAAGACTTACGAGGCATTTTGCGGCGAGGTAGCGGAAGCGGAGGTCGCGAAGGACGATTTTGGAGGCGTTGAGGAGGTGGTAGGCACGACGGTAATGGCGGCCGAGGAAGAGAGCCTGGGCTTGCATGTAGATGTCGGCGGGGTCGTTGGTGAAAGCGGCGACTTTGTCGGCGAAGAAAATGGCGGAGGAGTACAAGTGCTTGCTCACGCAGTCGCGCACTACCCCTCGCAACTTCTCTATTTGCTCTTCTCTCATTTTTTATTTTTGGAGAAAAAGAAAATGCAAGAGAGAGGTAGAAAGATTTTGGGGTAGAACTGAGAAAAAGAAATTAAGGGTTTTTGATTTGTGTTGTCTTAGTTTTGGAAAGAAAGAAAGAGCAAATGAGCGGGAGGTTTTCCCTTTGTTTTTGCTAATCGGCTGTTTAACATTAATGTTCTTGTGGCTCACTGTTCACACGAGAAACCATTCTTTTAGTTGCCTTCTCTCGATTACCCCGCGGACTCTAATTATTTTTCTTTTAAAAAATAATGTTCAAATATCATAAGCAAATTTTAAATAAAAAAAAATTATAATTTGAATTATAAATTTAACCGAATTAAATAAGTTAGTTTTATTATAATTAGATTATATAAAAAAAAATTAGACAATGACAACAAATAGGCTAAATAAAAAAAATCATAGTAACTTGAAAAAAAATTCAAAAGGAAAAAAATAATTAGCTCAATTATTAACTAATTAAATATGGAAGAATGAAATTTGATAAAAAATAACAAAAAACCTAATCCGAGTTAACCCGAGTTAGCATGATAAACCTATAACCCGAGTAATATGCATTGAGCCAGGGTTAACTCACGACTTAGGTCATAAGATCAGGATGACCCGATAGAAAATAAAACCACAAGCTCCATTTAAAAAAAAAACAATGATGAAATCGAAAAAATATATATATAAAAAATAATATCAATTCGTGCTAGATTCTTAAACTCGTGATATGGTTTATAAGATTAGAAGCCTCATATTTGGAAAAACCATGAAACTTAATTATCAACCAATCAAATATTGAAGGATGAATTTGAAAAAAAAAATCAATTACATAAAAGGATCCAAAACCAAAAATAGAAATTAAAATAATAAGGATCAAAATTGAAATAAAAAATAAATTAGAGAATAGCTACAGAGTTTTGATTGAATGGTGAAATTAAAAATAAAAATCATTTTAACAAAATGACCAAAAAAGCAATCAAATAATGAGAACCAAACTATAAAAAATAATGTATAACAAATTGGGATTGAATGATGAAATTGAAAACAAATCAAGATTTTACAAAAGAATCAAGAACAAAAATTAAAAATCAAAAGAATAAAGATCAAAATTGAAATATCAATAAATAAAAGAACAATTCTAAAATTTTGAATGGTCAGCGTGAATTTAACGAGAATAAGAGAAAAAAGGACACAGGAAATAAAGGTCACCGACGATAAACCATCATGTTGTTGTTGTCGCAGGGCACCCCATGAAAAAAAAACCTCGTGAAGATCCCCATGTTACGATGGAGGGAGATTTTTGGTCGTCGGGAGATGCTTCATGCACCATAAAATGTAATAGGCGCTTTCCACACACGGGCCCATTCGCGTTGCACACATCAACCACCTTTTATTTTAAATAAGATTTTATGTTTATTAAAATATCAAACTATCCGGCTCAACTTGATAATAACAAAAAAAAATCAGATGAAAAAGTCCCTGGAAACAAGTTTTTAAAATATTTTTATGAAGGATAAATTAGTCATTTTACCATATTTAAAAAAGTAGATAGACAAAGAGGCCAATAGTTGCTAGTTTTTTTAATTCCAAGGATTTTTGCAATTCTGTCATTATAACTTATTTTAATTTGATTTCATCATTTGAAATATGTTTCCATGTTTTCATGCATTTAAATATGTTTTCGTCTATTTTCTCTCCCTTAACTCATATGTCTAACTCATATGATTTTTAATGTTTTGGTGTTAAATTTACGATTAATTTTATAAAATTGAGTTTTAGCTTCATAAAAAACAAATTAAAAGATCAGGGGGCCAAATTTGATATAAAAAAATAATCAAAGGACTTCCATGAAAGGTGTCAAAGTTTCATTTGATCCCTCGAGTTTTGATTTTCTTATTGTTCATCCCTCTTATTATAGGTTATTGCATTTTAGTCCTAAACTTTGTTTTTTTTAATAATTTAAGTTCTTGTAATGTGAATAGATTATAACTACCAATAACTTTTGATTTTGATGTTTATGGACTTATCTTTAAGAGATGAACTAAATAGAGTTAGTTTTCACCTTCAATGATGTTAGGAAAAGTAGATTGAGCCTTGGAAAAAAAATTAAAATTTAATTTGATTTTGAGTTTTAAGCTAATTGAATCATGTTTTGTTGTTGTAAATGGAGTTTCACAGGTACATTGTTTTTTTAATGTTTTGGGTGGAAAAAATGGTTGAAATCTAGGTTCCTGAGATTCAAAGATTTGGATCTTGGTTTTTCAATCATGAAGACAAGTTTGGTGATTGAAAATGTTTGTGATTAGTACTTAAAAGTGCATTTTTATCAAGGTTTTATATCATTATTTTGCACTTGAAATATCAATAACTCCTTAACTAAAACATGTTTTATAATAACAAGTCCGATACTATAAGATACCTTTAATTTATGGTAAATGTTTATCTTAAATTCAGGCCTATCACATAAATCAAAGGATTGATTGATGAGTTTAACTACTAAAATTGAGAAAACAAAGAGAGAGGTAAGCTTAGAAAAGAGATGTTGGTTCAGTCCAAACTAGAATACTATTCGGTTATTGGATCATACCTGGAGCTGTAGAACTTGGATTTAGGTCTGGTCTATAGGGATGAAAAGCTAAAACATAGGCCTAAAACTTTCATGAAGAGTCCAAGAATCAAAAAGGTCGTTTTCAAGTTCAAATTGTAGCAACAATGGAGAAGTCGGAATCTGTCCTATAGCCTAGACACTGTTCAGTGTTCAGCCCATATCTGGAACACTATTCGGTTATTGGATCATACATGGAGCTGTAGAACTTGGATTTAGGTATGGTCTATATGGATGGAAAGCTAAAACATAGACCTAAAACTTTCATAAAGAGTCCAAGATTCAAAAATGGTGTTTTCAAGTTCAAATTGTAGCAACAATGAAGAAGTCAGAATCTGTCTTACAGCCAAGACATTGTTTAGTGTTTAGCTCATATCTCGAGTTCTAGAAGTCCAAATACACCGATTCATTTTTTAATAGAAAGCTAAGACATTTTCCTAGAACTTTCATGAAGATCATCTGTTCAAATTCCGATGTTAGCAATGACGTTTTGTTCAGACAAGATGATAAGGATTGCCACCAAGTCAAGATGTGGCCACCTACTCAACAATTAGTCATCAAATCAATAGTTTCGAATTTTGGCCTATAAAAGGAGGCATTTGCCATGCATTTAGACATCTTGGTTTTCAGATCAAGATCATGTTCTTGCTCTTTCTCTTTATATTTTGGTAATGCTTAGTTTTGTTTATATTAATATCTTGTTTATGCTTTTCATTTCATTTTCTTTACTTAGTTAACTTATATCTTATTTATGTTCTTATCTTGTTTATTTATATTTCTCTCTTTCATTATGTTTAGCTAAGTTTATTATGTCAAGGTGAAAAGGTTACACTAATGGTGTAAGAATAAGTATAGTATAAACTCAATATAGACTTTAATGTTTGATACTAACATGTTTTGTATTTGTTATATTGTTCACTTTTAATACTTTGATTGTTAAATGGTTAATCTAGATTTATGTTGTATAACCCTTTGTACAACAAATACTTGGCACTTTCATAGCCAACCATATGGTATAACCGACACCTGTGCTATGAAAGGAACTTGATTTGTTGTTAACATAAGTTATTATCATGAGTACCTAACAACATTTACAAGTATTAACATTATTCAAATAAGATAACTAATGTAATCATGTTAACAATTTATAATCCGATTGGAACCTCCTTTGTGTGTGGTTTCCAGTTGAGTAATAAAAAGAGTTTACACATACTTGTTTGAAATACCATTAGTAGATCCTCTAACCTTGACAATTATTTTATCATTGTTTAATTCTTATATCAATATCACATCTCAAAGCTCTCTTTAACTCCTTTTCTGTTATTGTCTATTTCTTTATTTGTAGTTTATACAGTTAACCTCCCTATGGTTCGACCTCGGTTTTGCTGGGTTATTTATTACTTCGACACTCCTATATTTGGGAGAAGACATCAAATCTTTTGATCGTGTCTGTCGCACCCGACATCGCGGCGACCTTAAAAAATTTACAAGGAAAGAACATATTTCTGGCATCTGGTTCTTTTAGAGTAAAATGTCTTATTTAAGGAGTCGCCAGCTAGTATTATGGTCACTAGGAACCCTAACTGGTCAACAGAGACCCTATGGTTCGGGACTGGTTACGCAAAAGGAAAGATATTATCACCCCTTAAACGTTCTGCCTGAGGCAAACTGCATTGCTAATTTTGTCTTAAATTGCTAAACGTTTATTAGTTTATGCTATGATAATTTGCTTATAATATTCCTGACTCTGGCGCCAATGAATATTTAACTACGGATAATTTCAACTCTAGTGTTGGTAAATATTACGTAGCTATAAAATAAATTTAGATCAATATTTTTTTATTCCCGACTCGAACGATAGTGAATAAAAAAATAAAATAAATTTTATTTTTCATGCATGCATATATTTTTTATTTTTTATATTTTTGTATATTTTTTTGGGCTGGGCCCAACTCACCATTACATGTCTTGGGTGGACCCAACCAGCCCGCCGGTCACGCCCAAGCCGGTGACCCTATTGGCTGCGGCACGCGTGGTTCAAACCACGCATGCATTACACAGGACGAAGGTAATTAAATTACCTTCGCCCTGTTCTCTTCTCTATAGAATCAAATGTGCAGAAACGAAGATAAAAGGAAAGCCTTACCTGGCGATTCGAAGGCGCAGGCGACAACAATAGTTCGAGCACTCCCGGAGAATTCTCCCTTCCTCCTCTCAGTCTCTTCTCCTCTGTTCTTGTGTTTCTGTTTGTTGGGTTTTTTTACTTACTCTCTACTCTCCTCTGCTTTCCTCTTCTGTTTGTATGTTATGCTTGAATTCTGGGACTAAACCAAAGATGGGTTTAGCTCTCTGTTTACTACCTTTTGTTCACTCTGCTCTTGGGTTTTTTTGTTCTCTGTGTCTTTTTTGCTCTGGTTTTCGGGTCTTTCTTAGTCCAATTCCCCCTGTTTATTTTTCTTCGTCTTTGTCCTCGCGATTCCCCTTCTGTTTTCTTCTTCCCCTCCTCTGTTTTTCTCTCTGTCTCCCTCTAGGTTTTTTTTTCTCTGTCTCCCTCCTAGTTTTTTTTCGCCCCTTTTTCCTCCATTGTTCCTCTGTTTTATAGAGTCCGATTGGTGGTAACGGACGGCATGCAGAGGGACGACAACATTAAAACGTCTATAATTAAGGTGAGCGGATGATTACTGCTGGAAACGGTCTCTAGTTAAAGAAGAAGAAGATGAACAACGTTCTTTCAAACGACGCCGTTTTGGGATATGAGGTGGCCATTTGTGTTTTGACCTGTGAAGTTTCGAAAGTTTTGTAATTAAGCCCCTGGTTTAAACTGTAATTGGCCCCAGTAGTTCCGCGCCTTTTACAAAACCGTCCTTAGACTCTAATTTGTTGCAATATTGCCCCCAATTAACCCCAAACTTTGATATTTCTTTAATTAAGTCCCTAATTTCATTAATTTAATTAATTCCAAGCTCAATTAACTCTCAAAACTTATCAATTTTTCAATTAAACCCTTAATTTGATTAATTAAATTAATTCCAAACTCAATTAACTCTCAAAACTTATTAATTTTCTAATTAAGCTCTTAATTTGATTAATTAAATTAATTTCAAACTCTATTAAGTCTCAAAACTTCCAATCATGTTACCCTTAACCCAAAATTTAATTTATTCTTTATTTTTTAATTTTTTTTCATCATTATTTTTTAATTTTTTTATTATCATCTTTTAATAAATAAAATAATAGTAATAATAATAATAAAATAAAATATTTAAAAATTAAATTATAACAGTGTCAATTTACGAGTGGATGACACATTGTTTGCAATCTATAAAAAAAAATTGGCTTGGCTCTGAAACTTAGGTACAAATAGGCCATCATTTTAGTCTTAAATGTCGTTGATCGTGATTCTCTTATACCTCATTTGTTTTTTTTTTTTAATTTTTATATCTTAAAAAATACTATTTAGATAATTAATTATAATGATATTTAATTTTTTTTTAATTATTCCATGATTTTTAAATAGTATTTTAGATTTTTATTGTAATTTTTTATTATAATATTTGCTTTTTTATGATTATATATGAAATTAATGTGCACAAGTTAAAAAATTGGCATAAATAATCAATGAGAAAAGAATATATATTTTTATTATTATCAATTTTTATATAATTTTCTTCCGTTAATTATTCTTTTATTTTCTTATATAGTCACATGAAAATAATTAAAATATTATATATATATATATATTTATTTATTTTTATAGTGACTTGTCATGATAAGCTTTCTTTTTTTTTTTCAATCGTGTTTTTGATAAAAAAAAATGTTTCTCCCAAACTAAAAACAAAGTAATGAATAAAAAGAATAAAGTTTTGGCTCACGAAATGCATTTTGTTCTCATTTTATTTAATAAATCATTTGAGTTTTTACATATATTTATTTTAATTACTTTAAGGTGTTTTTCAAATAATCAAGCTATTAATAAAAAAATCATTTTTCTATCAAAATAATAAATAAATAAAAATTTGATAAGAAAAATACATTTTTTTCTCGTAATTTAAATCTTTAGAGTTTTTAGGAACAATTATTTTAACTATCATAAAAAAATGTTAAAGAATTTATTGATATCAAATTTTAAATGGATGAGTTATATTTGAATAATACATTTACAAGAATGAAATTCATATAAGACTATATAATTAGCATATAAGATAAATAAAAGAAAGTGAATAAAATGAGAATAAAAATCAAAGTAATATATTTGCACTTGCATCTATTATTTGCTTCACAACAAAAATCAACTTCATATTTTAATTTTTAATTTTTGTTAACAACTCTTTTTAATGATTAAAAAACTTACTTTTATAAGAATTCAACTTTTTATTGTAATATTATCAATTAATTTATAATTTTTTTTATATAAATCTAATTTATAATTTTTTTAAATATTGCACATGAATACTCAATGAAAGTATTTTTTTTTTACTTTAATTGTTAATATAATTTTCTTAAATTAATCATTGTTTATTTTTTATACTGCTATCATGACGTTTTTGTTTTGTTGATTGAAATTTACTTTTCATACGATGCTAAGTTTTATTTCAAAAATCATTCTTCTAATTAAAAAAAACTTGTTTTTGCTAGAAAAAATTACAAGGAAGGAGGGTTTTGGCAAATATATATATATATATTTCTCCTTCATTAAATTAAATCATTTGAATTTTTATGAATATTTATTTTAATTGTGTTATATTTAGAAAAAATAAAAAAGAAATGCATTAATAAAAAGATGAAATTTTGACGAAAAAAATTTGTATTCTCTATAATTTAAATCATTGAAATTCTTAAAAAATATTTATTCTTATGATTACATAATCAAATAAATAAAAATTTTGAAAATTATTTTATATCACCGAGCCACTAGCTAGCTCAAACAATATATATATTTTTTAATTTTTTTTTTTGTGGGAGTCCGATGGGTTGACTCGGTGACTTGAAAAAACTTGGTTAAAAACCCGATTGCAACCCGTTAATTTTTGTTTTTTTAATTAAAATGATGTTGTTTTAAATTTTTTTAAATAGAAATTGATCCAATGATCTAGTCAAAACTTAGAATCTGAATCTTAAATTGAACCGGGTTTAAAAATTAATGGTGAGAATTTTCCTCTTCTTTTTTTTTTTCTTTTTTAAAGTAAGTACTCCAAGTACATATCCATTCAGTTTTAAGCTAGCTAGTTAATTGGTGTATTTCTAAAATTATTTTTTGAATGATAAAATAAATAGTTGAATTGAAAAGGAAATTGAAGTATATACTTTGCTAGCTAACATTTTAAATCCGAAATAAAAAATAAAATTGTGGCAGTAGTAATTAAACGTCAAGTTTTGTTGATATGTTTATTTGAAAAAGGTTTTAATTTTCTGTCTCAACAATTGCCGAGGATCCAAATAAGAAGTCATTCTTAGAAATTGCAAATGCCCCCCTTGTTTAGGTACCAATTAGCATTATGAATGTCATTTTTATTTTATATTTAAAAACTTGTTTATTTTTGTGTTTTAAAAATATTTTTGGAAGATATTAATTTTTTATTTTTTTACTTAAATTAATTTTTTTTGCGTTTCTATATCGTTTTGATGTGTTAATTGTTAAAAATAAATTTTTAAAAAATAAAAATATTATATCAATATATTTTCAAGAAAAAAATACTTTAAAAAAAGTATTTTCTACTTAAAATAAAATTTTTGAAATGTGTTCTTTTTTAAAATAAAAAAAATATATTTTTTTAGAAACCAAATCAATTTTTTTTTTTATTTACTAAACATGTTTTTCATTGATTAGTTTTTCTATTAACAAATAAACAAGAAAAAATTAGAAAAACAAACGGCATAACAAATTCGATTCATGATCCAAAGTAAATGATTACCACAACAATCACATCAAGCATTTAGGGATTTAATGCATGTTTAAGGTCTCTGATCAGGATTCTTGGTGCTATTGGAGTTGCATGCATTCAAGCTTGCCACAAACTCCTCAATGTTCTTGTCAGAGCTTCCACCTTCATCCATAGCCATTTCGGCTAGTTTCTTCCATTTCTCAGAATGAGTTCTGATCTCATCCCTTCTTTCGCCTTCCATCATGACTTCCCTTATACACCTCTCTATCTCTTCTTGTGTCACCATCCCATTTTCACCTACCTTTACTCTAACCCCTACTTGCCAAACATCAACAACGAACTTTGCATTAGTTGGTTGATCTGTCCACTGTGGCATTGCCACCATTGGCACTCCCAAGCTCAAAGCCTCAAGTGTAGAATTCCACCCACAATGAGTCATGAAGCATCCCACAGATTTGTGAGCCAGGACCTCTAGTTGAGGACTCCATGTTATGACTAGACCCATCTCTGTTGTCTCCTCTACAAAGTTGCCAGGTACCTTTTGCCTTTCTGATTCTCTTACAACCCATAGAAAGTGAGTGTTGCTTCTTTTCAGACCCCAGGCCAATTCTGCCATTTGGTCTTCTGTCAAAGCAGCGAGGCTGCCAAAGGATACATAAACAACTGAGCCTGGTTCCTTGGAGTCTAACCATTTCATGCAAGTTTCAGAATTTGGCTTGAAGAGGCTGAGACCATAGTCTTTGTCGTCCTCCAGCCGCTTGTCCAAGAACATTGATGGAATTGTTGGTCCTATTAGCTTGATGGGCCACTTGCTCGCCATCCAGTCGACAATCTGAATAGATCACATTAAGGTGTTTAATTACTGTTTAGCACTGACGTCATACAAATAAGTTAGTACGGGTATTTTGAAGACTCGGACTCAGAGTATATACAGGGTTTATTAATGACCAATTGAATGAAAATAATAGAATGCTATTATCAATTAATTACCACAAGTACTGTTGAGAGCTCAAGTTCTTGGCATAGGTTAAAATTTTAACATCTTAACTCCGTAAGAAAAAAAGAAAAAGGTTCAAAGTTTGAACATTGGCAGTCAATTAACTGCAACTTGAGTTTACACCATCACCAGATCAAAAAGAGCTTACTACAAACATTTAAACCCTAAGAGGCTGATTTACGTTGTGTTTTTATTTGTGTGTCGAGAGTGTTTTAAAAGTGTGTTTGTGTTTGATATGAAAAATATTAAATTAATAATTTTTTAGTACTTTAAATAATTCTAATGTATTTTTGAATAAAAATACTTTAAAAAAAAAAACTTTATATAAGTACCAAACTCACACTAAATCATGCACTAGGTGGACAAATGACATTTATGTAGAGGGCAGAAGCCATCCCGCTTCTTCCAAGGAAAAAAAAACTCCAATTAATTAGCTTTTGAAAGTTTGAAAGGGTGGAAATGTTCCAACAGGCATACCATCATTATCAGCAAGGAAATCTATCAGGGAGCCGACCAATTATGCAATCCTTTGGGTGCCGTATAGACTGTAAAACGTGGTAATGATATTTGCTAGAAAACATTTCAAATCAATAATGAAAAACATTGCCAGCCACGTAGAAAAAGGTTGCAATACTGTATACCATATAGCATTACAGATTTGTTGGAGAAAACATATGCATGCATGCATGTTGGACCTTTTCTCGGGTGGGAAATGGGAATCCATGCCGGGTGATGTGACAACGATACAATGCCTAAAACATGTAAATGATAAAGGGTTTGAAATCTGTATAGCAGGTTTTGAGTTTGAAAAAAAATATACATTTCTTGTAAGAGGTTGGGACGGTCATGATTTTATTCTCTTACCTAATCCCATAAAATATGTTTTTTAAAAAATAAATTTTTCTTAAATTCAAAAAAAAAATTATCTTGAGAAAAGTTTGGCTAATGCCTATGTTTCAAAGCCAAACGAAAACATGGTATGTTAGCAGACAATTCAAATTAAATAAGCCAGTGTAGAAAAAAATAACTATGTTAGATTGTGTTTGTTTTTATTTTTGTTTTTATATTTAATATAGGGTATAACCCTTTATGGCAAAAAATACAAGAACAAAACAACAAATTCATATTTTTACCACTATATTTTCTGTTTTTAGGAATAGGCCTCACCACTAAAAATAAAAGCAACCGAAAACATGATAGGTCAGCATACAATCCAAATTAAATAAGCGAGCGTCGAAAAAAGTAATCATGACCAGTTCATTCTTCACATACTGTCTGACTTTGAATAGTAGTTCAAGCCATACTGTCTGACTTTGACTAGTAGTTCAAGCCATGACCAGTTCATTATTCACATATAACCGCACTTTTCTTCTTCTTTTAACCACAGGAAATTTCATCGAACTAACATTTAACAGGGGCCTAAGAGCAACCACAACTTGATTGATTTCAATCTATAGAACTAGGAATTATTAAATGTTGAATTCAGTCAATCAATCACAGAACTAAAGTGCACAGAGAGTGTAATGTTTCCTGCTGGGAACTTGAAACGTACCTCATCTTCAAGTTCATTGAAAGTGTTCCAAAGGAGCCAGCTCGCTTCATCTATATTTGAGAACTGGCTAAAAAGGAGGTCATATATACCGGGATACGAACCTGGACCATGAACAAGGGATGGTAGATCACTGAACTCCAACTGTGGCAGGGAAGGCAGGGACACCGGCGATTTTTCTTCCATGGGAATTTTCAAAGCGCCCCCTTGTAGTGTATGGTAATATAAAACAGTAACCGCGCATGATTGGGTGAAAAAAGGGACCTCCTTCTATGCCCCAACTCTTAGCCACGTCCAGAACCCATGGTAGAATGGAGTCATATATGATGAATTTAACAGGGTATTGGCTGGTACTATTTTTGTCGATGAGCTCAGCTAAGCTTTGCGGGATTGTGTCCTTGAAACGCTCGATGTATTCCTCTGCGGTTGCTGCTCTTTCACCTTCTCTGTAACCATCAAAAATGTGTTCCATGTTGATGGAACAAGCGTTGTCTTGATGCATGGAGGTGCCCATTGAAGTGGGGGGTAATTAGCGTGACCCTGAGGCCTTTTGAAGCTAAACGCTTAGAGAATTGAAGCATTGGATTTATGTGGCCTTGTATAGGCAGCGGAAGGACTAGCACATGACTTGCACTGCTGGTTTTTTGTTCACTCTCCATTTTTCTCCAATACGTACCTTCGAACTCTAATCTCTCTCTCTCTCCCACCCTCCTGTGCAGTTAGATTGATTGCCGTGCTGAATTTATAACCAATCAATCAAAGCAAAAGGGAGATTTTTCTACTACTCTTCTTTTTTCCTCTCTTTTGGATTTTAGTGAAAATAATAATTTTAAAAAATTGAGAGTATCATGGATTTTTTTATAAAATTGTTTAGGATTTGTCGGAGATTATGACAACATCAAATGTTTTGAGGGTTCATAAATTCTTAAAGGCTAAGTTGTCATGAATTATATAATCTAATTGTCCATCTTTAATATATAGTAATTTAAACGAATCTAAAACGAATTATTAGATGAAAAATTTTCTAAACGCTTTTATATACACTTTTCTTTATTCCACTCTCAAATCTATTGTTACCATTTTAATGCTCAATATTTTCTTCATGCCTAAACTAAATTCCAACAGTTAGGATAAGCAAAAATTAAAGTTTTTATAAATATGAATACCCTGAATATATCAAAACTTATTGCCCATGAAGAAAAAAAAATTGTTTCAACATAAAAAAAAAAACAACAAAAACTATAGCAAACATGTAATTAATAATGGATTCAAAATTAAGCATTGTCCATTGGTTTTATACCATTCATTACTGTAAAGTTTCTCTTCCCTCTTTTCTAAATAGAGATAAAGGGCCAGAAATTAGAAATGCCAAAAAACAAATAACACTTAATATTATTAGAAATTCTTAGAAAAATATCATATTCATAAAATAAAAACATGGATACATTCCTATGAATGTAAAAAATATAATAAATTATTTGAGTCTAAACTAATTATCAATTCATTCAAAATTATTTAGTCAAAATAATAATTTATTTTAATTGAATTCTTAGTTTTGTTTGTCGTGGTACTGGAAAAATTACAAGGCATGATATTACATTTAATGAAGAAATCTAATATCTTTATTAATAACAAAATATCACTTAATTTGTTTTTTAAAAAATATTACATATTTTATTTCAGGATAGTTATTAGAAATTTATGTAATTATATTCTTACTTGATTTTTCTAGTTCTAAAATTGTAATTTTCTATATTAATTACGTTTTAATCTTTAATTTTTAAAATTTATTAATAATCAAGTCAATTTTGATTAATCATCCTAATTTAATTTCTTACTAATGATTCTTAATGTAAGTGACTCATGAGGTTATTAATATATTGGTTCAAATATAAATCATGCATGATCTTTATTAAAATAAAATAAAATAATTTATTATCAATTCAATAAATTGATTGATTTATATTTGAAAATCAAGTACAAAATTATGTCCAGCAACATGTCATGATATCTAAATATAAAAAAATTATATATGATTCAACTTAGCTTTTCATTAATTATTTTCTTTAAAGAAGTAAAGGTAGAGGAAAATTTTAGCTAGTAATTGTTTGGAGAGAGAGATAAACCAGATTATGTAACGAAGTAGAAAATGGTTCATATGATATCCGCACAAATAAAAATTGATAATGCTAATTAAAAGTGCAGGACACTTGGATAATTAGAGATGAAATACGTGAGGATGGAGGAGCAAGAAGGAAAAAAAAAAAAAAAAAGGACACGTAATCTGGCATGTAGTCAAGACGAGACAAAACATTGAAAACAACGTCCTTGGAATGTGAATCCCAATTTGCATGTGACGTGTGTACTTACGTTAATATCGTCATTTTGAACCTAACTATACTTGTGTTGGCGCTACCATCCTAGGATGTAATTTGTCTATTAAAAGGTAAGATATTCCATATTAACATAACAAATCTGTGTTATATGTCGTGATATTAAGATAATTTGATAGAAAAAATTTAAAGAAAATTATAAAATTAATAATAATAATATTATTAAATAATGATATCAGAAAAGAAAATAAAACAAAAAATATTAATTCCTATTAACTTTTCAAATCCGTTATTAGGATCATCGGACCAAAAATATTATACATGAAAAAATTATGAAGTTCAATCCCTAGAAAATAAAATGTTGAAAGATGAAATTGAAAAAAAATTGTATAAAGAAATCCAAAATAAAAATTAAAAATTAAAAGAATGAGATTTAAAATCGAAGAGTTAAATTGAAAAGAATAAAAACATTAACAAAAGTAAAAAAATAAAAAATAAAAAATATAATATTTTAGATCGAAGAATAAAATTAAAAATAATAAATTTTTTATAAAAAGAGTTAGGAAAAAAACAAGAAATCATGAGAATAAGGATCATGATAAAATTTTTTTGAACATGTAGAATTTCTCAATGGGTTTTCTTAATAAAAAACCATAAATATAAATTGAAAAACTTATGTATGCATCAAATGAAATAAATCACAAACTACCGTGTAAATAAATAAATAAAATCATTAACTATAAATAAAAACGTAGCTAGAAAAGTTGAGAAACAAATAAAAATTAATAAATTTAATATTGCAACATGGATCATTTACGTGATTGTATTTAATGAATATATTTATTAAAATCAATTTGTAATAGAAACTGATACACACATAAAATCTATAGAATAAAATTAAAGAAAAAAAATAATATGCAAGGATGCATATATTAAAAATCATAAAAATTTTATATTTAATATATATAATATAGATGAATCAAACTAACCTTTTTAAAAATTAAACATATCCAATACAATAATATTAATTAAAATAAGCCAAAAAAATTATAGAAAAAAGTATTAATTAAAACATAAATTTAAAAATTACTTTAAATAAAAAAAAGTAGTAATAAAAACATCAAAGCTAAAAATACAAAAGAAAAAATGAATGATATGAGGCCGATTCAAAAGATATTTGAGAAAATAATACGATTTGTACGTAATTTGCATTATTAAGAGGAATGCAGCTTGAAAAAACTAAAAATATTTTAAAAATCTTAGAAAACCCAAATTTAACTTGGAAAAACCGAAAAAAATCTTAGAAAACTTAATAATACCAGTTTCAACCCAAAAAAAAATCAATTGGTTTATTGTATAATATAATTGTAATTGTAATTTATAATAAAAAAAAATATAACCCCGGCGAGCCATAACGCCGTTGCTCTGGCGTAGTGACGCCAATCTCATCTTTTTATGGACAAGGCATCCACACATTTTGTAATGATTAATCAATAGGAAGTACGTAATGCATCAATCTTAAATTTGGAAGAATACAAAAACATAATCATAAAAATAATATAAATATGGGATACATTTGTTGAACGCTCATAATTAAGTGCAAAAGGAGTCTATATTTGAACCAGAAATCTATAAAATTACCAATTCGAATAATCACCCAGCTATACCAGCACCTTTCTTGTTCACCACAGAAGCAAAAATAGCGAAGTAGAAGAGTTTATATGATGATAAGAGTTTATACGATGATTGTGAGTGTAGTTGCAGTTGCTTTTAAAAGAAATTTTTGTGTTGAAATTTATAAAAATAATATTTTTTTATTTTAAAAAAATTATTTTTGACATCAGCGCATGAAAATGATTTGAAAACACTAAAAATATATTAATTTAAAGTAAATAAAAAAATAAAAAAAACACTTTTGAATTGCAGAAACAAATTAGTGGTTTTGTGGTTGTGGTTGTAAAAAAAGTTGTTATATAAAAAACATTTTTAGTTGAAGTTGATTTGATATTTATATATGTTTGATTAAAACTGTGGTTAAAATTGAAGTTAAACAAAAAGTAGTTTAATGTTTTTGGTTAAGAATGTTTTTTAAATTGAGGTTATAAAATAACTAAAAATGAGATATATATATATATATATATATTAATATTGATGGTTTTTAATTTAAATATTTTAGATTTAACTACTACTATTACATCATAAAATAAATAACACTTTATATAAATTCATTCGACAAAGACTATAGTTTCTATGGTTTTTAGAGCATGCAACAAAATCAGACAAAATATCATCAGGAACAAAATTGGGATTATGATCAAATTCTGTAAATGCTACGCCATCATGCGATCTCCTTTTAATTTATATAGTGTTATTGAATAATTTTAAATACTAATTTTTCGAATAAAACACAACTAAAAATTAAAAAAATTGGTTTTTTTACTAGGTCGGACCCGATCCGACCATGAACAGTGGATTCAGCCGAACTGTGCACAATGAATTAATTCACTCTGCACTATTCACTTTGTAGTTGGGACAAAACACAGTTCCAATCACAGTACCAAACAGATTCTTGACAATGTGGAGAAATATGACTAAGAGGAAAACAAGTCAATTAGACCTAGAAGGAAAACACGCCAATTAGACCGAGTAGTGAGATTATTTAGGTAGTGGTTGATATTGTGGTAAAAATTATTTTTTAAAGTATTTTTTAGTTGGAAATGCATCAAAATAATATATATATATATATATATATATATATATATATATATATATATTATCTTTTTAAAATTTATTTTTGATATTATTATATCAAAACAATTAAAAAATATATAAAAAATGATTTTTTTTTTAATTCAAAACAATAAAGCATGGCTACACGGTACAAACAAACCAAGTCCAAGACATATATTTCACATGGATTAAAAGACATTAGGGTCTTAATCCTTGACCAAACCATAACTTTCTTTTCAACCAAACAATATCAACTTCCCTCCAAGTCTAAACCACAACTTTCTTTTCAACCATGCAAGGTTGTCATGACATTTTTCATGTTCTATTTAGTTCTTACGACACAATACTAAAAGTTTAACCAAATCCCATGACTAAATTCTTAATTTTACTGTCATTTTAGGTCCAATAACAAATCCATAAACATTTATTTTCAAACACTCCATGGATATCCTAAACAATCATTCTTTTACATAGACTTTAACTATACCCAAAACTTTCCAGCACAATACGTACCCAATGGTCGGCCACTTAGGCTCAATTGTCTTCCAATTGGCTTTCAATTTCTTTAATAATACACCTTAATCATGTTGTCTGAACCTTTTTTAGCTAATAATTACATAATTTTGAGTTTCCTTTAATAATTACTCATGAACCCTAAAAAATTCAAAACTTAGATATCCATTTAAATTGGTTCATGAAAATACTCTTCAATTTCAAACTAGATTATCATTTCTATTTGGATGCGATGTATGTGGAGATATTAAAACCAAATCGTGTAAACCGAGTTAGTAACATAGCATACACAGATGGTTAGGTTTGTGTTTATCTAGCGAAAATCCACTCGTGGGCAGTTGCCCTATTAATTTCCCTAAGATGTAAGTAATAGTCCTTATAATTTAATAGAAGTTCAAAATAGTCCTTATATTAAAATTATTTAATTTATCTCTAATCAACTTCTCTTTTCTATAGAGAGCTAAATTAAAAGATATATGATCTTAGGGTCTTAATTCAACGTATATATAATACGAGCATCGAGTTAGTAATTCTTCTATCATTTTTTCCTCTTTCGAACTCATCCTCTAAATTGGTGGCCAATTGTATCAATGAGTTCCATTGAATCCTTAACCTTGCTTAAGAGAGTATATATGATCTTATGAATTTTTTTAAATTTAGGTTCATTTTTGTGTTTTTGATCGATGTTTTAGTTGTGTAAAGCTATAAATAAGTTTATTATATATGCTATTATTTAAGTCTTTTGAGTAATAAATGAGTTGAACAAAATTTGGGCTTAAAAAACCCTCGCCTCGACTTTCAAGCAACCTTTCAATCGCCAAATTCTAGGCAACAAATGTTGTAGCGTTTACATTTTTTTTTTTAAAAATTTAAAAGGTTGATATCCCCTCTAATATATATAAAAACATTGGAGGCATGGTGCAATGCTTATATTTTTGGATACAGCCACCCAAGCCTAAATGCTTGCTTTTTGTTTGTAGGTCATCAATTTTTTTTTGCTTCTTTTTTAATTTAATTAATTTCATTCAAATAAATAATTATATAGGGTTATATTTATTTTATAAACCGGGTCACGATTTTTGCAAGTTTACATAGGTTGACTTGAGTTTTTTTTAGGTTTAATTTTTTAGAGTGATTTTTTTTTCAATTTTATCATTTAATATTGAAATGATTAGGAATTAAGATTCATAATTTTTTTTTAAATTTTATTTTTATGAGGTTATCATAATTTTATGATACGAGTTGCATATTTAGTAGGTTAACTAGGGCTGACTTGGGTCAATTTTCTTTGGTTAATTATTTTTTTAATTTTATTCTTCAACATTCGGTTGATTGGGGATTATGTTACGTATTTTTTTAACACTTGTTTTTTATAGAGTTATTATAGTCTTATAATCAAGATTATAGATTTTACATGTTAATCTTAGTTGATTTAATTTAATCAAATATATTTTTATGTTAATATTATTTTTAAAGATATAATTTTTATATTTTTTTTAGTTAGACTACAATTTAGACTTACTTAATCAATCGGGTTATATTGGCAATTGCTGTCAGTAATATTTTTTTGGCATCCCATAAAAATTGATTTGGCTCGTGCTACAATGATGTAGTAAACTCCTATCTAATTAACCAGTGGGGTGACATACGAATGATTCACCCACAAAACCCTTGCAAAGCTCGACAAAGAACGCAAAAATCAAGCAAGTTTCCCCATCAATGAACCCGTCCATTTGTTTTTTACTACAAAGTAGAACAATTTAAAACATATTTGAAAAAATAACACAGTTTGTAGTTTACACTCGTATGAGACATAGCATCCATACATTTTGCAATGAGTAATCACCTGCAGGATGTAACGCATCAATTTTAAGTGTTTGAAATTTCTAGTAGTTGTTTTTTAAAGTGTTTTATTTTAAATATATTAAAATATTATATTTTTTTAAAAAAATTTCAAGAAATAATTGTTTCTAAATATTTTCAAGACCATTTCCGAAATATAATTCCAAACACTGCCAAGACAATGGGGAGAAACAATGACTAGGAGGTATATCCAAGGAGTCATGACATGTGACAACAAATGCCAATGAGTTACCAGTGAGCCTAATAAGGTAGTAGTAATTGATATTATGGTAAAAATTATTTTTTTAATTAAAAATATATTAAATTAATATATATTTTTATTTTTTAAAATTTATTTTTGATATTAATATATTAAAATAATATAAATATATAAAATATTATTTTAATATATTTTCAAATAAAAAATATTTTAAAAAACAATCATTACTTACCTTTAAATACTATTGAAATCTCGACCAAACCGTAACTTTCTTTTCAACCAAACAATATCAAAACCCGTCCAAGTCCAAAGTAACTTCTGGTCCATGAACACACATACAAGCAAATCTAATTATTGCCCACTTTCCGCTATTTTTATTCCGTCATGTTCGTATCTCTTGCAGAATCCCATAGAGAAAATTTCAAAACACACACTTTCTCTCTCAGTGAAAAACATGTCGGGAGGCATCATTATCAACAGTATGCAAATGTTTTCGAAATCAGTCTCCGAGAGACTTCTTGGTAATTTTCTTTTTTTAAAGATTAATGTGGGTGCTCGGGTTACTTTACGCATACCTCGACTAATTTTATGGGCCTTGAAATTAATGACCATGTAAGCTTTTAATAGCTCTGAAGTTTGTGTAACTCGAACCTGTGATTTCTAAAAAGTAAATCTAGAATCTGACCAGTTGAACTACGTACCTAAAGATTTTTCTTGATAAGTTCTTTGGTGTATCTCTATATGACTTCGATAATGAGTAAAGTGGTCTCTGGTCTCCACCAACACCTGCCAGAAGGGTTTTCTTGGCTTCACCAGCAGGCCATATTTAGTCCGAAGATGAGTTTTTCTCGAAGCTTAAGAAAGCAAAGAGAGCGTGTACAAGGCGCGTTGCTTGTTTCCATTGTCAAAAAGAAAAAAAAGGAGGAAGAAGAGACAGAGGAGCAGGAGTCAGAAACGGGAAGAAGAAGAAACACAGAAAAAAAACACAGAACAAAGAAAGGGCAGAACCGACGTCTGGCATCGCCATCCACTGCGAGCATACCGCCTGACCGCCGCCGTTAGCCTCCGCCGCCACCACCAACAGCACTGCCTCGCCACTCCAGGTAACCTCCTCACCCCCGCTGCCCCTAGTTTATTTGCTCTTTCCTTTTTTTCATTTGCATGCAGAAAGTGACTCACGTTCTGCAGCAAATAATTAAGTAGTTACTGTGCTGAGCACAGTAACTACCTAATTATATTTACCTGGTTACTGTGCTCAGCACAGTAACCAGCCGTTGTCTGGCGGGCTGGAACATCAGCCCAGCCCACGCGGCTGGGCTGAGGCCAGCCTTGTAGTTGGGCCAATACGGGCCCAGTTCACATAATTGGGCCGGGTCCGGCCCAGTTACTTTTTTTAAAAATAATTAAAAAGAAAATAATATAGTTTTGAAAAAATTGCGATTTTCCTGCGTATTTTTCTACGCCGTTTTGATTAACATCGGTCTGTATTTTTATATCGTAAAGATACAAATCCGGTATTAAAATACCCAGTTTTTTTCAAAAAAAAATTATTTTCATGCATACCGCCCAGTCTCTCAAAACTATATATATAAATATAGTTATATCATATTGTATTTTCATGCAACAAAGAAAACTTCAAAAACAAAATATATTTTAGCATGTATTTTGGCTTTAATTACCAGTTTATTAAAGTCACGAGAACTCGGCTAATATTTCAAAAAAATAAAAAAATATATTTTGTTTTGTTTTAATGTCTAGGATTACGAATTTATATGTAAAATGTATTCCCGATATTAAAAAGGTAATTCTTTTATAGACATTAGAACAGTTAGGTTTGATCCCATAAATAAGAACCTCCTTACCGAGGAGGGCTTTTTTTGAACCATAGATAGACTAACAATTAAAAAAAAAATGACAAAACCTTCGATTTTAATCAGACAATAAAACAATGCAGCTTCCCTTAGGTATGGCGTATTTGGGGTTCTAATACCTTCACTTTACGCAACTAGTCTCCATACCTGATCTCTAAGACCAATTAGGGTTTCTAATGACCAAAATATTAGGTGGAGACTCCCATTCTATTTTTTCCACTGATAAAAGACAAGAATTCCTTGTCTTCCCATATTTGCCATAATAGATAGAGACTCCACACCTGATGAGGGTGGTGGACAATTGCTGCGATGCCGCACACGTGCGACAATAATCTTCATACCAATTTAAAATGTGACTAA
This sequence comes from Populus deltoides, assembly GCA_015852605.2. Classification (NCBI taxonomy): domain Eukaryota; kingdom Viridiplantae; phylum Streptophyta; class Magnoliopsida; order Malpighiales; family Salicaceae; genus Populus; species Populus deltoides. Next base: position 10,708,695 of record CM027570.2, read on the forward strand.
CTCAATCCTCTATTCACTACTATTTGTCGGATCTATAAAAAGGAAAACATGAATTTACCAACTTCTATAATTTCTTACATAGTAATCCCTTTTTCCTTATTCATACTTTCAAAATGTTTCATGATAATTTTCCATACCAATTTAAACATATCTTTTACACATTAAACCATTAAAATCTTTCATTAATAATTTCTAAAAACACATCTTCACACAAGCATATCCTATACATGATAAAAATCAATTCCTAACCTTTTAGCCAATAATTTATCAAATTGGACTAAATTCTTAATTCGTTAAAAATTCATCACCATTATGTAAAATAACATCAACCATCTATCTCTTTCCTATCCATGGCCAGCCACCTAGGGCCTCTTTAGCCCCTTAATTTCTTCGTCATTACATTATAATTTCATTCATTTCATAACCTATAATGTTCCTAGAGATTCAATTTCAAAGAAATTTTTCTTTCCCTAAAATTCACATCAAGAACCCTAAATCAATTTACTAGAATCTTAATGAAAATCAGGCAAATTTCGTTCAAATTAAAATGAGCAAATGCTCACCTGGTTAAGTTTTCCCCAAGTCTCATTCTTCCTCCTCTCCTATCTTTACCTTTGCTTCTAATCTCTCTCTTAGAAACTTCAGGGGCTGATGGAGTCGATGAAAGAACACAAATAATAATAATAAAAAAATCAACATATTCAATCCAACAATTGCTTAAATTAAATCCATAACCACAACAACAAAATACTTGTGCAATTATTGACACGAAAAACACATCCCTAAAATTATTAAAGTGTAAATATAGTGCATTATACCCAACATGATTTCAATTTTATTACACAACAGTAAATTACATCTAAATTAATTCAACACCTTTTAATTAGAAACATCCTCTACATGATAATCAAACAGCCTGAGTGAAAGTTCAGTTAAGTCCAAGGAGAAGATGTATTATGTATGCATGGACAACTTAAAGTAGATGAACATTAAAACATTGAGTAAGAATTTTAACACTGCAAATAGACTAGCAAAAGTGTTGCTCGCATCAACTATGACTTGCTCTAAAGGGATAAATCTTGCCAGCCACATCTTTGGACTACCATACTTGTGCAATTTTGAAACAATGAATACATCTCTAAAATTATACAACAAATATAAATATAATGCATTATAAATTACCAACAAATGTCTTATATAATTTTAATTTTATTACACAATGAAACATCACTTCGAAATCTTTTAAATACCTTTTCATCAGAATCCTCCTCTTCATTTTATTCATCATTATGTCTAACATCATGTTCTTCATTAAACTCAAGGTTGATCTTATCATCTTCATCTACTTCTCTATGTATACTGGTATTTGATATTACATTTAACTCATCAATATTAACATCAACATAAGTATTCTTGGATAAACAAAAAATTTGATTTTCTAACTCAGTAGATGAAGCAACTTGATATGGATCAACTAGTTCATCCATTTAAAATACACCATCTCCATAAATTACTTGATCGTTACCATCTTTAATAACTCCAACTTGGACATGACTCCTAGGTTTGGTTCCATAATGGATAATTAATCAACACTTGTTGGCATTGTTTTGCAAAAATAAAAATGTTGTTGACGTTATGAAGTCTATTTTTTTATTTATCTTGATCAAATCATGGTGATGATCTACTTTAGTTCATTTATCAGTATCATACGAATAACATCTGAATAAAAATATAGCATCTTTTAACCTATGATATCGTAATTCAACGACCTCTTGTAATTTTCCATAATAATCAACTTCAAACTCAATGGATATTGAACTTTTTATACAAACCCTACTATTATAGGTATTTCCACCCTCATCATACAATTTAGTATGAAAGACATATTCATTGATGAAATACTCGTTATAACATATGACCTTTTTTTCAAGACTTAAAGATAAGATTTCAGACTATCAACATATATTGGCTACCATTTTAAACACCTGGTTAAAGTTAACAACCATTAATGGTCAAAGAAAAAACATAAATATGAACTTAGTAGTTATGAATTATTAAATACTTACATATGTTTTAATCTACGTGGTGAATTATTCATCTTGTAATTGTTAAATTTGAGATTCACTGACATTTAGATTTTGAGATAACAATAATTGATAATATTGTATACAAAAAAGCTAAATGAGTTTATTTTATAAGAGAATATAAGTGAATATTGTTAAGAAAATGTCAGTCATGATTTACTTACTAAACAAAAGGTGTCAATTTATGACAATTAAGTAGTAAATAATTATGTGCTTTTTTGAATTCAATATCAGTTAAATATCTACTCGTTATTGCATTCTTTGATAATAGTCATTTGAGATGACAAAATATTAACAGATTCTCACTCGAAGTCAGTTCACCACCATCATTATTTCTTGGAATACGGTTGATTTTTATTCTCGACTGAGGCTCAAAATAATATAAGATAAATGTTCAAATCTCTTCAACAATATAAGCCTTGCATATTGAAACCTTAATATGTGCTTTGTTTTTAATCTTTTTGTTAAGTTTGAACAAATATTTGCATGCAAGTAATTATAGATGAATATTTTTTTTAAAAAAGGCAATAGACAATTACTAAAGATGTATGTAATCCTTAACCTCTCGAATTAATACATTTCTCTATACTATATAGGACCTCTAACTTGTATCTCATACACTACATGAATGGGAAGATGCTCTATTGAGTCAAAGAAGAAATGTGAGAAGATCATTTTAAGTTTGTAAATTATCTCATTCATATTCTTTTCAAGTTGTTTCATGTGCTGGGTATGAATCTTAGTTGAACAAATATCTCTAAAAAAGTGGTTATTCTCTATGAGTGCATCCCATATCTTTTTTTCCAATAAGTTCTTATAAGAAATTGAAATAAGTGTTTGCATAAATACATTATAATCATAACTTTTTATTCTATACAATCTACATTCCCTAAATTCACTAACCTAGCTATGTTTGAAGCATATCCATTAGGAAATTGTATATTCTTATGCCATTCAAAAATAAGAAGTTGTGCATCTTCGTTTAATGCAAAGGTGGCTTTGGGATTTGCAACACAAAGTCCATTATTAACCAACTATATATTCCCACTGTAATAATATAAAGCTAGATCTATTCTAGCACTCATATTATCCTTTATTTTCCCTTTCACACTCATTACCATGTTAAAGATATTATCAAACACATTATTCTCGATATGCATGACATCCAAATTATTGCAGATGACATTAGACTTCTAATAAAAAAGCTCCTAAAACATACTTCACTTTATCCAGTTATGGATCATACCAAAACAAGGATGTTTTTGCTTACTAGAATGGAAACCAAATGTAATGATATCAATAGTATCAACATCCCTCTCTTAATTTAATTTCTTATGAAGTTTCACTACACTAGTAAGCATACCTACTCTTTTTTTTTAACCCATTTATGTTTTTAGTTAATTTATTGAAATATTTTTGTACTATTTGTAGTTTACTTGTATATTTAAATATTTTACAACTTTTTCATAAAGAATTTTATTGTATTAATGTATGATTTGTATGTTAAGGTTTGTTTAGGATTTTGGGGAAATTGATTTTATTTGTCATTTGATGAAAATGAGTTTGATTTTGTAACTTAGGTGTATTATAATTAAAAAAAAATGATGGGTTATTTAATGGATACCAGTTATATTTTGTCAATTTTATTGTCAAGTTGAATACTTGAGAAAATCTAAGGAAATTAATTTTTTATGAAATTTATAATAATTAAAAGGTATTAATTTAGGTTGAATAAGTTTGAATTGAAAAACATGATAATTAGTTATTTGATTGTGAATTCATTTCGGATAAAAAGTTGAATTTTAATTTAATAGTTATATTATTAATAAATGTTGTGGTCAATAATCTATATAAGTTTTATAAGTAATAGATGATTGTTCTTAGATATATCGAGATTCTTTTGAAGGGTTGTATAGGCAAGGTTATCTCATAGGGGTTGAGGGTTTTATTAATTTGTACTTTTTAATCCAAAAATTATTAGTAGATATGAGATTTGATTTCCATGTGTAAAGTGTAAGAATACAAAATTTCACCATAAAGATGGAAATATTTTATCGTAACTACTACAACTATCAATAAATATTTTATCACAGTGCTCCCTGTATAATATATAGGCCTAAACATCCATGGAAAGCATATATGGAAATCCCTGAAGAAAATACATTGTTCATATAAAATATCCATAGTAAAATTCACCAAAATTTCATTATAAACTTCATAGACAATTCTAAAAAAAATTAACTTTCATTCCATGTCATGCATCCATGAAGTATCGATGCATATACTAAGATTAAGACTCCGTTTGGTGTAATTCCTCATGTGCTTGCTCTTACTCTTCAGCTACGTACTAACTCTTCTACACATGTACTCTTTCACAAATCTTGAGTTACATCGCCTGGTTAAACCAGGCCAACAACACATCCCTTTTCTTTCTCGAATCCGGGATCGTCTTAATAAACCATTACCCTCCATTCTTTGGGACATCACATCCATCTTTGTCTCCATATACATGAACTATATATCTTAATAGTCTTAAATCTTTTTGATATTTTTTATCCCAATTAATCTAAATTTTCACACCTTGTGCTATCATTTGGCCTAAATTCTTCCATGTGAACTGCCATATAACAGCCATCCTTCTTCTACTTTTGGGTTGTCCTTAACAGCTCCCTTTCTTACTACAATCTAGGCTCTCCTGAAAATCTACAAACATATATAATTTGTTCATAACTTATGTTGACGTCACATTTTTTTTACTATTAACCTTGTCATCATCTTTAAGCCACTTTGAAATTTGAAATTTGAAGTTTGAAGGGTTAAACGCAAAAATTAAAAGAGGTAAGAGAAAAAGAAAAAAAAAATGATTATCGGTGCTGAACCGGAGATTTGTTGGTCACATGTGTCGTCCAGGCATGGAGGGTTGTTGAGACAATCAAACACCATTGTAAAAGATGTTAGGTGATGTCGTATGCACCACCTGAAGATCGAGAGGGCATTCCAAAGGTTGCACGTGTGTTGCACACACTAACCACTTTTTTATTTTATTTTTATATTTATTAAAAAACTAAATTGTTCATCAATCAACTTAATTATTACGAATAAACTAGAAAGAAAATACAAAAAGGCCCATCTATGACAGTTAAAAAAATTTTGCTTTTAAAAATAATTAAATTATTTTATTATTCTTTAAAAAATAAAAAGTCAAGAAAGCCTCTAGGCTCCAGTTAAATTAATTTTTTCTAAGAATAATTTAGTCATTTTACTATGTCCGAAAAAGTTTTTTAAAAAAGATTGAATTGTTTCCAATTAACCTAATAATGACTAATTAATCCTAATAAAAAAAATTATATTACCCACAATAATTAGTTCATTAATTTGTTTAAAAATACAAAAAAAAAAAAAATTGCTGGTGAATAATTATTTATATCCAAAGGCACACTGAATTCACCTTTACTCTCCGTGTGGACAGACCGCAAAAAAAGGACCTAGGATATTGAAAATCCAATGTTAAAGTGATCGATTATCTTAACTCTCCGTGTGGACAGAACGCAAATTCTGTGTGTGTGTGTGTGTTTTTTTTTGCTTGTTTTGCAATCAAACAGAGAAGGACTCGAATAAACTAATTAATAATGGCACTTCCATTCCACCTCACATCTATTGCTTTATCATATCTTAATCTTCTATTAGCGTCCAATGTAACAGCTTGCAACCATTTCCTTAACATTATCAACTAATTACTTTAATTTGTTCGACCATTTCAACATGTTCCTATCACCTATACTATTCGAAAGAGTTTTACATGAACAAAACGACTCCGAGCATTCAGTTTTTTTATTCAAAATGAATAAACTAACCCCTTGCGTGAGATCTTTTTCCTTTTCTTTTTAATGGCAGTGTCGGAACGTGTCTGTCTTTCATGAACTTCTCCAACCATCATTGACTTGCAAAGGTATCAGTTTTTAAGGAGTATGTTCAAGATATGTTAAAATAACTGGATATGATGCGAAGTCTAAATTAAAATGTTCGCTAAACCTCACAAGACTGCAAACACGAAACATCCAAGAATTATACATGAGTTTGAAAGAATTAATTTATTTTGAAAGATTAATATTGCTGATTGATATATCGAACAAGTTGGTGCAGAAAGTGAACATAACTTCCACCATTTTGTACCTCCTTTCCAAGCATCACCTCGCCTTCAATCTCAGACTTGCGTGAGAACAATGAGTTGCTTAGGATGGGCTGGTCAAGTCATCTTCTGCCTCCTGATATTGAAGTTGTATTGTCAACTAACTGTGTCACAATTATGCCCCAAAGATGAAAGCTATGCTTTACTCCAACTTAAGGATGGATTTGAGTATGATGAATCCGCTTCGTTGGATTGCAGCCCTCCTTATTGTTGAAACTTAAACTCAATCCAGAAGGTCAAGGAAGGCAACCACCCACCGACCAGCCGCAGCAGCCAGCCACCACCGGCCCGCCATGACCGCCTCCACGCCCTACCGCCAACCGCCTTCACACTTGAAGGCTGAATTATCTTGTTTTGAATTCGTGTATAAATAGCAAGCTGAGCTTATGCTATTATGTGTGGAGAGAGTAGAGAGAAACACTAGAGAGAAAGAGAGAGGGCGTGTATTGTATTAAGCTTTTTGTGTTTGTAAGCTTCTTGTTTCTTGAAATAAAACAGTGTGTTTTATCCCCTCCGAGTGTTTCAAAGCCACCACCAGTGGTTTCTCCCACCAACAATTGGTATCAGAGCCCCGTTCGTCGAAAAACGAAGTGTTTTTGGGAGATATCCGAATTTTCAAAGTTGTCATAAACAAGTTTTGATCATTCCACCGTGTAGATCTCATCCATACGAACTCACTGCCGCAAAACTCAGCTCAATCGGACACCGGAGTGATCCACACGCGCCCCCTGAAGATCCGGTGACTGTAGCCCAGTCTCACCCACGCGCGCCAGAGGAAAAAGACGAGTGCCGTCCACGCGCGCCATATTTGAGCCGCTAAGCCGAGCCCAGCCGAGCCGTAAGCCGCGCCTCCAGCCGCGCCGAAGAATATTCCCAAGAATATTCCCGTTGAAGCCGAGCCGCAAGCTGAGCCGCTCGTTAGCCGCAGCCGAGCCGCTAGAATATTCCACAGAATATTCCCGGTTCAACCCAGTGAACCGCCCGATGCCCAGAATTGGTTTTTTGACCGGTTCACCCTATTTCTGACCCAGTTTCAACAAAGTCAGACCGGTTCCCGACTATTTCGACCATTTCGAATCGATCTACAGTGTCCGTTTAGCTAAATACAACTCCCAGAAGGAGATATAGTCATTCAAAGAGCAAAATGACTACAGAAAGTACACAAACACTCATCCCGAAGCTGACCAAAGATAACTATGATAGTTGGTGCATCAGATTAAAGGCATTCCTTGGTTCACAAGAGTGTTTGGAGATTGTACACTATGGTTATGATGAACCAGAATCCAAAGAAGAAGAAGATGCTTTACAAGAGGCACAGAAGCAAGCCCTGAAAGTCAACAGAAAGAAGGACAACAAAGCAAAGACCATCATCTACCAAGGTCTTGATGAAGATACATTCGAGATCATTGCTTCCGCTGAAACATCACATGATATATGGGAGGCTCTCCAACAAAAATACAAAGGTGCTGACAGAATCAAAAAGATTCGTCTTCAATCTTTGCGAGGTGAATTTGAGTTATTGCAAATGAAGTCCTCAGAATCTATTTCTGATTATCACACAAGGATTATGGTGATAGTCAATCAGATGAGGAGAAATGGAGAAGCCATCATCGATTCTCGAATTACTGAGAAAATTTTGAGATCCCTAGATGTTGCATAACAACTAATATGGCCTGTTAGTGTGCATAACAACTAAGTCGGGTTCTTGGTTGTGTAGCCAGACGAATCGAGGAGGATGTTGCTTGGTTAGACTGCCTAGTCTAAGGCAGAATTGGTGTCTTCTGCGGAAACCTTGACGAGGGACAGTGCAGGGAAAAGAAGACAGAATGGTGGCTGAGATGGAATTCAGTTACGTTGGGACCAGCATGGAGGAGGTAGGCAAGGGTCGGGCGAGTCCGCTGTGTGAGGGTAGATTTGGGGGGGCTGTTTTGTGCACTTCGGCAGTGGGACGATGGAGGTGATGGAAGCAAGACAATTATCTTGTGGATGTCTTGGCTGATGGACAAGCTAGGAGACAAGCATGGTTTGGGAGTCCGGATGTCTTGACGAGAGGCTGATCGAGGATGACAGATTCGGCAACCGATCCGATGAGTTCGGTTGAGGAGCCGAATCGTCGGACGAGGATGGTTTGGTACACCGCTTTGGTGGGGAGGCGGTGGGAGCATTTCTGTGCATCTTGACGATGGACTAATCGGGGTGGTGAAAAAAACAGATTGCTTGGCGTTGTTGGAAAATATCGTTTCGATTTTCGGTGGACCAGAAACATGTGGGGTGAAACAATGTGGTACCGTTGCGTCAACGAAATTTTGTGGGGTGATGAAGTGTCTTGGGTATGACAAGAGCCTATGGAAAGCGAGTCGGACGGGTTTTGATGCTTTGGGTGCTACGAGTTGTATGCTTGAGTAGGTTCGATTGGGGACTTGACGAAAGAACTTCGACGCAAAAACTTTGTTGATCATCGAAGGTGTTGTCTCATTGGATTCTTGCGAGTTTTTGCATCCTGAATGGTTGATGGATTGTATGTTCGTATGGGAGTTCATATGTTGCTTCAAAGTGGTTTAGTATGTGGTGTTGATCATGAGGAAAGGAATGGAAGCCCTTGATCTTTGGAGGAAGTGTCTAAACTTCATGAAAACAAAGCTTCGGTGGGCGAATTAGCATGTGGGATTGCTAACGGATGAGGGCGACTTGTGTGTGACTTGGGGAAGTTGCATACGCACTGGAGGAGCATGGCGGAATGTGACATTGGGGTGTTCCGACTTTGTTGGTGTCCGGGGCATGAGATTGAGGACATTGATCTTGTAAGCTTTGGGTGGAACTCAAAGTATGGTTTAACCTATGGGATACAAACCTGGAACCGAGAGAAGACTTGATCACGGCTTGGGTTTTGACAGGAGGCGACGAAGAGGATGTTAGCTTGGCATCGCAGAATCGGTGGACGAAATTCGGATGAAAATATGGACAAGGCCGAGAGGTTGTGTGTGGGCAATCTTGAAGCGTGAACAGGTGGTGCAGACTTGGGGCGAGGTGCTTCAGACTTGGTTCGGACGAGGACGTCGACTTCTTTTGGTGGGGGAGGTTTGTCACAGGGTTAAAATCCGTCAAGGCATAGGTCGACTAAAAGCATTCTTGGGACGATAGCTTCGGGGTGGCGGCCCGCGTGCGATAGTGAAAATCGGCAGAGTGTGTGTCGCGGCAAAGACACAACAACTAGCGAGGCAAAGATATCTCGACGAGAGTTGGGGTCGGGCGAGGATTGCCCAAGGCTTGAACAAAGGGTCTTTGGGATGACACAATGGGGACGATGGGGAATTCGGAAGATCGGTAAGATCGGCGTCGAGGAATTCGGCGGCGGAAATCGAGGCAGCGGAAGGGCCGACGATAAGTCGGACGATAGGCGATCCCTAGACTTGACGTAAACACTCTCGGCGAGGAATGGCAGCATGCATCGACAAGTGGCATCATGCATGGGCATTGGCAGATTCGGCGGCAGCAGCGTCAACGATTCGGCGGCGTCGAGGAATTCGGCGGCGTCGACAAAATCGGCAGCAGGGTCGACGATAACTTGGACAATGGACGGTCCAAGGCATGCGAGGCGTTCTAGCGGCGGCATGTGTGTCTGGCGAGGGCGATTGGCTTGTGAGAACATGCCAATGCGTGATCAGGGCGTTTGGGGAGCGATTATCGGCGGTTCAGGCGGTTTCTTATATGGGGAAGAAGTTGGCGAACATGGGATAATGGGTGCTCCATGCTGCAGGAAGTTAGAGGCGTTTATACTTGTAACTTCCATTATCTTGTAAATAGACAGGCTGTAAAATGTGTAGCATGCAGAGAACGGATTGGGCATAGCACACAAGAAGGACTTTGTGTAATCCTTTAATTGAGTTAATGAAAAGGTTGGGACTTGTTCCTGTAATCTGCTGTGTTTTGTATTCTGTTCATATTCCTTTGTGTTATTCCGCTTGCTTGTGACGTTGAAAGAGTGTGGGGATCTCTTGGGTTTGTGGGACAAACTAGTCGTAGGCAAAACACGAGTGAATCGGTAAGGGAAAGGCTGAGTCTAGCGGGACTAGACTGCCGCGCGAGGTCTGTTGCGAGAGCGAAAAATTGACCCCGTGACACCACCTCACTGGAGAACTTGGTGAACATTGGTCAAAGTCTTTGCTAGAAATAAGACTGGAAAGTAACAAGATAAATGGTCTTATTCCACCATCAATCTCTGAATTGGTGAATCTCACCAATTTTGATGTTTCATCAAACAACTTGAGTGGCATTGTGGACTTAAACCTGTTTTCAAACATGAAAAACCTTTGGGGACTTGATCTTTCACGCAACAGTCTGTCTGTCGTCACTAATAATAATAGGAACTCAACCTGGCCCCAATTCTACAAACTGGCATTGTCGTCTTGCAACATAATTGAGTTCCCAGACTTCTTGAAAATTCAAAATCAGCTCAACTTTTTGTCTCTATCCCACAATAGAATTCATGGAGAAATTCCCAAATGGCTGTCAGCAAAGGGGATGCAGTCTTTACAATATTTGGATCTTTCTCACAACTTTCTGACCATTGTAAACGAACTTCCACCCAGCTTACAATATCTTGACCTCACTTCCAACTTGCTTCAACAACCATTTCCAATTCTTCCACAATCCATGTACATTCTTTTAATAGCAAATAATAAACTCACTGGAGAAATCCCACCTTGGATTTGCAATATCACCACCTTCCAGATCATAAACTTATCTAATAATAGTTTGAGTGGCAATATTCCACAGTGCTTGGGGAACTTCAGTACTGAACTATCTGTGTTGAATTTGAGGAGCAACAGCTTCCATGGCACCATTCCAGGATCATTTACAGAGGGAAATAAAATAAGAAGTCTTGATTTGAATGGCAATGAGTTGGAAGGATCGTTACCACTATCCTTAGCTAATTGCAAAATGTTGGAAGTCCTCGATCTGGGAAACAATTACATAAATGATAGTTTTCCCCTTTGGCTGCAAACACTTCCGAAGCTACAGGTTCTGGTGCTCCGCTCTAACAGACTACATGGTTCTATAGGCAATCCCACTGTGATATCTCCTTTCTCTAGTCTAAGAATCATTGATCTCTCGCACAATGAGTTCATCGGCCTTCTGCCGACACAGTACATTGCAAATTTTCAAGCTATGAAGAAAGTGGATGGAGAAGTTAAAGCTACACCAAGGTATATAGGGGAAATATATTATCAGGATTCTATAGTTTTGACGATGAAAGGGACAGAGATTCCATTGGAGAGAATACTAACTATATTTACAACCATTGACTTATCAAGCAACCGATTTGAAGGACAGATTCCAAAGGTAGTTGGACTTCTTAGTTCACTCCTAGTCCTTAATATTTCAAGAAACAGCATCACTGGTCAAATACCATCATCACTTGGGAACCTGACAGCACTTGAATCACTGGATCTCTCATCAAATGGGCTTGGTGGAGGCATTCCTTCACAATTAACAAGGCTGACCTTCCTTGCAGTACTAAACCTCTCATATAATCAGCTTGTAGGCCCTGTTCCTCATGGCAGTCAATTTGACACCTTTCAGAATGATTCATATGTTGGAAACTTGCGGTTGTGCGGATTTCCGTTATCTGTGAAATGTAGTGGTGATGTGGCACCACAACCCCCACCATTCCAAGGGAAAGAAGATCCTGCAAGCTTATTCAATTGGAAGTTTGCCATGATAGGTTATGGATGTGGGCTGGTGATTGGATTGTCCGTGGGATATATTGTATTCACGACAGGAAAGCCACAATGGTTCGTAAGGAAGGTCGAGGTTGAACAAAAGAAATGGTTAAGAAGACGGACAAAGAGGAATATATAAAAAGCAAGTGGTGCTCTCAGGTTAGGTTTGCCTGCTTCCCTATCTGTATATTAGCTAGTAATTGTCCATTTCTTTACAAGTTGTCTTGCCTAGTCTTCTTGTCAGCTAGACAAAGAGGATGGGATTTTCTGGTAAAATAAGCTCTAGCAAAATAATATATTTGTTTGTTTCTCTTTACTTTGTTAGTGCATTGCCTTCATAAAAAACAACAGTAACGACCAAGATTTCTTATGTAGACCATCTACCATGGCTGCATCCACTTTAAAACCGACCCATACATTGATTCGCACAGTGAAAAAGTAAAAGAGAAGGAATCTTATTCAAGCAGACAAAGGAAGAATTTAGAAAAACAGAAAGGAAGCTTGTTACACCTTTGATCATAATTGAGCTGTTATGCAGTGTCCTCTGATTCGAAAGCAAATGCCTGGCTTTTTAGCAGGAAATCCAGTCTGAAAATCCCTTTAGATTGCTGGCCGTGTCCCATGATGCGTCATTGTACTAACTCAAATATATTCTACCTCTTCAGTTCTTTATTTTGGAATCAGGAAACACAAATTAAACTTGTATCTAAGCAAGAATTTATAAAGTTGAACACAGTTGTTGAAGATTTAAAGTGTGGTACATATATCATACACGTAATAAAAAGAACAATATTGGCATACAGTACTGTTCCATTGGAATCTAAGTGCATTAGTCACCTAAAAGGGATACAAACGTTATATTACAAGACCATATACTTCAAGGGTTCTTTTTTACCGTGTTTTTAATCCCAATCCAGTAATCATCCTAATTCAAGCCTCAGGTCACAAGTTTTAATCGGGTTATCTAAATTAACCCTAATTTTTATATATATAAATCAAAACTTGATTTTAAAAAAATATATTCAACAGATTACAACGGGAGTTTTGACCAGGAATTAAAATTATACTTTGGACTTGAAAGCCCTTTTGACTCAGTTGATAACTGCTGTAATTTTAGAATGAGAAAGTAGCACAACATTACATACATGTGGCCATGTGTATCAGAAAAAATACATAGTGTACGTACGTCGTGGTTATTTAAACGGAAATGCTTAGGGTTCAATATATTTTTTTTTAAACTTAATTAACCGTTTCTTACAATCCTCCCAATGCAGTCTGGGAACGATGATTTGAGACAAAACCTGCCTTTTGTAAAAGCAATTAAGGCGAGGATGGCACTAATTAAGGCAGACGTCTTTTAATTAATTGCACCAAAAGGCCTGCGAGTTAAGGGGAAAAAAGCATCCAAACATTATTAATTTTTTGGATAAAACTTAATTACAAAATGTTACCAAAATAATAATTAATCAAAAACAATACCAATAAATAATCTTAACAAAGAAGGGAAATTTCCGCTTTGTATCTAATGTATCCATTAAAAAGATATCAAATACGGATGCACATAATTTATGATCCAAGATATGCAAATTACTCGACATATTTTTCTCCCCACGAAATGCAATTGAGAAATGAAGAACATGCATAGCGTTATCTGGAATTGCTCATATGCTGAAAAATAGAGGATTGTATAAAAGCATGAAGAAGAAACCCCGGTGAACTGAAACAATACAAATGACATCATAATGAAGAGATTTGCCATGATTAGTAGACTTACATTGCTCCTCCTTCTTCTCTGCAAAGATATCAGCTGGAAGCCCGGTGGCAGCTGCTGTGCTGCTCCTCCTTCTTCTCTGCAAAGATATCAGCCCCTATGTTTTCTCTTTTGTTTTTTTTTTTCCCTTCTCTATTCGGTTCTGTTTCTTCCCTCTCTGTCACTGCTCTCCTCCTCTCTTCTCCTCTCTTCTCTCTTCTAAAAAACTCGCCCTGTTTATTCACCCTCTTCCTGTTTTCGCTCCTTTTTCTTCACCCGTTTCTCTCCAAGAAAAAAATCCCTCTGTCTCTCTCTTTCGGTTTTTTCTCCTCCTTCTCTTCTGCATTCGGGCAGTATTTATAGGGGCAGGGGGAGCGGGATCGACCCTGCCCCGTCCCATCATTTGCATGGGGTGTGAGGCCGCCGCTCCACCTTGTCACGGCACCGGGTGAGACGTCCAATGGGGGCGTCGCTTGCAGGACACGGCCCCTCTGTTTTCTCATCATCAGGAGGTGCGGGTGGCGTCCGGTTTTGGCTTTAACAGAGCACGTGGGGGAGGGGGAGAGAGGAAGAAACAGGGAAAAAAAATACAGAAACATAGCCGTCTAAAACGGCACTGTTTTGTTTTGTTTTTAAATGGAAACTGGTGCCAAAGTATGTGAGATTTCAAGTCAGTCCATTAATTTGCATGATTTTTAGTTTGGTCTTTGGTTTTGAATTTTTTCAATCAAGTCCTTAATTGACCATCAAACTTCAATATTTATGTAATTAAGCCCCCGATTTGATCAAATCAACTCTCCAAAATTCTACTTTGACCCCAGAACTTTAATTGCTTCCAATTAAAGCCTAAATTGACTTAAAAATCAAATTTTCTTGTAATCAAACCCTATATAAATTCAATTAAACCTCCCATAAAATTTAATTGAGTCCATAAACATATGATTTTAGATTTTTTTCATAAAATTGAATTTTTCTTTGTCAACAGGGCTCTTCATCTGTCAAATTTTAATCTTTGAATTTTTGAGCCTCTTCAACCAATTTTTAGCCGTTTTCTAAGCGCTCTGACATCCTCTTTTCATTGTTATTATTTTTTGGATTTTTTTTTGTTTTTAGTTTGAATATTTTTTTTTGGAAGATAAAAAGTGAATTTGGAAAATAACTAAAAAATAAGTTATGACAGTTATAACAGGTTATGATGAACAACGTTATTAAAGTATAAATGAATGGGGGTAAAAAGATGAAAGCTTAATAGAATAATTACATGTAGTTTTGTGATCTCTATAAGAAGAGTTTAATAAGAAATATAGTGACGAAGTTATATAAATAATATGGTTAATTTCTTTGGAAATTGAATTGGAACATTAAGAATGGAAAAAAAAGATATAACCACAAAAGAGACATAGAAATGATTTTTTTAATTATTAAGGGTAGTGCTGATCAATGGATAAATTGATTCGCGGGAGGTATCTTAGCAGTTGGGCCACTCACTCGAGCCGGAGGAGAGATTTCTAACACAATAGGTAGGTACCTAATACCTATTAAATTATTAAGCTATGTTGTTGTTATTAATGTTGAATTTTATTCTCTTGTTCTCGGTATTAATGTGTATTAATGTGGAAGATAAGTAAATAAATGAATAATAAAAGGAAATGAATTATATGGATGAAGAAAAATCTTGATTAGCTACTACTAAATTGGAGGCTAATGATGTAGCTAATTAAGGAAGGGTGAATTAAGGTATTTAAAAGAACTTTATTAGCTATTTCAGGCTTGGATAGCTAATGATTTTAATGGGTTGTATTGATATCAATATTTATATGGAATTTGATTAGCTATTCCAGGTTAGGATATCCAATTATATCGATATTTATGTGGAATTTGACTAGCTACTCCTATTTTTAGGCTAATAATGTCAAGAGGTCATTGGTATTTTCAGATGATAAATTTATATACTCGTGAAAGGATTGATTAGAGGATAAGTAATGATATCAATGGATTATATTAATATCAGCATTGTTTATTGACTCTGATTATTCGATCTTAAATAAAGGAGAATAATTATGCTAATGGATTTATTAGCAACATAATCCTCATTGGACAATAGGAAGGAACCTGATTTATTAATTTTAGGTATTTGACGAAGTTAGTAATATCAAGGACAAGAGGGTACTTTGATAATGATGGATTTTCAGGACTTGGATTAAACTCCTAAGAAATGATGACAAGTTAATACTAGTGACCTAGTATTAAAATATTTTTGATGGTCTCTTCAGAAATAAAGAAAAGAATTTTAATCATTAATGATTAATAGGGAAGTCATGAGTAATATTTTCTTAACCCTAGAGAATCAAGGGAGATATGAGAATTAGGGAGAAATGTATCAAGTAAGGAAATCATTATTAAAGACTAAAGTTTTTAATATTGGATTGTAATCAAAGGATTAAATATATCGATATTGTTTTAAATGTATTCATTATCGTTTAAGCTGGAGAAAAAAAAAAAGAAAAAGAAAGGGAGGAGCAAAATTAACTAAAAAACTTAGAGAGAGAAGGAATAAATTGAACTAAAACCTAAAGTTAGGAAGTGTGAGACCTTAAACAATCAATCAAGCAAAGAATTAAGTGAAACAGAGAGGGAGAAAATTGGCAGCAGTTCACGACAATGAAAGGAAGAGCTGGGGGAGTGGAGAAATCTTAACTGTTAGCTGGGGCTAACAAATATAATATAAGGAAGATTAGGAATTCTTAAATTCATCTGGGACAAAACTATTAGCTGGTCGCATGAACAAGAGCTATTACTCTCTGAAACTTAATGGTTTGGCTGGCCATAAGGACAGGGGCCATTGTTATTAAATTGTTCAGTCGGCTGCAGGAGCGGGGGTTGATATTTCTTAAAATATAATTGATGAGCCGGTTGTAGGATCGGGGGCCACCATTATATATATTAATTAGCTGGGTGTAGGAGCAGGAGCTAATATTTTGAAACAAGGGTAAGGATTATGTTGAGGAAACTAGTTCAGGATAATAAGATAGTTTATATATGCATTTATTTTATGGCTTATAATTAAATGTAAATATAATTAATGTTGTAATTGATATTATTTTAAATGTGTATTTCAGGTTCTCCTTATCATCTAATTAGTTCATATTCATACTTTTTATCCAATTAGTTTCCACTCCCCCATTTACATCATATGACTCATATATGCAATCTCATTTCTTTCACAATGTGCATCTTACTTATATATGTCCTCCTTACATAAACAAAAACAATTTCAGCAACTTCCATATTAATAAAGAACACAACAACAACATAAATTAAATATTTCCTCTTTCAATGCAACCCAAAGAACTAATGACTTTTATTCGTCGAAACTCATTTATGGTTTCAACACAACAACCTAACATTTATAAAAAAATTCTAACCTAATTCTTCTATTAATCGAAACTCATTTATGGTTTCATTGATGTTGTAAATTTTAAACTAAATTTCTTAGTCCTCATTTTAACTTCATCGATACCTTTAAATTTACTTACAAAGGTTATCCCCTCCATTTACACATCATGTGTATTTTTTTTTATTCCCATTATTTATTTATCTCTTTTCATCTTAAGTTTTCACTACTCATCAAAGTCTTATTACATTTAGTCATACATTCACACAAGGGTTTACAGGACAAATCAAGTTTATTGGAAAACACATGGTCCTTATTACTAAACATATAAAAGGAAAGAAATACTACATAAGATGTTGTTATTTAATTTTGGACCCTACGTGCTGGAGATAGTGTATATCTTTTTTGAACTGAGTATAGGAGTTTAACTCATGTTTGCTGGAAGATTGACAAAAGCAGAGAAAGAAATATTTTTTTTTTGAAACCTTATTTGAGCTGTTTTCTGCTCTTTTTTATCCTTCCCCTTTGCTACCAAAATCATCAGGTTTTCTTAGGTTGATCAAGAGTCTTCATAATTCTAAATTCGTTCCTTCTTTATCTGGTCTTTAAGGTTGGATAAATCCCTTAGAATTTGCACTAAAAAAACTAATTCTGCTGCTGTAGCAATTTTTTGTTCAAACTTAGGCTCTGATTCTGATTTGGTTTCGTACGATATCTGACCATCCTAGCTATATTCTATCACTCATGTCATGTTGAAGAATTGACCTACACCTTTATTGGGTCCTAGGGGTCACTGTTCTTAGGGCAAACTCTCGGTCAGATTTGGATGCTCGACATTGTCAGATCAAGAACCTTTTTGACCAACTAGATATTTGCCAAATTCTGTTATCTAAAACAATTTTATCTCACTTTGAATCCTTCATCAAAGTTGTAGTCCGGGACACGTAGATGAATTTGGGCTTTTTAATTGCTTGATTTTGATAATAAAAGCTCAAGATATTCCTGTTTGAAATCTAGCGTGAAAACATAGAATCCTGCCGCGAGAAGGTTTCCAGCCAAGTTTGGTTGCAATTCTGTTATTCAAAACAAATTTATCTCACTTCAAATCCTTTATCAAAGTTGTAGTCCGGGACACGTAGATGAATTTAGGCTTTTGAATCGCTTGATTTCAATATCAGATGCTCAAGATATTCCTGTTTGAATATCTAGTATGAAAGTAGAGATTCCTGTCGCGAGAAGGATCTAGCCCAAGTTCGCGGGACTGATTCGAAGGATTTTTTTGGACCAAGGACTGAATCGAAAAGTGCTAAAATGAGGGATTGAATTGAAGAAGGATATTGAAAGCTGGAGAGGGGGGCTGGATCATCATAAATGACAGGATTTTTACCCCACCGAATAAGGAAAATAAGACTTTGCAGCATGCACCTTTACCCATCTGATTTCTTTCCTTTTTTCTCTACAAATTCCTGCTGTTTTCCTTTATCATCACGCCAGATTTTTGCAGTTGCAACCACGTTTTTATTGCCTCATTTCAAAGGGAGCAGCTGGCCCTATGGAAGGAAAGAAAGAATTCATACCATCCTTTAAAAAACTGGAAAGAAATCGGACATCAGAATCAAAATATTTAAGTTTTCTTTTTGTGTTTTTTTTACTGCAAATCAGTAGGGATTTGCATCCTAAAATTAATGCATTTGAATCTTTCCTAAATAGAGATATATTTAGACTAGATATAAGCCCTTCTAATGACCTAACGGGGGCAGAAAAAAAGAGCATAAAAAGAGGAGAAAAATGGAGAGAAAAGAGAAAAAAATAGCCAAAGACAGAAGAGAAAAAGACAGAGAATAGAGAGTTTCTTTCATTCGCCAGTGTTACTGTGAGGTTGGGAAGATTGATAGTAGAAGAGAAAGAAGAGAAAAAAGGAGGAGAAGAGAAAAAAAAAGGAGAAAAAGAGAGCAGGAAAAACAAGAAAGAGGAAGAGAACTGACTACACCAGCACATCACAACTTCAGCGTCATTGTTTTCATCCATCAGGAGGCACGCGTGAGCTGTTTCTTGGTCTTTTGTTTCATTTCCTGCAAATAGGATCTGCAGGTGTTTCTTCCTTAGTGCTCCAGCTGCGAGAACTTTAGGGACCCTCATGTTCTTTTCTCTTCTTACGCCCGCTGGAGGAAAGGTTAGCCGGCCATGACTTTGTCTTTTTTTGTGTAATAAATCATGCTTTCCCAGTTTCTGTTTTGTTTCTCTCTGTTGGCGTTGTGAAATGAATAAGGCAGTTTGTTTTTAAGGTGAGGAAATAATGGGGTTGTAAGGCACGGACATAGGGGTTTGATTTCAAAATTTCAGTTTTAAAACTGTGGCTCCCTCATGCATACGGGTTTATTCCTTTCCAGTTACAAAATTTTAAGTTGATTTGGCTTTGAACAGTTTTTGTTACGAATTTTTTCAAGCTTCTTGTAATTCTTATAATATGTATGATGGCTTGCTACTTTCCATTTTGATGTTTACGTCTAATTATGATGTTTGCATTTCGATAAAAATATAAAAAAATGTGTTTTTGTGTGTTGCATACAACCAATACCCTAACATGTTTTGATCGCTCTTTTTTATACAAAAATATTGGAAGTTTCGAAAATGTGTTTTCGCATGGATTTCTTAAACACAACAAAAATTATTTTCTTGCATTTTTGGATTTTACAACATGTTTGTAAAACTCCAAAGGGTATTGGCCAATATTTCAAAAAATAAAAAAAATCTTATTTTGGGGGGAATTCATTGATTAGTACTTAAAAGTGCATTTTTATCAAGGTTTTATATCATCATTTTGCACTTGAAGTATCAATAACTCCTTAACTAGATTATGTTTTATAATAACAGATCTGATAATATAAGATAGCTTTAATTTATGGTAAATGTTTATTTTAAATGCAGGCATATCTCACAATTCAAAGGATTGATTGATGTAATTAACTATTGAAAGTGAAAGGACAAAGAAACGGCTAAGATTAGAAAGGAGATGCCGATTCAATTCAATTTGAAATACTGTTCAGTTATTGGGTCATATTTGGAGCTGTAGATCTTGGATTTCAGCTTAATTTATATGGATGGAAAGCTAAGAAATAGGCCTACAATGTTCATGAATAAAGTAAGACCCAAATTTGCCATTTTCAATTTCAAGGTTTGGCCACAAAAGAGAAGTCAGAATCTATCCTGTAATCTAGCCCAAACACTGCTTAGAAATTTACCCATATCTGGAGTTCTAGAAGGCCAAATGACGTGAAATTTGGTGGGTGGAAGGAAAAGAAAATTTCCAACAACTTTTATGAAGAATATTTTCTCAAATGCAGATGGTAACAATGACATTGTGTCCAGACAAGAGCTTGAGGTCTATCCACCACGTCCACCAATAGCACTACTCAGTAGTTTAGCCATATCTCGAGCTCTAGTGATCCAAATGCTCTGAAAGTTTATGGGTAAAAAGATAAGATGATTGCCAACAACTTTCATGAGAAATACTTTGCCAAATTCTGAATGGATCAATGTCATTTCATCCAGCCAAAGTGCTTGAGTGCTGCTGTCCACCAAGTCCACTAAATCAATAGTTGGCCACTACATCAATAATCAATTACCAAATGAATAGTTCTGAATTTTAGCCTATAAAAGGAGGCATTTGCCATTCATTTAGAATCTTGGTTCTAAGATCATGATCATGTTCTTGCTCTCTCTTTATTGTTGTAATGCTTAAGTTTTATTTTCATTAATCTCTTGTTCATGCTTTTCATTTCCTTTACTATACTTAGTTAACTTATATCATGTTTATGTTCTTATATTGTTCATTTATGTTTTTCTTCTTCATAATGTCTAGCTAAGTTAATTATGTCAAGGTGACAAGGTTTCACTAATGGTGTTAGGATAAGTATAATATAAACTCAACATGGACTTTAATGTTTATATCCAAGAAAGTTTGCTATTAACATGTCTTATCATTTTTTATCTTATTAATTCTTAATACCTTGCTTGTTAAATGGTTAATTTAGATTTGTGTTGTATAACACTTGGTACATCAAATACTTGATCCTTCATAGTCTTCGGCCGACATCGTTATTATGAGAGAAACTTGATTTGTTGTCAACATAAGTTAGCATCATGAATACCTGATAAAATTTATAAGTATGGTGTTACGTAAATAAGATGATTAATATGATTATGTTGATAATTTATAAAGAGTTTATACTTTACTTATCTCTAATACTATTAGTGGATCCTCTAACCTTGACATTTTTTTTTTATCATTGTTTAATCTTTACATTTATCTTACATCTCAAAGTCCTCTTTAACTCATCATCACCATCATCATCATCTTCATTGTTGTTTTCATTATTATTATTATTATTATTATTATTATTATTATTAATTATAATTTATATAGTTCACCTCCCTGTGGTCGACCCCGGTCTTGCCGGGTTATTTATTACTGTGACACTCCTGCACTTGGGATAAGATATCAACTCTTTGATCGTGTCAAGTTTTTTGGCGCCGTTCTTGGGAGGTAAATTCTTGTATAAATTATAATATTTATTTTATTTTTTTATTTTTCACTTCTCTTGTATCTAACTTTTGTTTTGTTTATTTTTCTCTTGTTTTCTTCTTCCTTTTATTCTCTTCTTACACGTGCATGAGAGTTTGGTCACGTACATTAAGTGGTAGACTTTGTAGGGTATCCTCATTATTTTCAGAAAATATGGCTGAAGAAGATAACCAATCACTTCATAATGAGAATAATGAGAATAATCGAGTTAGAACACTAAGAGACCACATGAATCCAACAAGAACAAGTGGACCCTCATGTATAGTTTTTCCTCCTGATACATCTCACTTTAATTTTAAGCCAGGCATTATTCAACTTTTACCTTCTTTTCATGGCTTAGATCTAGAAAATTCATACTTGCATTTGCGAGAATTTGAAGAAGTCTGTAATACATATAATGACTTAAATTGTAGCATGAACACCATCAGATTAAAGCTTTTTCCTTTTTCATTAAAAGATAAAGCTAAAACATGGCTACAGAATCTTAGGTCAAGATCCATTCGTGCTTGGGATGAAATGCAACAATAATTTTTAAAGAAGTTTTTTCCATCTCACAGAACAAACTCTTTCAAAAGACAAATTACCACCTTCACTCAAAAATCAGGAGAAACATTTTATCAATGTTGGGATAGGTATCGAGATTTGCTTAATACTTGCCCTCATCATGGTTTTGAAACATGGAGATTGGTTTCACATTTTTATGAAGGATTAACACTTAAAGATAGGCAAATGGTGGAATTGATGTGCAACGGAACTTTTGAAAATAAAGACCCTGATGAAGCAATGGAGTACCTAGACTTGCTAGCCGAAAATGCTCAAAATTAGGACACTATAGGGACTTATGAGGCACCAGGTAAAACTCAACCTCATACATCTAGTGGAGGTATGTACAACCTTAGGGAAGATCATGACCTCCAAGCTAAATTTGCATATTTAGCTAGAAAAGTTGAGGCATTTGAATTTAAAAAGAATGATCAATTAAAATCTGTTCAAGACATTGTGTGTCAAATCTGTGAAACGAATGAACATGCAACCAATGACTGTCCAACTTTGCCTTCTTTCAAGGAATGCCTCCATGAACAAGCTCATGTTTTAAACAGTTTCCAAAGGCCCAGTCATAACCCATATTCGCAAATATACAACCCTGGTTGGAGAAATCACCCAAATTTCAGTTGGAAGAGTGGTAACAATAATGCATAAACTTCACAGCCATTGTTTCAAGCACCCTATAATTTTCAAAATTCTCATGGATATGCACCTCCTTACGCTCCACCTCCTAGAAGAAATCTTGAGGAAACATTGCATGCATTCATTGAAAAGCAGGAGACAATCAACACTCAAAATTCTCAAACCATGGCAGATCTAAAAGATGCTCTTGCAAAATTCACATCTACTCTCAGTTTTCAAGAAAAAGGTAAGTTTCCATCTCAACCACAGCAAAATCCCAAGGGGCAATACAATGCAAACGCAAGTAGTTCTAGAAGCCAACACATGGATCAAGTCAAATCAGTCATCACTCTTCGCAGTGGTAAAGGTATTGAAAAACCCACTCTTGAACTTTGTGAGAAAGACGAGTTAATCTTTGAGGGTAAGGAAAGGGTTGAATCTGAACATTGCAAAGAAAAGACTGATTTCCCGCCAGCACTTCCATTTCCTCATGCCATGACCAAACAAAGGAAAGTTAATCACAACTCTGAAATCTTTGAAACTTTCAAACAGGTAAGGATCAATATTCCTTTGTTAGATGCTATTAAACAGGTACCTTCTTATGCTAAATTTTTAAAAGATCTGTGCACTGTGAAGAGAAAACTGAATGTGAAAAAGAAAGCCTTTTTAGTCGAACAAGTAAATGCCATTCTTCAGAACAATAATGCTTTGAAATATAAAGACCCTGGTTGTCCTACAATTTCTTGCTTTATTGGAGAACATAAAATTGAAAGAGCTTTACTTGATCTTGGAGCTAATGTGAATTTACTTCCATATTTAGTCTTTCAGAGTCTCAATCTAGGTGAGTTAAAACCAACTTTTGTAACTTTTTTACTTGCCGATAGATCTGTAAAAGTGCCTAGAGGAATAGTTGAAGATGTGTTAGTTCAAGTTGATAAATTCATTTATCCTGTGGATTTTATTGTTTTGGATACACAACCTGTTGAAGCATGTAATTCAATTCCTGTTATTTTAGGACGTCCATTTCTTGCAACTTCTAATGCATTGATTAATTGTAGGAATGGACTGATGAAGTTATCATTTGGAAACATGACATTGGAGATGAATATTTTCAACATTTGCAAGCAACTTGGAGATAATACTGATTTACAGGAAGTAGACTTTATTGAAAAATTAGTTCATGATCAATTTGAAACTATTTCCAATGAAATTGAGTTTAATGAATCTGAGAATTTGTAAATGATTTATTTTCAGGAAGAATCAAAGGCAAGTAATTGGAGACCACAAATTGAGGAATTGCCATCACAATCAATTGAGTCCATGCCTTCCAGTGTTCAACCACCAAAACCTGATTTGAAGTCGTTACCATTCAATCTCAAATACTCATTTTTGGGAGAAAATGAAACTTTTTCGGTAATAATTTCTTCTAAACTTAATGCACATCAAGAAGGTAAGTTATTACAAACTCTAAAAATGCACAAAAATGCATTAGGATGGACCATAACTGACATAAAAGGAATTAGTCCTTTGATTTGCACACATGATTTATTTAGAGGAAAATGCTAAACCCTCTAGGGAAATGCAACGAAGGCTTAATCCTAATCTGAAAGAAGTAGTGAGAAATGAAGTCATTAAGCTTATTGATAATGAAATCATTTATCCTATTTCTGACAGCAAATGGGTAAGTCCTACCCAAGTTGTACCCAAGAAGTCTGGAGTCACTGTGATAATAAATGAGAAAAATGAGTTAATTCCAACTAGAACCATTACTGGTTGGCGGATGTGCATTGACTATAGAAAACTTAATTCAATGACTAGAAAAGATCATTTCCCTTTACCTTTCATGAATCAAATCCTAGAAAGAGTTGCAGGTCATGAATTTTATTGTTTCCTAGATGGCTATTCAGGTTATAATCAAATTGAAATTGCATTGGAAGATCAAGAGAAGACTACTTTCACATGTCCATTTGGTACTTTTGCATATCGAAGGATGCCTTTTGGTTTATGTAATGCACCAGCCACATTTCAAAGATGCATGCTTAGCATATTCAGTGATATGGTTGAACATTTTCTTGAAATTTTTATGGATGATTTTTCTGTTTTTGGTGATTCATTTGATGAAGAGAAATGCAATTAAGGCTTAATCCTAATATGAAATAAGTAGTGAGAAATGAAGTTATTTCTAGATAATAAAATCATTTACCATATTTTTTACAGCAAATAGGTAAGTCCCACTCAAGTTGTATCTAAAAAGTCTAGAGTCATTGTGATAACAAATGAGAAAAATGAGTTAATTCCACCTAAGACTAGTATTAGTTGGCGAATGTGCATTGACTATAAAAAAACTTAACTTGATGACTAGAAAATATCCTTTTCCTTTACCTTTCATGGATCAAATCCTAAAAAGAGTTTTTGGTCATGAATTTTATTTTTTTCCTAGATGGCTATTCAAGTTATAACCAAATTCAAATTGTACTTGAAGGTCAAAAGAAAACTACTTTCACATGTTTGTTTGGTGTTTTTGCATTTCGAAGGATGCCTTTTGGATTATACAATGCACTAGTCACATTTCAAAGATGCACGCTTAGCATATTTAGTGATATGGTTGAATATTTTCTTAAAATTTTCATGAAAATTTTTTCTGTTTTTGGTGATTCATTTGATAATTGTTTAACTAACTTAGAAAAGGTCTTAAGTAGTTATGAAGAGAAGAATATTGTTTTAAATTGAGCAAAATATCATTTCATGGTAACAAACGACATTGTACTTGGTCACATTGTTTCATCAATAGAAATTGAGGTAGACAAGTTTAAAATAGAGTTAATTATCAACTTGTAAACACCAAAATCTGTAAAAGAAGTTAGATCATTCTTAGAACATGATAGTTTATTTGTAAGAGGTTTATCAAATATTTTAGTGTAATATCTAAGTCATTATGTAACCTCTAAACAAAGGATAATTGTTTTGAATGGATTGAATATTTTGAAGAAGCCTTTTTTAAACTTACAAATTTTTTTACTTCTACTCTTGTCATTTAACCTCCTGATTGGTCATTACCTTTTGAAATAATATATGATGCTAGTGATTATGTCATGGGTGTTGTTTTGGGACAAAGAAAACATAAGAAACCTTATGTAATTTACTATGCAAGTAAAACTTTAAATAGTACTCAAATAAATTATGATTAGTACTTAAAAGTGCATTTTTATTAAGGTTTTATATCATCATTTTGCACTTGAAGTATCAATATCTCCTTAACTAGAGCATGCTTTATAATAACATGTCTAATAATATAAGATATCTTTAATTTATGGTAAATGTTCATCTTAAATACAGGCCTATCACATAAATCAAAGGATTGATTGATGAGTTTAACTACTGAAATTGAGAAGACAAAGAGAGGGCTAAGCTTAGAAAAGAGATGCTGGTTCAATCCAAAATGGAACACCATTAGGTTATTGGATCATAATTGGAGTTGTAGAACTTGGATTTAAGTCTGGTTTATATGTATGGAAAGCTAAGATATAAGCCTAAAACTTTCATGAGAGTCCGAGATTCAAAAGGACCGTTTTCAAGTTCAAATTGTAGCAACAACGGAGAAGTCAAAATTTGTCATGCAGCCCAGACACTATTCAGTGTTCAACCCATATCTCGAGTTCTAGAAGTCCAAATGCATTGATTCTTGTTTTGTTGGAAAGCTGGACAATTTCCCAAAACTTCCATGTGGACGATCTGCTTAAATTCTGATGTTAGCAATGACGTATTCTGCAGACAAGAAGATAAGGATTGTTATGTAGTCAAGAGGTGGTCACCCACTCAACAATTAGTCATCAAATCAACAGTTCTGAATTTTACCCTATGAAATGAGGCATTTGCCATACATTTAGGCATCTTGATTTTCAAATCAAGATCATTTCCTTACTTGCTTTCTTTCTTTGTAGTTTTAATGTTCTAGTTTTATTTCATGTTATAGTTTCATTAATCTCTTGTTTATGTCTTTCATTTCCTTTACTATACTTACATAATCATGTTCTCCTCTTGTTTATTTATGTTTCTCTTCTTCATTATGTTTAGCTAAGTTTATTATGTTAATGTGAAAAGGTTTCACTAATGGTGTTAGGATAAGTATAATATAAACTTAATATGGACTTCAATGATTATATCTTTAACAACTTGCTATTAACATGTCTTATCATTTTTATCTTATTAATTCTTAATACCTTACTTATTAAATGGTTAATCTAGATTTGTGTTGTATAACACTTGGTACAAAAAATGCTTGGCACTTTCATAGCCAACCGTATGGTATAACCTACACCTGTGCTATAAAAGGAACTTGATTTGTTTATTTTATACTTATTTGAAATACCATTAGTGGATCCTTTAACCTTGACAACTGTTTTTATCATTGTTTAATCTTCACATTAATCTTACATCTCTAAATTCTCTTTAACTCATTATTATTATTATTATTATTATTATTATTATTATTATTATTATTATTATTATTTATAATTTATATAGTTAACCTCCCTGTAGTTCGACCTCGGTCTTGCTGGGTTATTTATTACTTCGACACTCCTGCACTTGGGAGAAGACATCAATCTTTTGGTCGTGTCAAATTATTCCACCACTGAAAAGAAATTATTTGTGGTAGTATTTGCATGTAAAAAACTTAGATCTTATTTTGTTAGCTCACTTGTTATTGTTTTTAGTGATCATGCAACATTAAAATATTTTTTTTTCTAATAAGAATTCTAAGGCTAGATTGGTATGGTGGATCCTGTTACTCTAAAAATTTAATATCACAATCAAAGATAAGAAAGGCATAAAAAATGTTATCGATGATCATCTGTCAAAATTAACAATAAAGTCAACATTTGATATCACACCAATTACTTTCCTAACAAATCTTTATTTTTTATTGCTACAATGTCTTGGTTTGCTAATATTATCAATTTTCTTGCAATAGAAGATTTGTCAACTCATTGGAGTAACCAAGATAAAAAAAAACATTATTATAGAAGTAAAGAACTTTTATTGGGCCGGATAACCCTTACTTATTCAATTATTGCCTTGATTAAATATTTCAAATATGTATTTTCGACAATGAGGTAAGTAGTGTCATTAATTTTTGTCATTCTAAAGCATGTATGAGTCATTTTTTGTAAAAAAACAACTACAAAAATCTTACAATGTAGATTTTATTGGCCTACTATTTCAAGGACACACATGCATTGTGAAAAACCTATGAAAATTGCCAAAATTTAAAATCTATTTCAAAACGTCACATGATGTCTTTAAATCATATTCTTATCATTGAAATCTTTGATTGTCAGGGTGTAAATTTCATGGGATCATTTCCTCTATCATTTGATTTTTTGTACATATTAGTCATAATAAATTATGTTTCAAAATGGATAGAGGCAATTCCAAGTTGAAATAATAATCATAAAACAATGATAAAATTTTTGAAAGACAATATTTGGAATCCCTCAAGCCATAATAAGTGATGGTGAAACATATTTTTTCAACAATCCATTTGAATCTTTAATGAAGGAATATGGAATCACATATAAAGTTGTCACCCCGTATCACCCTTAGACAAGTGGACAGGAAGAATTTACTAGTAGGGAAACCAAACAATTCTTTTAAAAAATAGTGAACCCTAATCAGAAAGACTGATCTTTAAGATTTAATGATGTATTTTGGGCTAATCGAACTGTATTTAAAACAACATTAGGAATGTCACCTTAGGCTAGTTTATGTGAAACTTTGTCACTTACTTGTGGAACTTCAACAAAAAGCTTATTGGGCTATTAAAGCTTTCAATTCAAACCTTGATGATGGTAGCCAACTGCGTAAGTTACAATTAAATAAATTTGAGGAAATAAGAAATGATTTATATGAGAATTCAAAATTTCATAAAGCAAGAATCAAAGTGTTTCATGACAAGAAAATCTTACGAAAAACATTTGCTATTGGTTAAAAGGTTTTGCTTTATAATTATTGACTCCATTTATTTTCAGGAAAGATAAGATTAAGATGGAGTGGTCCATTTATTGTGAAACATGTGTATCCTTATGGGTTTTTTGATATCAAGAATCCAAAGAATGACAATGTTTTTATGGTGAATGTAGATCATTTGAAAGTATACTTTGATAATTTTTGTAGTGAAAATTAATCCATTGTTTTGAATAATTCTGATTATAAAGATTGTTTTTTTATCTCACATTGTTTGTGTTTCTTTTTTGTGTGACTTTTTTTTGCTAGTCTCTTTCCAACCCTGGTCATATGATGCATAATAGTAATTCAAGACTTTCAAGTCAATTTTTTCAATTTCCTATGATAACCAATACATTGATATATTTATTAATCAATTGTACAATTCTCTGTTTCTTCTATTTTCTTTACATCTCTTCTCCACATCTCATATGAAAGAATGGACATCACTCTTGAGAAATTAAAAAAGTGTTTTTCTATTTTGCCTTAAAATGCAATCACAAACATTTATCATACTAAGGGTGAGAGATTGATGTTGTTAATGCACCATGGAAATCTTGAAATTTTCACTAGATAATTGAAGCAAATGTTCGATTATTAGGTGAGTCCTCCAATTCTTTTATTTCATGCATGTCTAGAACATGTAAAAGCACTTTTGAGAAGAAAAAATCATGCAAAATGATTGAAAGTGTGTCACAGATGTGCCGATGGACTTGTGACGCACAATGCCATTCTTTAATAATGGTATCTATAAAGATAAACTACAATTTATTATGAATGGCTTGATTAAAAGATCTTTAGATAATCTTTTATTGACTTTTCAGACACATCTTAGTTGAGATATACTTAGTGTAATTCATGATTTATGACCCTTTTTAAAAAACATGTTAGAAATAGTCTTGAGAATCTAACTAAAAAATACCGTGTTTGTCATTTTTTAAGAAAACTGTACGGGATGCCTATCCCTGACCCATAGAGGATGTTTAAGTCATTCTTGGATGTAAAACTAAGAGAAAATATGAGTCATAATCACAACTACTTGTATATATACATGTTCTGACATACAAAAAAAAAAAAAAACCTCTAATTGGTTTATCCATATAAGTGATATGATTGCATTTCCTTTTCTATATCTATAAAATCTTCTCACATTTCATTTCATTTTTATTTAATCCATACATTCAAAGGGTATATGAGAGTGTAGAAATAGAAGGATCCTCAACTCATAAAATAAAAAATATTTGTATTTTTTGTGGATCCAATCCTAGAAAAGAAAAAGGAGTATTAATAATCAATAAATCATCTTGATCGGATATTAGCTGAGAAAAAGATTTATTTAGTGTATAGGTGAAACAACCTTGGGTTAATGGGGAGTATGCCAACAATTGTATTCATAAGAGGTAGTCATGTCTTGGGTATCAACCATGTTGTTCCATTTTCTCACATGGGCTTTTTATCAAACACATAACAAGCACAACTCTCATGTAGCATAATAAAAAAAAAAAAGGAAAAGCATAACTAGTATAAATATAAAAGAAGACAAATATATGGCTATAATTGAACACAAAAGCAAACTTAGTAATGGTAGTGGCTACACAAGGTGAAAGATAAAAAGGTGATATCTCAGAATATACAGCTTGGAAGGCAAGTATACAATAAAAAAGTGCACAAATAAAGGACAAACGTTTAGCTTGAAATGTACTTGCCTCATTTGAGTCCTTCAATTTTAATTCAACGATATATTGTATCCTATCAATAATGAATTCATGGCTACGAAGGCTTACCTGGATATTAGCAGATGATTATTTTCCTATAAGCAAATTAAAATATATTTTTAAAAGGGGTATAATTTAAACTAAATGAAAGGATATACACCACACTTTTTTATGTACCCAAGTCATTTATGATACATAGATAGTTTGTACGTTCTATTTTTCCTTTTGTAGTAATAAAATAAAATAGGTCATATACAATAGAAAGAATTCTTTTCTATGGTTAATTTGTGGTAAAACAAATCAAATCAAATCAAATAAGTGAGAAATAATCTTGTTTTTCACCATAAAATTGATTCCGAAAACATGTTCCATCGTTAACAATTGAAATAGGATGAAAATACAGTTATGTTTTTTTTGGAACGCTAATTTGTGATAGTTGATAGCAAAAATTAGATTTAAAGGAAGGAAGAAAGCAATAACCTTGCTTCCCGCCATAACTTTTGATTCTTAGAGCAAGCTCCATCGTTAGCAACTAAAAGAGAATGAACATGGAGTCTACAACAAAAGACACTTTAGATTTTTTTCTTTTCCTCTATAAATTTGTTCTATTTTAAACTAAAGAAACTAGAATAAAAAGAAAAGAAGAAATAAATCAACTTGTTTTCAACCATGACTCTTTTTTCTACAAAAAAAACATTCCCTCCCCATTCCCAACAGTGAAACCATGACATGGAGTTGTGGGAGAGATGGGGTCATGGGATAGAGCTTGGCTTGTGGCAATCAAGTAACTCTGAGCAAGATCCCCTCTCTGTAGCTTTCTCTTTCCCAATTCAACTACACTAAAAAGAAATTTGTAGAAAATCAGGTTTTTGAAAGAAGGATTGAGGAGGAATTAGGGTTTTAAAGAGAAAAGCTTAGATTTTTCTTTCTAGTAATTCATTGGAATATTCAGGCTCTTCTAGTGGTTTTTGAAACAAAGATTGAGAAGGAATTAGTATTTCAAAGGGAAAAGCTCAAATTTCTTATCCTAGAAGTTTGTAAGCTACATGCAAGTAGAAGTATCCATATTAAGGAAAAAGACCCTATATATATGAATACTCTTACATAGGAATACTTATCATGTGTAGTACATTCCATCATTATATTGTATATAACCTTAAAGGTATAAATACAAAGGATGGTTGCTCTCCTTGACAATCATCATAATCAATACAAAGACTATCTCTCAATAGATCTTAACTTGGTATCAGAGGAAGGTTATCGTTCAGCAGCCTTCTCCCGTAACAAATGTCCTCA
This sequence comes from Populus deltoides, assembly GCA_015852605.2. Taxonomy (NCBI): domain Eukaryota; kingdom Viridiplantae; phylum Streptophyta; class Magnoliopsida; order Malpighiales; family Salicaceae; genus Populus; species Populus deltoides. The sequence goes on from CM027570.2 coordinate 10,740,601, forward strand.
TCCCCTTCACAAATCATCCAGTAGCCTTCCTTCTTGGCAGAGGCCTTCATCTTCTTCCTGGGTGCCTTCTCATCTGCTATATCTGGACCTCCTCTTCCTAATCAAACCAGATTGCATCCTCTCCTCCCTTGTAACTTTGACAATCAAGAACTTCAACAATCTGCTGTCGCTGCATCAGCGCTTTAGTCTTTTTTCCCCCTTGTGGCACAATTAGTTATCTATGGCTCATCCACTACTACTGCCATCATACCTCTTCCTAACACACAACAGGTAGTCTCTTTAAAACTCTCCAACACTAATTTTCTGTATTAAAGGATGCAGATGAAATCGCTTCTTTTGGGCCAAGGTGTGTAGTCCTTTATTGATGGCACATCACCATGTCCTCATTCACATCTGGTATCTAATGCGACATCTTCTCTCTATCAATCATGCATATTTGTCATGGAAGCAACAAGATCACTTAATCATGAGCACCCTCTTATCTTCTCTCTCAGTGGAAGTGATTAGTACTTAAAAGTGTATTTTTATCAAGGTTTTATATCATCATTTTGCACTTGAAGTATCAATAACTCCTTAACTAAAGCATGTTTTATAATAACATATCTAATAATATAAGATACCTTTAATTTATGGTAAATGTTCATCTTAAATGCAGGCCTATCACATAAATGAAAGAATTGATTGATGAGTTGAAGTACTGAAATTGAAAGGACAAAGAGATGGCCAAACTTAGAAAAGAGATGCTGGTGCAGTCCAAACTGGAACACTGTTCGGTAATTGGGTCATATCTGGAGCTGTAGATCTTGGATTTAGGTCCATTTTATATGGATGGAAAGATAAGACATAGGCCTACAACTTTCATGTGAAGCCCAAGATTTAAAAAGGCCGTTTTCAAGTTCAAATTGCAGCAACAACAAAGAAGTCCGAATCTGTCCTGCAGCCCAGACATTGTTCAGTGTTTAGCCCATATCTTGAGTTCTAGAAGTCCAAATTATCTCAAAGTTTTACCCTGGAAAGATGAGACAATTCTCTAGAACTTTCATGATTTAAGTTTGTTCAAATTATGACGTCATCAATGACGTTTTTGGCAGACAAAAAGATAAGGATTGTCACCAAGTCAAGATGTGGCCACTCACTCATCAATTAGTCAACAAATCAATAGTTCCGAATTTTGGCCTATAAAAGGAGGCATTTGCCATGTATTGAGGCATCTTGGTGTTCAGATCAAGATCATGCTCTTGCTCTTTCTTTATATTTTGTAATGCTTAAGTTTTGCTTATATTAATTTCTTGCTTATGCTTTTCATTTCCTTTCCTTGTTTATTTATGTTTCTTTCTTTCATTATGTGTTGCTAAGTTAATTATGTCAAGGTGAAAAGGGTACACTAATGGTGTAAGAATAAGTATAATATAAACTTAACATGGACCTTAATGTTGGATACTAACATGCTTTATATTTGTTATCTTGTTCACTTTTAATACTTTGCTTGTTAAATGGTTAATCTAGATTTATGTTGTATAACACTTGGTACAACAAATACTTGGCACTTTCATAGCCCATCCTGTATGGTATAACCGACACCTGAGCTATGAAAGGAACTTGATTTGTTGTTAACATAAGTTATAATCATGAATGCCTGACAACATTTACAAGTATTAGCATTATTCGAATAAGATAACTAATGTAATCATGTTAACAATTTATAATCCGATTGGAACCTCCTTTGTGTGTGGTTTCCAATTGAATAATAAAAGTTTATACTATACTTGTTTGAAATACCATTAGTGGATCCTCTAACCTTGACATGTGTTGTTATCATTGTTGAATCTTTACGTTAATCTTCCATCTCAAAGTTCTCATCAACTTCTTTATTATTATTATTATTATTATTATTATTATTATTATTATTACTATTATTGTTGTTGTTATTGTGTTGCTGTTAACTATAATTTATACAATTAACCTCTGCGTGGTTCGACCCGGTCTTTAGGGTTATTTATTACCGACACTCCTGCACTTGGGAGAAGACATCAATCTTTTGGTCGTGTCAAGTTTTTGGCGCCGTTGCCGAGGAGGTAAATTCTTGTACAAATTATAGTATTTATTTTATTTTCTCTTTTCTTGTATCTAACTTTGTTTCTTTTGTTTTGTTTCTTTTTCTATTGTTTTTCTTTTCTTTCTTTTATTCTCTTCCTGCACGTGCATGAGAGTGTGGTCACGTACATTAAGTGGTAAACTTTGTAGGGTATCCTCATCATTTTCAGAAAATATGGCCGAAGAAGATAACCAATCGCTTCATAATGAGAATAATGAGAATATTCGGGTTAGAACACTTAGAGACCACATGAATACCACAAGAACAAGTGCACCCTCATGCATAGTATTTCCCCCTGATGCATCTCATTTTAATTTTAAGCCAGACATTATTCAACTTTTACCTTCTCCCAAGTGCCTGGCTTAAAATTAAAATGAGATGCATCAGGGGAAAATACTATGCATGAGGGTGCACTTGTTCTTGTGGGATTCATGTGGTCTCTAAGTGTTCTAACCCGAATATTCTTATTATTCTCATTATGAAGCGATTGGTTATCTTCTTCGGCCATATTTTCTGAAAATGATGAGGATACCCTACAAAGTCTACCACTTAATGTACGTGACCACACTCTCATGCACGCAAGTGAAGAGAATAAAAGAAAGAAAAGAAAAACAATAGAAAAAGAAACAAAACAAAAGAAACAAAGTTAGATACAAGAAAAGAGAAAATAAAATAAATACTATAATTTGTACAAGAATTTACCTTCTGGCAAGAACGCGCCAAAAACTTGACACCACCAAAAGATTGATGTCTTCTCCCAAGTGCAGGAGTGTCGGTAATAAATAACCCGGCAAGACCGGGGTCGAACCACAGAGAGGTTAATTGTATAAATTATAGTTAACAACAACACAATAACAATAACAATAATAGTAATAATAATAATAATAATAATAATAATAATAATAATAATAATAATAATAATAAAGAAGTTGATGAGAACTTTGAGATGGAAGATTAACGTAAAGATTCAACAATGATAACAACACATGTCAAGGTTGAGAGGATCCACTAATGGTATTTCAAACAAGTATAGTATAAACTTTTATTATTCAATTGGAAACCACACACAAAGGAGGTTCCAATCAGATTATAAATTGTTAACATGATTACATTAGTTATCTTATTCGAATAATGCTAATACTTGTAAATGTTGTCAGGCATTCATTGATTATAACTTATGTTAACAACAAATCAAGTTCCTTTCATAGCGCAGGTGTCGGTTATACCATATAGTATGGGCTATGAAAGTGTCAAGTATTTGTTGTACCAAGTGTTATACAACATAAATCTAAATTAACCATTTAACAAGCAAAGTATTAAAAGTGAACAAGATAACAAATATAAAGCATGTTAGTATCCAACATTAAGGTCCATGTTAAGTTTATATTATACTTATTCTTACACCATTAGTGTACCCTTTTCACCTTGACATAATTAACTTAGCAACACATAATGAAAGAAAGAAACATAAATAAACAAGGAAAGGAAATGAAAAGCATAAGCAAGAAATTAATATAAGCAAAACTTAAGCATTACAAAATATAAAGAAAGAGCAAGAGCATGATCTTGATCTGAACACCAAGATGCCTCAATACATGGCAAATGCCTCCTTTTATAGGCTAAAATTCGGAACTATTGATTTGTTGACTAATTGATGAGTGAGTGGCCACATCTTGACTTGGTGACAATCCTTATCTTCTTGTCTGCCAAAAACGTCATTGATGACGTCATAATTTGAACCAACTTAATTCATGAAAGTTCTAGAGAATTGTCTCATCTTTCTAGGGTAAAAATTTGAGATCATTTGGACTTCTACAACTCAAGATATGGGCTGAACACTGAACAGTGTCTGGGCTGCAGGACAGATTCGGACTTATTTGTTGTTACTGCAATTTGGACTTGAAAACGGCCTTTTTAAATCTTGGGCTTCACATGAAAGTTGTAGGCCTATGTCTTATCTTTCCATCCATATAAAATGGACCTAAATCCAATATCTACAGCCCCAGATATGACCCAATTACCGAACAGTGTTCCAGTTTGGACTGCACCAGCATCTCTTTTCTAAGTTTGGCCATCTCTTTGTCCTTTCAATTTCAGTACTTCAACTCATCAATCAATTCTTTCATTTATGTGATAGGCCTGCATTTAAGATGAACATTTACCATAAATTAAAGGTATCTTATATTATTAGATATGTTATTATAAAACATGTTTTAGTTAAGGAGTTATTGATACTTCAAGTGCAAAATGATGATATAAAACCTTGATAAAAATACACTTTTAAGTACTAATCAGGAAGTTTTGTATTTAGTTGTGGATTGTAACACCTCTTATGATATCTGGACAACGCTGGAAACAGTTGTTGCCTCTCCCTCAAATTCACGGATTATGCAACTTCACAACTCATTCCAAGATTTATGACAAAATGATGATTCTGCCAACATCTACTTGTAGAAGGCAAAGGCCTTGTTTGATGAACTTGCTGCAGCTGGCAGACCGCTCTCTTTGGCAGAATTCAACTTGTATGTGTTTTGAGGGTTACATAGTGATTTTAAGGATCTTGTCACCAACTTGTCTACTAATGTTGATCCCATCTCCTATATTGATCTTCATAGCAGTCTCCTTACTTATGAGTTTCCTCACAAAACCTCTCTCCAACCATCCATAACAGCTCCTCTATTACCAAGTCCAACGTAGTAGCCAGTTGCGTTCTTTGTGCAACATCACTCTAGTTTCAGTACTGGCAAATGGGTTGTTTTCGTGGGGGCTGGAGACATAACAATCATAACAACTATTATCCTGGCAATGGCTCAACTCAAAACTTCAACACTCATAGTTATGCTTCGGGTCAACAATCTGGCCAACATGGGAACCGGTTCTCCTCTATTTTTCCCCCATGGATAATAGGAAGTTTTAGGCATCAAGGAAATCATTTTGGTGGTTATAATCGCAACATAAAGTGTCAGTTGTGTTATGAATATGGGCATACTGCCCAATAGTGTTCTCAGTTGGCTACTCATCCTATTCAAGTTAATGTTAATCTCGCATTTAATAATGTCTTTACTACTACTCCTGTTACTTGGTTTTCTGATACATATGCAAATCATCATGTAACGTCAAACCTTGTAAGTATGACGAGTTCAGAACCTTATCTTGGTAATGATCATCTACACGTTAGTGATGGTAAGGGCCTTTTTATTTTGAATATTGCTCACTCTAAAATTTGTTCACCCAAACACACGTTTACTTTATCCAATATTTACATGTTCCTGCCATTAAAAAACCTCTGCTATATTTGCTCAAAACTTTTATCTTGAGAATAACGTCTTTTTTTAATTTCATTCCTCTATTTTATGTTAAGGATCTCATGAAAAAGGAAGTGCTTCTTTCTGGTCGGAGTAAAGATGGTCTATATGTTTTGTCTGAGTCGTCTGCAACGTTGTTGCCTCAAGTTTTCTCATCTACCCGTCTCTCTACTTTCGCTGATGTCTGACATCGTTGACTTGGGCATCCCGATCCACATATTCTGTATTTTTTGGTGAAAAATAAAAAGGTGTCATATATGTCAACTTAATTTAATTTTAATTGTCCTGTGTGCTCTATGTGCAAGTCGTCTTATCTAACTCTAAAAACTACGGGTCATTAAACTCAAGCTCCTCTTAACTTGATTTTTAGTGATGTTTGAGGTCCCTCACCTAAGTTATCTTCTGATGGTTTTTGCTATTTTGTTATTTTTGTGGGTGCCCATGCGAAGTTTATATGATTTTATGCTTTGGTTGCTAAGTTTGATGTTTTTCAAATTTTTCATCAGTTTCAAGCGCTTATTGAGCGCCAATTCTCTTTAAAAATTAAGTTTGTACAAACTAATTGGGGTGGTGAATATCGAAAACTTAATACATATTTTAAAATGATTGGTAATCATCATCACGTGATCTACCCGCACACTCATGAACAAAATGGCATGGTTGAACGTCGTCATCGATATATTATTAAAACTGGGCTTACTCTTTTTAGGAAGCGTAACGCTCCCCTTAAATATTAAATTTATGCTTTTGAAAGCTTTGTTTATTTGATTAATCGCATGCCAACTCAGTTCTTAATCATAAGACACCTTTTGAATATCTTTTAAAATTGACTCCTGATTATCCATTTCTTCGCACTTTTAGGTGTCTTTGCTTCCCATTTCTTCGTCCATACAATGCTCATAAGTTAGATTTTTGTTCCTCTGCTTGTGTTTTTCTAGGATATCGTACCTCTTATTTAGATTATCGGTGTCTTGATTTTTCATCCAAACATATTTATCTTGCTCGTCATGTCCGGTTTCATGAAAATATTTTTCCTCTTGCTAAATCTGAATAGATTGCAGCCCCACCCATACAGCCCTCTACTGCTCCTATACCCGTCACTTTACATCCTCTTATGCCACCCTCCCCGGTCCTTTCACCACTGCCCCCTACACTTCCTACACCTCCTTCAGCTCCCTTAACATTATCTGCATATTTTTATCATGATCATTCTTCAAGTGCAGGTTCAATTTGCCACACTCGCAAGTGTCGTCCATCGCTGTTGCCAGCTCCCCTGATTTTTCCCCTACTAGTTCCCATGTTGTGGTCGTTTCCCCTGGAGTTTCTCCAACTGTTTCTCCCTCACGGCCTACACATATATTGAGTTCTCCACCTTCAGGTTCTTCCTCTGATTCGCCTCTTGGAATTAACTTATATATTGATTTGTCTAAATTCCATCTTTAGCATGTCCCGACTTGTGTCTCCTTCTCTCCATCCCCATTGTCTCACACCCATCCTATGGTGTTTCGCCTATGTTCAACCAAAACTGCTAATCTAAGTATTGTGGCTGCCTCACGGATTACATCCTTACCTCAACAGGAGCCATTGACCTTTAAGGACGCCAACAAGTATTTGACTTGGCATAATGCCATGTAGGAGGAAATATAGGCACTTCATTTTAGTCAGACTTGATCTTTGGTGCCCTCCTATTCGTCTATGAATATGATTGACAGTAGGTGGTGTACAAGATTAAAAGACATGTTGATGGTCGGATCGCCCGATATAAAGCACAATTGGTTGCTCGTGGCTTCACTCAGCAAGAGGGGATTGATTATTTGAAGATGTTCAGTCTGGTGATAAAGCCTACAACGATTCACCTTGTGCTCACTATTGTTGTCTCGTATGGTTGGAACATTTATCAGTTGGATGATCATAATGCTTTCTTGAATGACATTCTTCAAGAAGAGGTATACATGACACAACCACCTGGGTTTGTTGATCCTGCACTTCGGTCTCATGTGTGTCGCCTTCATAAATCTTAGTATGGCTTGAAACAAGCCCCTCGAGCTTGGTACAACCGGTTAAGTGAGTTTTTAATCTCTATTAGATTTCAGGCATCCAAAGGTGATACTTCTCTGTTTATTCTCTCTCAATGGTGCCATGATTTATTTGCTTGTGTATATTAATGATATTTTATTAATCAGGAGTAACTCAGCATAGATTGATTACTTTCCTGCAATCAGAATTTAAGCTTCGGGATTTGGGTTCTGTTCATTTCTTCTTGGGCATTAAGGTTAAACCTATTGTTATGGCTATCTTATTAAGCCAACACAAGTATGCACTCGATATCATCCAACGAGTAGGTATGGCTTCTTGCAAACCGATTGATACTCCTCTGCCTACCTCCTCAAAATTAGGAATCGTGCTTGGTACTCTTCACTCTGATCCCACACAGTATCACCAGATTGTTGGGGCATTGCAATATCTTACCTTCACTAGACTTAATATTTGTTATGCAATCAACAAGGTATGTCAATTTATGCATGCCCCTACTGAGGATCATTGGGTTGCCGTTAAACGCATCCTGCATTACCTCCAGGCTACAGCAACCTATGGTCTGCACTTTACTCGGGATTCTCTCTTGTCTCTTAATGGTTTCACAGATACTGATTGGGTTAGCAGTATTGACGATCGAAAATTCACAGGTGGTTATCTTGTGTAACTTGATTCTACCCCTATTTGATGAAAATCCAGGAAACAATGCACTATTGCGAGGTCTTCTACTAAAGCAAAATACAAAGCCCTTTCAATATGTTTTGTTTTTATCTTACAAATTTATCTTCTTGCAACTTATGTATGGCTTCTCTACATTTCTTAGCTTTTTCTTTTTCTTCAAAAACCCTTTGTAGTTTATTAGGTTTTTAAATCTTAAAACATTAATATCTTACTTGATTTAAACTTTTTGGTTTTCTAAGAGCCTTACTTTCCTTTTTGATCTTGTAAGATCCTAATCATCCTTACTTTGCCTATATATATATATATATATATATATAACCTTCATCCCAATTTTGACTGCAAGGTAGTTATTTTTCATGTGGGGTCAATCTTTAGAGCAAGAAAAATTAATTGATAACATAAATGCCTTTATTTATTTATTTATTTAGATTTTAATTGTTGGTTATTGCGAACCTATTTTTAAGTATTTTTAGAGTTTTAATAGTCAAAATAAAAATACCAATAAGATACTATAAAACGTTAGGGGTAATTCAACAAAATTATTTTATATTATTTAAAGTTTTATGTGATGTATAAATAGAAATGTAATGAAAAAATATTAAGAAACTATTTTTTAAGAATATAATAGAGTTGAATTTATTGGCATATATTTTCTATCATAATATAAATAAATTAAATATTTTTCTTTTATATAAAGCAAAAGTATTTTAATTTTGACATGTTGAATTTTGTTAAAGTAAGATTATATATTTAATAATTATTAATATAATTCTCTATGATTCTTAAAATCTAGGATACTTTTATCAATTAAATATTTTGACACGTGGTTTATAATTTATATATAATCATGAAATATTATGAATTATTTAAATTAAGAAAAGGACGTGAAGAAAAATCCCCTTCAATTAACTCAACGATATACCAACAAATTTAAGGTGCTTTGTTTTTTTTTTTGATAATTACAAAAAAAAACCTTTAAAAGTTTGATTTAGATTTTACTTTCCCAATTACACTTTGCATCCTGAGATTTATAAATTAAATAACAATTTACATCCTCAAAAAAAAAAGTAAAGAGAAACTCTAAATATTTACAAGTTTACAATTATATTTAATTTAATTACTAAAGAACTCTGGAGCACTAAAATAACAAAAATGCCACAACTATCAAAATTATAAAAATACCCCCAACAATCAAAATTACAAAAAAAAAAAAAAAATACTCCGGCTTTCAAAATTACAAAAATAGTATTAAAACAAGTTTTTAATAAGTCGTATCCAAATTCAAATAAAAACACTCCCTTTTATTCAACCAGACATGTCCAAAATTTAACTAAACACACATTCAACATCCAAGAAAAAATACATTCAAAATTCAAACTTGCCATCACATCTATAATTAATTTACATGTATTCACTTCTTAATAAAATAATCCACAATATTCAAGTCCTTCCTGCTTCAAATACTTCAAGCAAACACATATGATTCCACATCACAGCTATTGATCCATATCATTTAATGCATAGTAGTTTGGGTAGATTATTGAGAAGAGAAAATATCAATATCACTCTGCAATCTCAAAAACACAACTTATAAACTAATTGTACTTGCTTGAATAAAAAGACTTGCCTGCGTCTATGTTTGCGAGGAGCATGGACCAACACCACTTTTAGAAGTACAAGCAAAAAGGCTGGGTGAAAGAAAAAAAGGGTGACAATGACCACAACTACGTTAGAAATAAGCATTAATTATTGCAATTCCTATTGAAACTAAGAGTTCAGTTTCAGACCGACAGGTTCCATCTAATTGCAGAACGTGGATAAAGAGAGACAGAGAGAAGTTTGAATTTTGGTGAACATGGAGAGTTTACTTTACACGTTGGACCGGGAAGAGAGATGGGAAAAAGACAGCACTACAAACAAGGGCATATGGCACGCAAAGGAAATCCGATTTCGGTCAGACTCTATCTTAATCGCAAAAACATGTAGCAGAGCTTAAACAAAAATTATTTAACATCTCATAAAGAAGAAATGGATCATATTATTGAGCTCAAATGATAACCCTACAGAAGTGAACACAGACTCAAGCAAAGAAGCCTAATTTTGAACACCTCCTAACAAATAACCTTGAATGAATGCTATAATTTATTATTCACTAATAGTAAATAAAGCTACAGAACTTGTGAACCTTTTCAAGTAATTCAAGCATTAATTCGTGAAATCATTGAAGCTTTGCATAATTTGATTAAAAAAACCTTACTGTAGATGAAGATTTTAAAGCTTACCTTACTATTCAAACTCCAAAAATTGCTGAAACTGGCTACACTTTTCTTTCATCCATTCAACAAAATTGTTTAGGTTCAAGGGCCAAGCTAAGTCTCCATCATAGTTTTCAAGATCTAGAAAGCTAATCTGCAAAAACGATAAAGTGGCAGGTTTAATTAAACATGCGAGAGCTATGAAGAAATGATAGCAGAAACATACTTCCTTACATAAACGAAGAAAACCCATCCAGATCTAGAAATTAAATTTGGGTTTTTGATTAAAAAAATATATGTTACAAACAGGTGATAGGGAATCAACGCAGGACAATAACACAACAAATCAAGATATCCGGTTTTGAAAGCAAAAGAGAGAGTGTTGGGTGATGAGAGAGACTTAACAGAGAAAAGAACAGTGTTTTTTATTCTTATTATTAAATTAGCCCAATAAACTTAAGAATTTAGAGGAATGGCACTGGTTGAAAAAGATTCGGCGAAACAATATAGTACTGAATATAGTACTGAAGAAGTAAAGAAGAAAATAAAGTTTACATCTGGCATCCTAGCGGTTAAATATTTACCGCAATGGACTTGAAATCTTTGAAGAGAAACTAACTCTCGATAATTTTATGGTGGAGGATAAGACTACTTAGATAAGAGGATAAGACTACTTAGATAGGAGCAGGAGGTGGATCCAATCATGCTACTAATAAGCTTGGATTATCCAATAAACAAAGTAGACATAGATAGATAGATGGGTTATGTTTATATATTTCGGGATTACTTAAATATTGTATTTTTGAATTATTTTATATATATATTGCATATATATATGTTTTTTTTTTGAACTCTTATGTCTACTTATGATTATGGAATATGAAAATATGTTGAGTTTAGTTAAAATTTATTGATTATGATTATTGTGGTTTTTTTGTAGGTTTTTTTAAGCAAAATAAAATTTTGGGTATAGTTTCTATATAAAAGAAACTTTGTTCAAATTCTGATAAAATTGTAAATATTTTAACTCTTTAAAATCATAAAGTAAATAAATTTTAGATTAACAAAAACCATGATTTTATAAACTTTTTCAGGCTTAAAACACAAAAATGACCCAAAACCATACAGCGGTCAAAACATCTAACCGTTTTGGCGACTGTCCAGCCATTTTATCAAATGTCCAGCTATCTCTCAAAACAGTTTCCTTGAAAATGTCATAGTTTTGAATGACATGGAATTAGATGTGATTCAGAAATGCAACATTTTATTAATTTTGTGGTTGTGTACTATGACATTAGTTGTCACGGTTCTGGACCGTGACATTATTAAAATATTGTGTTTCTAAACCGCGATATCCTTAAACTGTGCTATTTCGCTAAAACTTTTTCATCCTGTGCTATTTCAGCATTTAATTATATTTTGGGTGTTAATTGCCCAATTTATCAAAAAAAATAGGGATAATATTGGGTCTCACACATAATGCTAGGATATTTGTTTGAAACAACGATAACCTTATAAAACGTAAGCCAAAATAAATTATAAAGGTCAATTTCAATTAACCAAATGTAGAAGGATAAAATTGAAGAAAAACAAATCAATAAAAATCCAATATTGAATGATGAAATTGAAAAAAAAAAGACTTTCTAAAATACTTTGAGAAATCTTCGCAAAGTTAATCAAGACAAATCATCAACCCTAACCTGAAATCAACTAAATGTAGATTGAAAAAAAAATTAAGTAACCATAAGAAAAATAAAAGGCACCCCAAAAAAAATAGGATAGGCAAAGCGCCCGAGCTTAGGTGGTCCAATGCACCTAGACCTTAATATAAAAAAGCCCGATCTTGTGGGCTTGGGGCAAGCCCGCACGCCTGAGCTAGTTTTTTTTAAGGGGTGGATAACCTATATATCATCCGTCCTAATTTTTTTTAAAAAAATAAGAAGCAAGTGACATGCACCTATTATGACAGACTTCCTTTCATCTGCCTGCTCGGAATCAGGCCATCGTAGAGGTAACCAGAAAATTACAGGGGTGTTTTTCGGCCTAAAAAAATATTTTTCAACTCATTTTCACCTAAAATAACTAATAAACACCCCTGGAACCTAATGAGAAAACAATTTATCAACAAAAAAGGGCCTAAGAGTACAAAATCAACGGGATAAAAACTTTCTTTTGTCATCTCGATCTACTTTTTCAGCTCATATGGAAGCCCAACACCTTCATAGCATTGCTCTTATTAAGAGAAACACATTGAAACCAAGTTTGTCCATTTTTTCAGTTAGAATCGAAACAACCAATTTCTTTTTATTTTTCATCTTTCTCTAGAAATTCCCTCTCATCTTAGGGACTAAAACGTGAAGAAAATGAAGTCTTGGACTAAAAATTAAAAAGCATAAAAAATAAGGTTTAAAAATAAAAACAAAAAAATAAGTTTAGGGACTTAAAATGCTAAAAACGTGCCACAACTACATTAATCCCAAGAAAAAATATTATATAAATTTTTTCCCATGTTAATTTTTGTACTCATAGTTTTAATTATATTTAATCAATAAAATTTAATTTGGTTTTACTACATTGAATATCAATTTAATCTCGAAATCTCTTTTAAATATTGTGAGAAACTCTTGTGATCCTAACCGAGTTAAATAATTAACCTAATCTTAAATTAATTAAATTTTAAAGGATTAAATTAAAAAAAAACTATAAAAAAAATTAAAGAACCAAGATGAAGAGGGAAAAAAAAAACACTGTTACAGTCCTCCATGGCGATGGGCAATAGTCTTTTTTCTTTTCTTTTTTGTTAGTTAGAGAGACAGGGTGTCTATGCTAATTCGCTTTTGTAAAGGATAATAATCCCTTTCTGTTTTTGCTCGTTTGAGAAATAGACGGCTACAAAGATACTATGAGGAATTAATTTTCGAAATAATATCGGGTAACCAAATTACTCGAGGCAAAGAAGAACGTCATATCTTATTTAAGAAAGAAAAAAAAGTGAAGAAAACAGAACATGAAAAAACAAGGTTTCTTTTTATTGACGATCAGATTTTGTTTACAAGAGTAATGAAACACTCATGTTAAACATGGACCTTATTTAAACAGAAGCTCTGACCTGGTAAATTTTTCGGTGCAAGTTACTAGATAGGTATAAAAATGCTAACGGAATTACTTGACATGATTAAAAACGAAAGGATAAGTTTCCTTTTATGATGATCAATCCTTGAGAAGCTCAATCCTGAGAGTGCCAATGGTAGCCTCACCTATAGTTGTTACCGGCACCAAAGTCACCACCACACTTTCATCATCTTCAGCTTCCAAATCCTCCAATAGCTCAGAAATTCCCAACCTCAAACTTGTCTTTACTGTCTTGTTACGATTATGAGGCACATTTACAAAGGTTCCAGCAAACTCTGCGTCGTCTGCTTTACTAGGTGTGTCAGGCACGTCATTTATGAGCACGTTAAACTTTACATATAGATCTATTCGATACTCAATCCCTTCAATCACTAAAACTTCTTCTGCTTCTTCTTTTTCTTTCTTACTTCTCTTTTTATTAGGTCTCTGAACCACAACACTTACAGTTTTGTTTAACAGACCGATTGGTTTTGTTGGGTCTGCCGTATCTACTGGCACTGTCGGCTTTGGTTTGTTTGGCTTTCGTTTTGGTCTAGCATTGATCCAGGGACTAGCAACATCTTGAAACCCATATCTCAACTTTGTTGTGTCAAGACAATCCCTAATTTTAACTCGGACTAGATTAGCGTTCTCATCGTAGAAAAGAAATGCTGCGTCGAGCCAATCAGGGTCGGTGAAATTCTCTCTTTTTCCACCTGGTAATTTCTTCCATACTTCCCACAATCGGTCAATGTTCCCATGATGAGCAAAAAAGATGGGATCTCTCGCGGCTGCATAGAAAACACCCATGTTTTCACGATTCGGTTGGTCTGCGTCACCGGTCCAGATGTGAACTGTAGTGTGTGGGACATCCTCGAGTGAACCAGCTCCAGGTTCTGGTTCATCTCCGGCACGGTAAGGTCGACCCATAAAGAGCGTAGGATACTTGGCAGTCACCACTTGCCTATACATTACATTAAGATTGCTAGCCACTTGAACTGGGTCTGGCAAAGGAAAGTCTACTCCGGGGAAGTCAAGATCAACAATTTTTGGTGGCTGGTGACTCTTGTCACGGAGCGGGTCATAGACTGCCGATTTAGGGTCGGCAAAGAAGGCTGGTATTTGCATGCCCTGAGGGGAATCCCAATTCCAGAATGGTAAAGCAAAAGTGGGATCATTAATCAGTTTGCCCAAGATTCTCTCGTAGAAGTAGAGATAGTATCTATGCCAGGGAAAGAACAGCCAACTAAAGTGAACTTGATAATTCAAGTCTGGCATCCCTACTTGGTGATAACCACCATCACAATAAGCACAGTGGACATTGGCTTGCTGTGTGAAGTTACGTGGGTCATCTTCAGGGAGTTGTTTCATTAGAGCAGTGGCTCTATTATATTTGGCAATGTAGTTATCATCAACTAGATGAGCAGGGCGTCTAATTCGCAATGGCTCATTTTGAGAAGGGAGCTTGAAGTCGATGATCTTCCTTGTTAATGGAGGGCAACAGTTTGTGGGATTTTCAGGATCAGGCTCGTTTATTACGCTACAGTCAGCTATGTCCGGAGGTTGGATTGGCTTAGCATAAGCAAATGGATCGCTGAGATTGGTTGCCCCATAGAGACCTCCTAGACCAATGAGGACATCCCTTCTCGTGGAAGGGTTCTGGTGATCATCATTTCTGGCTTTGCATGAAACTGTATGAAAATTGGGATGGCTTTGATTTCTAGCTACAAATGGACCATGTTTTTTCAGGATTGGGGGGCACAGAGAGGAGGTGGAAATAGCAGACGGGGAGGTGGTGAGAGGAGGGAGGTTATAGGCCATGGTTTGGAAATTGGTTGTTTTGTGATGGATAAAGAAAAGTTAAAGTCCCTTTTTATAAGATGAGGGAATAATAATTTTAGTACAATACTACTTTTCATTTAGTAACTTATTAATTAAAGTTGATAACGAAATATTGCTATTTCCTATGAGATCTTGACAAGTGGCGAAATCAATTTGACTTTTCAAAAGGTCGTTTTATTTTGGATGATCACGCATGCAGCAGGCTACCTTCCACCCGTACACTTTTTTCTCTCTCGATTCTCTTGCATTCATACTTTCTACTAAAATCTTACTTACTTTTCGTGCTTGGAATCAAATGATCTTATTACAAAATAGTACTTCATGCTAAAAAAAAAAAAAAAAAGGTCCAGGGACATTAAAATTTTAATTAATTATTATACAAAAAAATAATAAAATCCGACCAATGAACTTATTAATTATTATTGTAAAAAATAATTAATGAAAATGCAAAATATAAATTCACAATGTGACTTTTCATATTTTTAAATATTATATATTTTCCAGCTAAATGCTACAAGTATGATTGATTCTAGTGTTAAGAAAGTTCTAATAAGATTTCTCAAATATATTTAATATATTATTTCATAGTATAAATATTTAACATTTATGTTATTAGCGTCTAAATTTTTTATCCCTCAATTATGACCTAGAAAATACATATATATTAACTACCTAAAAAATTTGTGTTGTATTAGTAAATGTCCTATAATAAAGTTTAAGTTATTGAAAGACTTCTTACAAATAATTTTATATTAATTTTTTAAAACATTCATTCAAGTGAAAAGAATTTAAATTTGAAATTTACATGAATCCACTATTATTTTGTATCAAGTTTTTTTTTATTCGATACTATAATAGTTAATCATTCAACTCAAAATGATAAACTATTAAATAAAATTTTAAAAATAATTTTATAATATTTTCTCAACATTAAAAATAAAAATATACTATCAACTTTGATAGTAAACATTAAAATAAAGGTATTTTAAGTTAAAAAAAAATATTGAATATCTACAAATCTTGAATTTCTCTTATTTTAGAATGACATCATATTTATAACTTTGTAAGCAATCTAATATATCAGTACATGTGGAATTATTGAAAATATGAAATAGTAATGGATGAGTTTTTTAAAAAAATAAATATTTTATTACTATTTATTATGATGCTTTTTTGGTTTTTTTTATTTGAATGGAATTTTTTTTATAGTTTACTTTTTCTTATTCGGTATTATTAGAGGTTTTATATTTTTTTTTATATAAAGAGTTCTAATAGCCTTTAAATAAGTAGAGATATAAATGAATAAAAGTAAGTATTTTGAGAGCCCCCTATACTTATGGTGTTTTTTAGTCTTTAAGGGTTTTGACATGTAACAAACTATTTTATCCTTCATTTTCGTCTACATCAATTGATATCAAAGTCTAATAATTCTTGGTGGGTATTTTTCTTTGCTATGTGATGCAAAACAACTATGACTGGAAAATATTGAAAAATAGGACGTGCTTGTGTATGAGAAGATAAGGAGGTTCCCTTCAGGAGAAAGAAGTCCAGAACTATTGTGTTGTTTTCATCTATATCAATTGCTATCATTTAAAATTTTGGTGTTGAGACCTATGATGAGGTAACCCACATAAAATTGTTATGTTAGGGATTCATAATGAAGTGACCCGCACAAAAGAGTTATGGAGAAATGGCCTAAGCTCAAAAGAATCTTATTAATGGATGATAGTTTTGAACTAAAGAATGAACTCGACGAGAAGTTCCTTCCAACCTAAGGAGACTAATGCATGAGTTTTTTTAGAAAAATAAATAATTTTCTATTTTTATTTTCCAATTATTTACTATGATTCTTTTCTAGTTTATTTTTTTCTATTTGAAGGGAATATATTTCTTAGTTTATTTTTATATATCAAAATTATTAGCGTTTTTTAATTTTTTTTATATAAAGGTTTGTTATTGCCTTTTGAAAAATGGAGACTGAATAAATAAAATTAAATATTATAAGAGTCTTCTTGTACTTATGATTTTTTTGGTACTTGAAGGTTTTAACATGTAACAATCCCTTTTATCATTGCTCTTGTCTACATCATATAGCATTTTAGGTACGAGAAATTTTATGGTGCCTAGAAAATAACTAATGACATCCTGTTAACTACTCTATTAAGTTGACTTTGAAGAAAAAGATAGATATAAGGAAGAGAGAGACAGATACTAGGATGAGATATTTTTTCACTTTTAGTTAGTTTTATATTGTATTTTATCTCTCCTCCTTATGTTTATCTCTTTCTTTGTACATACCAAACTTAAGAATACTTGAATCTCAAAATCCTTTATTAAGAAAAGAATCTTAAATATTTTGATACCAATCACCTTATAGAAGAACATTTCTCAATCTTCAAAATGATTTTTATTATAGTCATGAGATATTTGAATATTAGTATTTAGATTTGGCGAGGTGAAAAATAAATGATGGATTAAGAAGTAAAAGCGAAAGGAAATCAATCGAATGAACTAGTTGATGGAATGTAATCCATTGTCACAAATAATTTAGATAAAATAAATGATAATACTCCATGGATTAAGAAGATGAGACAAAAGAACAAAAACACAGTGAAATGACCTAATCAAATAAAATAACTTCACTCATAATAATTAGTTAACAAAGATATTTCATAATAAATACATATAAAAATATAAATTGATATAAAAAAAATATAAAACAGATTATTTATTTGTTTACATTAAAAATAAACATTCATACATCAACCAAGTAAGAAAATTGACTATTCACCACCAAATAAGAGAAGGAAGATTGAGATTGATCATGAATAGTAAAATTAGACTTAAAAAGTCATAGTAAATTAAGGAAACTAAGAAAAGATCAATTAGATGACTAGAAGTCATGATCGATCTAATAAAAGGGATCAACTATAGGAGTTACCAAAAAGCTTAATAATACTTGGAACGAGATTCCTCGATAGATTAAACTTATCATAATTGTAGATTAGTTAAGATCTACATAGTTATTAATAAGATAGAGTTGAACTTGTATTAGAATTTGTCATGTAATCTTCTTATATGATAAAGACAATCTATATAGGATTAGAATTGGATGTTTAAATGAAACTCACACATTGTACTATTATAAACAGGTCATCCGAAAGATGACCAACTCCATACATTCAATTTCAATACAAACTTATCTTTCTTTCAATTTTTATTTGCTTTTATTTAGAACTTTATTTATTGTTTTTCATAATTCATACATTTTGGAGTTCTTACTTATTATCTTTATTCTAAACTTATTAATCAAACTTAAATAAACTTTAAAGATAAAAAAAGCTTTTATAAAAAAAATTATTTTACATGAATAAAGTCCATGTCATATTTAACAACTCACTGACTATAGAGCATGTACAATAACATTTATATGCCTCTAGCACAACCTCATGGTTATTGTTTTTTAGGTCTTGATGGCATGATTAAATGGCACAGTTAGTTTGGTCAAACTCTAAACAGGCATCAGTGGCTCCTTATAAACTTAATAAGACCATATAGACTTTAACTGATTAACTCAATCATAGGTATTACAAGTTAAGATAAAGTCGATCAGGGCACTTTATTTGTCTAAACAACTAGAATGAAAGTTTTAGGATATATTATAGTAACAAAAACTCCAATGAAAATGTTTAAAAGTGCACCAACTCATTTTGATAATCATATACCCATATAGTAGGCTCCACAATAAGTTTAGTCTAATTTGGACATAATCAACCGTAAGGTACCACTTATCTCGTAAGTGTATAAGCATTCTTAGATGAACTACATGACCCAACCATTTGATCTACAACTGACTTGACATATAATTAGGCAATTTAACACCTCACAATTTATTTTACATTAAGAGACTTAACCCTCTTATGTAATAAATAGTTATTGGCTACTTCATGAAGGTTATGATTCCTCATTCATTGTCACACCCGGACATCGCGGCGACCAATTAAAAAAATATCTCAATATAGAAAAAGAACAGATATCTGGCATCTTGTTCTTTTTAGGGGAAAACGCCTAGTTTAAGGAGTCGTCACCTAGTATTATGGTCACTAGAAAACCTAACTGATTAACAGAGATTCTATGGTATGGGACTGGTTACGCAAAAGGGAAGATGTTATCACCCCTTAAGCGTCCTACCTAAGGCAGGCTGCATTGCTGGTTTTGTCTAAAATTGCTAAGAATTTGTTCTCCTTTTTCCTTTTTTTTTATTCTTACTTTCATATTCCTGACTCTGGCGTCAGTGAATAATTCCTATAAATATTCCCAACTTTGGCGTTGGTAAATATCGCACAAATCCAAAAAATACGATACTCCTGACTCTGACGTCAGTGAACATTTTCGCAAGAAATTGAATTTGAAGAAGAAATTTTCTATGTTATTTTTTTCTTGTTTATCCTTTATTATTATTTACCCTTTTTAGATGGAAGTAAAAAAAAAAAAAAAAACATTGCACAACATATTTGCATTTAACAGTAATAGTCCACAGATTGAGCACATCTACAAAAAATACAAACACAAAGAAAAGAAATAAAACAAAGTCACTGAGGGCACACAAATAAATCAACGAATGCCCCAAATATTTTTGAAATTTTTTGTTATTAAAAAGGGGTTTGTTTGGTCAAATATCAAATTAGAATGGGCATAAAAATAATGGCCAAGGCATAAGGGTGTGTTTTGCCAAGCACACCCTTAGCAAACACAATTTGGGTTGGCTAGGCCTAAAGCCCAGACCCGACCCATTCTTTTTTTTTCTTTTTGGGCTAGATCTAGCCCAGTCATGCGTGAAAGGTTCACACATGCATGCAACAGTAACCAGTTAATTATTTTAGCAAGGAAGTAAGGAAACTTACCTAGGTGTGTGGCTGCTGGAGGTGAAGTCAAGGGAGACTGGGCTAAAAAGAGGATTGAGGGGGGCGCCAGCTAGTATAGGGTTCGCCGCCCCTTTCTTTCCTTTTTATGTTTCTCTCCTTTAGGGTTTCTGGTAATGGCCTCCTCTTGGGTCTCTTCTTTTAGGGTTTCTTTCTCATCGTTCCCTCCTTTTTTTTCATACCCTAAGATCTGTATTTATAATGCTAGAGTCCCTTCGCGTGTGAGAAACTAAGTTTCAATCAAAGTCATTCTCTTTTTTGAAGTTTGAATCAAATTTGAAAGCGGATAACTATCATTATCTTGAAGACAAGAATTATCTTCAAGATAGGGATTATCTTCAAGACAAGAATTATCTTCAAGACAAGGATTATCTTGAAGATAAAGATAGAATGATAAAAGCACATTGTAGTCCTTAATTTTCATGCAAGTTCACAAATCACACTTTTCATCGAAATAAATCTCTGATCTTTTAATTTTACATTTTAAACCATGTAAAAATTAAATTAAAAACCAATGGGCCAAAATTGGGTTACAACAGGGGGAGTGGTGGCTGTTTGTTCCAAAAAAAATGCATAAGGAAGAAGGAAAATGGGGGAGGGAGAGAAGATGGTCAATCACCAAGTCATAAATTAAATATCACTAACAACATTACCGATATAATTGTTCCATCAGTAACTCTATCGATCATTCTGTAAAAAAAATGTCATGTCACTATTCAATTTGCATTTTTGAATCCTACTATAATTCCCTCGATATATATAGAGGAATTTTTTTTGTTAGCATATTTACTAACATACTTTACCTTCAGGTTAATTCCATTAGTAATGTCGTTTGTAAAAGTTACATGTCATCATATTGTTTGTCTTTTTTCTCACTCCTTATTTTCCCATTGCAATTCCCTCGGTATATGCCGGTAAAGGTCATTGCAATATACTGACAGAAAAATTATGTCGGTGGTTTTGTTTATACTTGTCAATTTTCTGGTAATGATCTAAATGTCGATTAAGTAAGAAAACTAATTGTTCACTACCAAACAGGAGATGTAATGTTGAGATCGATCATAAACAATAGAATGAAGCTTAAAGAGTCTTAATCGACTAAGAAAACTAAAAAGCAATCAACCAAACAACTAAAGTCATGATTGAACAAAGAAAAGTGTTCGATTACAGTAGTTTGAGTATACATTAGTAACCAAAAGGTTCAATCCTACTCAGAACGAGAGTCCTTAATAGATTAAAGTGAATTGAATTGTAGACTAGTTGTGATCCATTTAGTTGTTAATAAGATAGAGTTCAGTTTATTTAATTATTTATCGTGTAATTTCTTTATCTAATAGAGACAATCTGTATATGATTAGAATTAGATATTTAAATTTAACTCAAATATTGTATATTTATAAATAGATCATTTAGTTATTGTAAAATCTCTTATCTTATAGAGACAATTTATATAGGATTAAAATTAGATATTTAGATGAAACATATTAGAATTAGATGTTTAGATGAAACATCAACATTGTACCATATAAATATTTTATTTAGTTACTGTGAAAGAGGGATAGTCGCACACTTGCCAATTTATCTTTTTTTTCTAGACTTGCAAATTCAACATAAATTTAACTTTTTTATACGTGTAAATTCAATACAAATTTATCCTTTTTAAAAGTCTTTATTTATTTTCTTTACGATTCTAAACACTATTTTTCTTAATTCTTGCGCTTTATAATTTCTATCATCCATCTCTCTTTTCCGCAATAAACACTTGTTTTTTTTCCCTTGTGTGGTGTTGATTAGGAGATATTAACTTTTATAAATATTTAAAAATATAGATATTCTATATTGCACCTAACCTTAAGAGGTTGCTATTTACCTCCACTCGAAATTAACACTATAAGATTTCACAGTTTTACCGACAGACATATTCTGTCAGTCTGTGATTAGAAGTTTGATGGTGATACATTTACCGATGTCTTCACCGACGGATTAAGTCCGTCAGCTTTCCTTTCATCGATGATTCCCTATTCCATCGCTATATCAGTCGGAAAAAAAAAACCATTTGCCAATGATTTTACAGATAGAATTTACTCGCCAAAAAAAATCCCGCTTGAAATCTACCGATGGATTTTGATTCCGTCGGTGATATCGTGCTTTACCGACGGCTACTTACCGTCGGTAAATCGGTCGATAGTGTATGAAATACCGACCGAATATATCCGTTGGTAAATTCATCGGTACGTGTGGCAGCTACTGTCAAATGCCGACAGCTTAATTCTGTCGGTAAAGCTGTCGGTGAGTGTTTAAAATATTGACTGATTATATCCGTATATAAATGCGTCGGTGAATGCTACTGTCAAATGCCGACAAATTAATTCTGTCGGTAAACACCTTGGTAATAGTTTTTTATAAAAAAAATTTTTTAAAAAATATTTAGAATATATAATATAAAACTATATAAATTAATGGTAAAAAAACCACTTATGCAAATAAAATTTATATTGAACATAAAAAAAATCAAAGTTAAATAATATTCATTACAAACTGAATATGTTTCAAAAAAAATATTAAATGAAGTTTTAAAGGTAAATAATATTTATTACAAATTAATATAAAGGTGGAGCTGGAGGAGGAGGAGGAGGCTGGTGGTTATACGGCCAAAAAGGATTAGGCGCACATGTTCCACTACATGTTGCCATGTTCATGACCATTTCGCGAAGCTGTTCATAAGCCGCTTTTTGTTGTTCATACTCCGCTTTTTGTTATGCTTGAGACGCTTTGATTTGTTCAGACTCTACTCTTTGTTGTGCATGAGACGTTTTGAGTTGTGCGTACTCCGCTGATAGGTGGTCGTATTTGTCGGTGAGCTGAGCTGTGTGTTGGAGAGCCGTAGTGTTGGAGAGCAAGGCCACGAACTCCTTAGATTGGGAGCTCCCAATGGTTAAAACAGTATGGGTCGACCACAACTTGTCGGCCGTAGTGTTGGAGAGCCCGTAAACCCGATTTTTATCGGGTCCACCTGACAATCCAACCTCCATCCACAAATCCGGATCGAATTCTGGATGGGTCAAAATATCATCCCCGTATCTCTCCCTCAACCGATTATTATAGGTCTCCTGAAAATAAAAAAAGTAATCATCATTTTCAATTCAATAAACATAATAACTTACAAAATAAAATGGTTGAACAAACATACCATGAAATGTTGAGCACGATTATCAACGAACTGTTTCGCCCCCTTTTGGCAGTCTTGACTCCGCATATGTGTCTCCACAAACAGTTCCATTGGGCTCGGCTCACGTCCAAGAGATGCAGCCTATAATGAAGAAAGATATATTAACAACAACTTAATTTAACGATATATTTCATTTAAATTAATCTTACCATCCATTTCGCATGAGCAGCAAACGGAACGGAGCCGCCAATGTGCGTTGTCACCCAGCCATGAATTGGCCGATTCCGGTTGCCAGCACCGGACTGTGAACATCGTGTGAACCGCTCAGACGTCATGTGCTCAAGATAGTGCGGCCATATATCTTCCACGATGTATATCAGTTTGAAATCCTTCCAAACCGCCACGTCGTTCCAGCCTTGGAGACCCCTATCTCTCGCAGTTTTTTTTGCCTTTTTTTGTGCTTCATACCAAAAATCACGCAACCTACTTCCATAGCGAGAAATTAGAAGTTGAAACATAAATTTTTCTAAAAAAATCTTGTATTGTTTTTGATGTTACCTAGTTGCCACGTGATTTTCCCACACCCTCCCTCACAACTTTGTCATGCGCTCCGTCCAAGTCGAATTTGTTACGTGTATAAATAATAAATAATTATTTCAAGTAATTATTTCGTGATTGTGGCATTTCAAGTAATTATTTCAAGTAGTAAATATTTAGGTGTTACAAAATATATCATCCATAATCTAAATTACATGAAACAAAGGGTTTTACAGGGCTTCATTTTGGTAGTTAGTCAAAATTTTCTTCTTCTTCATCATCAATTGAATTGTCATCACCTTCATTGCAATCTTCAATATGGATATCATCTTCTTCATCGACATTTGCTTGTCCGCTAGAGCTCAAAACAAAATTCAACTCCTCTACGTCAACATCAACAAGACTATCATTGAAAATATAAAAATTTGAATTTGCTTCCAATTCAATCGAAGGCACAACTCGATATGGTTCAACCAATTCACTAACTTGAAAGACTTCATCTCGCACACTTGTGTCTTCGTTCTCATCCTGAACAACCTCGACACGACCCCTTCTAATCTACCATAGTAGTCAACTTCTAACTCACTACTAGTGGATCCCTTAACAAAAACACCGTTGTTGTATGTCTTTCTTTCTTACCCGTATTCTTCAGTATGGAAAACATATCCATTGATAAAATACCCGTTGTAGCACTTACATTTTCTTTCAGGCCCCAGGCTTAGTGAAGACAATGACTTAGGCGCACTCCTTCCCATTTGATAAACCTTGTATGTAATGTACATCAATAAACAGTAAATGAACGAGAATCTTGTAATGACATGCATACGTATAGTAATTTTGCAAGTTAGAATGAGTTTGTGATATTGCTTACATGTGTTCTGAACCACATGGCAAACTGCTCATCTTATAATTGAAAGATCTGGGATTCGATCAGCTGTGAGTTATTGGAGAGCAAATATTGTCGATGTTGCCTACAAGTGATAATGAGTGTATGATATTACAATATATAATTAACGTGATATTACTAACAAAGTTTAATTAGTATAAACTTCTTGAATAAATGGTCTCGACTCATCATAGTTAAATAGAACATAATTGTATGTTTGTTTGAACTCTATTTTCGACAAATATCTTCCTCTTATGACATTTTTAGGTGTGGGTCGTCCGGTATTGGAGAATATTGACAAGTTCCCATTGGAAGGCACTTCACTGCCATCATCATGTCGTGGAAGCGATTGATTCTCGTTCTCCGGATGAGGGTTCAAATAGTACGAGATAAATATTGAGATCTCCTCAACAATATAGGCCTCACATATTGAAGCCTCAACATGCGCCTTGTTCTTAACCTTTTTCTTGAGATTAAACAAGTACCTGCATTGAATTAATCAAGTAATTATTTCAATTAAGAAAAACATAGAAAATACTTTCATACATGAATTACATTGCAACTATAATATCTAACCATTCAAATGGGTACATCCATCTATATTGAACCAGTCCTCCAGCTTTTGTCTCGAATGGTAGATGTATAAGGAGATGCTCTATTGAGTCAAAAAATGATGGAGATAATATCATCTCAAGTTTGCATAATGTCTCGATGATATTCGTTTGAAGCCTCTCAATGTGCTCAACATTCAACTTGCTGGAGCATATATCTCTGAAGAAATGATTGATCTCTGTGAGTGCATCCCATATTCCCTTTGGCAACAAATCACGAAAAGCTAATGGGATGAGTGTTTGCATAAACACGTGGCAGTCATGACTCTTCATTCCATACAATCTACAATCCTCTATATTAATCAGCCTTGATATGTTCGATGCATGTCCATCCAAAAAATGCAAACTCTTAAGCCATTTGTAGACTAGCAGTTGTGCGTTTTTCTCTAACACAAAGCTTGCTCTTGGTTTTACAACCCGTGACTCACCATAAACCAACTCCATATTTTTACGGTTACACTATAAAGCTATATCCATTCTAGCCTTGATGTTATCCTTTGTCTTCCCCTTCATATCCATAACGGTGTTGAAAATGTTCTCAAACATGTTCTTTTCGATGTGCATGACGTCCAAGTTATGGCGGAGCAGATTGATCTTCCAATAAGGAAGCTCCCAAAAGATACTTCATTTTACCCAATTATGAGTCAAACCAAACCCAGGAAACTTTTGCTTACCTGATTGAAGGCCAAACACAATGTCACCGTACTCTGATACAACATCATGCAACTCTTCACCAGAAAGACGCGGGGATGCAACATCTTTTTCAACTCTGCCAATAAAGAAATCTTTTCTGTTCTTTCTATACCTATGATTAAGTGGCAAGAAGTGACGGTGCGATAAAAAAAGAAGCTTTACCTCTGTTTGCTAGCGTGAATGCCTTGTTGTTTTCCATGCAGTATGGACATGCGAGTTTCCCATACGTGCTCCAACCAGAAAGCATTCCATAAGCTGGAAAATCATTGATAGTCCACATCAAAGCCGCCCTCATAAGGAAATTTTGTTTGCTTGATATATCATAAGTCAGAGCTCTGGAGGACCACAACTGCGCCAACTCATCAATCATCGGTCGAAGACAAACATCTATATTCCGCCCCGGGCTGCTTGGACCAGGTATGACAGTAGATAAAAACATGAACTCTAGCCTCATACACATTCCCGGTGGCAAGTTATAAACTGTGAGTATGACCGGCCAACAAGAATAAGGAGCAGCAAATGACTCAAATGGGTTGAAACCGTCTGCATACAACCTAAGATGCACGTTCCTTGATTCAGCTGAAAAGTAAGGATGCACACTGTTAAAGAGTTTTTACGCTTCGCCGTTAGAAGGATGCACCATCACTCCATCAACCGCATAATGTGTCTGGTGCCATGTCATGTGCTCAGCAGTCCTTGGTGACATGAATAACCTCTGCAGTCTAGGTGTGATCGGGAAGTATCTAAGTTTTTTATATGCCATTAGAGTCTTTCCCCTGCCAGTTTTGGGTTTGTAACGGGAATGCCCGCATGTCATGCACTCGGTCATCTCAGCATTTTCAAGGTAGTATAACATGTAGAAGTTAGGGCACATGTCAATTTTTTGGTATCCTAAATCGAGGGGTTTCATCATGGATTTCGCAGTATAGAAGTTCTCTTTTCATCTTTTCCGGGTAAAATGCTTCTCGCCCATTCAATAATCTTGTTCATACCCGCCCCCCACCTCAACCTGTGATCTGACTTTGATGGCGAACACCTGTGCTACGGCCGATAATTTACTGTGGTTCGTGCAGCTATCCCATAATAGTTCGTCAGAATCTTTCAACAAATAAAAAAACCTAGCTGCATCTGCATTAGGTTCTTCTTCTATGATTGGACATTGACTGACATTACCTTGATTCATTCTCATTGCATTCATAACCATATTTCTGTAAGGATTAGTGTTGTCATTTGTCGCTTCATGCATGTTGCTAGCACTAGAAGTAGACCTAACCACCGTTTCTTCCATTCTCCTCTTACTAACAAATACTTCTCCATGTGTATACCAACACTGGTAATTCTCCATAAACCCTTTGTGTAGAAGATGCATCATTACAACATCTGGATGCAGATACTTTTTATTTTGACACTTCCTGCATGGACACCTAATACCGCCTCTAGTAAAATTTATGGGAATAGATGTTACGAAATTAATAAAACTTCAACCCTGTATAATAATCCATCCTCCGCAATCCTTGGGGTGAATCTCGATACATCCATGAACGATCATCCATGACTTATATCGAACCTCTATAAAATTATGATGACATCATGTATTAATTAACTAAGTTAGGTAAATAAACTTGAAAAATATTACTTTACCTCGAGATTATCCAACAAACCAATCACAACTTCTCATAAATATTAAATATTCATTATCATTTATCAACGTCCATACAAATTAAAATATATAAATTTATAAAAATTACCACTCCGCAATACCATTGATAAAACTTTAAACGGACCCATTAAGCAAGCTATTAATTATTTCAAAACAAGCACATGTACTCGATAGTTCCAAAAAGTTTTAACAATTTACAAACAAATATAATCTTATAAAATCTAAAACAAACCATAACAGGTATAGAATTATACATTCATATACTACAAATTTGTTTGAGAAATAACAATAAAACATGTACATCTACTAACAAAATACATATACTAAAAAATCAATAAAATTGACATTTAATTAAATGTTAAAATTTAAAAAGATAGAATTACTTACAAAAATTGATAAAATTCGTTGGTAAATCAGAACATGGATGCTGTGACCACAAAACTTCAAGAAATATAACTTGTTGTGCTGATATGAGGGAGATTTTTGTTTGGGGGGAGGGGAGGCTGGTTGTTTGTAGATGGGGAGAGTTGGGATTAGGAGGAAGAAGGAGAAATAGGGGAGGAGAGGGTCGGCAGAGCTGATATATATTAACTTTTTCCGACGATTTCACCGATGGAAACTACGTCGGTGATTCTAACGGAAACATCAACACGTCACTGTACGGATCTGCCATTTCAAATCCCTCGGTGATTTCGTCGGCAATTTAAACGGCGAACCAGTCAAGTCACTGTACAGGCTGTCGTTTTGAATCCGTCGGTCATGCCGTCGGAAAAAATAACCTGCTAAAACCTCAACGTCAGCGAC
The DNA here is from genome assembly GCA_015852605.2 of Populus deltoides. NCBI lineage: Eukaryota > Viridiplantae > Streptophyta > Magnoliopsida > Malpighiales > Salicaceae > Populus > Populus deltoides. Next base: position 10,769,206 of record CM027570.2, read on the forward strand.
TCATCTTTTTTTAAAAATTCAGAAACTTTTCCGTCTGTAATTCAATCGGTAACTACTGACGAAAACTTTCCGTCGGTAGTTACTGACTGAATTACAAACGGAAAAGTGTCCGTCTGTAATGTCGACCTTAAATTACCGATAAAAATATTCCGTCAGTAAATCCGTTGCTATTTAGCGAATTTCTGGTAGTGTAAATTTTTAGTGTACAGTTTCTTGAAAAGTAAAAATAATTAATGGGTAGCATAATTAATGAAAATATTATCGGATAAATAACACCACCATAAGAGATTTAAGTGTTTTGAGTAGAATCAAATATAATATGATACCAAAGCTTCAAAAAATCCAAGCTACATAATAAACTTTTTTAAAAAAAAAAAAAAGATTGCAAACGAGGGAGTGTTAAAACGACAAATCTCACTTCGATTACATAAAATAGAATATTAACATATAACATTGAAAATTAATGAACGACCCACGATGAGATTTAAGTTTTATGGGATAGAACCTAAACCCAACTATTTACATTTAATATGATATTAATGTCTTTAATTAACGACCTAACAAAGATCTTAGAGAAGTTAAAATAATATAAATGATATAAAATTAATATATTAATTGTTGGAAAATTCTAAATTAGGAATAACCGGTTGTTATGATATAAAAGATTAAAAAAAAAACCTCACTAATCGTAATTAACAAAATATTTAAGCTTAAACCAACCTAGCTCCATGTAATTGCAAAGAAATATTTAAGCAGTCTCCTTAGTGCAATGGTATCGAAGAGAAACCTTTGATAGATCCGCAGACGTGACGTGATTATTAGCAAATCAACTATCACATCACATATTTATGCCACATTTTTTTTTTTTAATAAAGATCATCATCATCATCACATATGAACCTATTGATACGCTGCACATGGACATTATATCACCGCAGACCAAATCGCCTTCCACGATTTATTTTTATATATATATTTTTAAAAAAATTATTATTTTATTTTTTATTTTAAATTAATATTTTTTATGTTTTTATATTATTTTGATAAATTAATATTAAAAATAATTTTAAAAAATAAAAAATATTATTTTAAAATATTTTAAAATAAAAAATACTTTAAAAATTAATCATTATTATATTCTTGAATAATCCTGTAAGGACTATCAAAGATGTATCTGTCTCCGGTGTACTGTTTGGAAATTTCTTTTTTGAAGGGTTGAATAAGTTAGGCTTTAAAATATATTTTTTATTTTTAATATTAATATATTAAAATCATTTAAAAAACTAAAAAAATTAATTTTAAGAACATTTAGGACACGTTTGGGAACGAGCTGCGAACGCGTTCTCAAAAAATTTGAATTTATTTTTACTAAAATTTAATATAGTTTGTATGCTTTGGATCGTTTTGATATGCTGATGTCAAAAATAATTTTTAAAAAATAAAAAAATATCATTAATATATATTTTAACATGAAAAATTATTTAAAAAACATCCATGACCACACTACCAAACATACTCTTAGTATTACAACGGCAAACAAGCACTCACGTAATACTTTGGTCATTCAAAACTATGATGCGTGTTGCCCTTGTTTTGGGGATGTAAATAACCAGTTACGTGATTCTCTTGTTCTGTATTTCGAAAGAGCAAATCCGTGATGGCCTTATTGAATGAACGGACCTGATTGACTTTATTTTCTTGGTCGTCACATTAGGTGTTCGAAAGGGAGAGGACGCCCTTTTTCTTTCGCCTTTATTTTCTTATAATTGAGAAATCAATTCACATGTCAGGTTACATTAAAGAGTCAAGGATTGTTGTAAGTGAAGGATTTTTTATTGGATGTTATATTTTTATTGAAACCTTCGATATTATATTAAATAATGATATCAAATTAATTCTTACAATTATTATATAAAATTTCATAAACTTTACATGTTCATTGTTATCTTATGTTATTTATTTTAATTAAAAAAAACTTGACATTAAACTTTAAATTCATATTTGTTTTACTATTAAGATTTTAATATTATATTAAGATTGGATTCACGAAAACACTTAAGGGTTGTGATGTGATTCATTCTCAATAATTATTATTATTATTAGTGTATAAATATATAAAAAAACTTGAAAATATAATTTTGAGCAGATATAATTTCCGTAAATTTTATTATTAAGCACACCCTCCTGTGGATTCTTGACTTGGTATATAATTAAAACATATTTTTTTGGAATTAATGAGTACGGAATTCATACGCACTAAAATAATTAATAAGAAGGTTTGAGGCCAGTGGCCCTGTTTGAAGATGGAACCATCAAAGTGGCTGTAGATTTATGAATAGACTGTAGGGATGTGATTAGAAGTATTTTTAAAAAATTATTTTTTATATTAATATTTAAAAATATTAATTTAAAATAAAAAAATAATATTTTTGAGAAACGACAAACATGTGGTTGGTAAAACTGAAGTGGAAGTAGTCACTGAAAGCATGGTCCACTGGGCGATGGTCAATCAATTCACGGAACTCATCAAACACTTAAATCAAATTTCAGTTTGAACTTTCGCACCGTGTTTGATTTCAGCCAACGCACCAATCTGTCCACGGTGGACCGTAGTTATCCCGTGTCGAGCGGGTTTCTTTCATCGCTTGCATCGAGCCGGTTTGATCATGACGTGTCGTCATCCACCCGGCACTTCCTCGTCATCTTCTTCTTTTTTTTTCTTTGATATAGGATAGGTTTCATGAATCTTAATCACTTTATCAATTATGACACGACAAATATAATAATACAAACATAAATAATATAAAATATAAATACGTACCAATGATTTTTTTAATGTATTAAAATAATATTTTAAAATTTATTTTATATAAGCACATTCAAATGAAATGATTATAAAATTAATGATTTTTTCCTTTTTCATGTTTTCTTACCGAACCAAACGACTAAAATCATAGATTAAACATAAACAAGTAACTAGAAAAACTTCACAGAAGGGCAGCACTTTCGAATTAAACAATAATAAATGGAAGACTTTTAGCTGTTTTGGTAAGAACCCAGCTGTCACGACAAGAATTCAAAGGCAGAATTGATATTTTGGACTGTATTAGCAATTGGATATTCGTTATCCCGCATTTAAATGCCTAGACGACAATCCAGTCCATAATTATTATTTTTTTGGCATTTAGAAAAAAAACTGTCGTCGCATAGCAAGTGTCTGTGTAGAGGATAACCATATTAATTACGATCACCAGTGGATGCACAGGCTGACAGCGACGTTAGTGGTGCACGAGAATGCATACAGCATTTTCGTCACATGCTATATTAGACTGGAAGAAGGACAATGATGGCAACTAGTTATCTTCAAGTTGTCAATTCTAATTTGGCAAGTGTATTGATTTATTAATTGAAATGAAATATTTTAGATTTTGTTTGTTACGTTTTCGTGGTTATAATTTATAAAAATTATTTTATAAAAAATATTTTTAGTTGTGATTAATTTGATATTTTTATATATTTAATTAAAATTATGAGTAAAATTGAAATTAAATAAAAAATAATTTAATATATTTAATTAAAAATACTTTTTAAATTAAGATTATAAAATAAATAAAAATATATATATTAATATTAACGGTTTTAAATTTAAATATTATAGATTTAACTATTACTATTACATCATGAAATAAATAATACTTTATATAAAATATTTTTTATTGTTCTATTAAATTATCTACAATTCCATTACGTATAAAATTCATCCGACAAGAACTATAGTTTTCATGATTTTTTGAGCATGCAATAAAATTAGGTAAAATATTATCAGGAATAATATTGAGATTACAGTATGAAATAAATTTAATTCACTTTAAATTAGGTTTTTTTTAAATAAAAAACAATGTTCACGTGAACTATGCAAGTGAAATCAACTCACTACACTGATTTAAAAACTGTTCAAATTCACTGCACATAGCATAGAGCTACTTCCATTTTTTCTGTGTTTTAAACGCAATATGTAGTGGACCCCACCAAAATTTAACTGTGTTTTTGTGTTTACCAAACAATTGTTTGGCTGTGGTTGCTTCAAACGCAGAAGCAACCACGCAACCAAACGAACTCAGTTTTGGAGTGTTTTGGCCTATCTTTTCAGGGTTGTATTATTTATGTATATATAATTTAACAAATATAATTTAAATTTAAGATAAATAAATTACAAATTATGTAATACAAATACAATATCAAACAAATATAATTTTAAAATTTAAAATATTCTTAAATAGTGAAAATTAAATAGAATTTTAACTTAAAGTAACTCAACTTAAATAAAATATCAAAATATTATAAAAGTAAAATATTTTAACACAAAATAACATAAAATCAAATATCATCTCTACAATTTTATTGTTCTATTAAATTTTTTACAATACAATCACAAATATAATCTATATAAAAAAGCTTTTAGTTTTCATAGGGTTCTGAACATATAAAAATAACTTTTCAAAAACTAAGTTAAAAACTTATTTATTGGTGGGGTACGAAAATAAAAATTAAATTTTATTTTGTAATAAATCAAGATAAAATCATAGTTAAATAAAAAAATAAATATAAACATATAACCAAAGGGGCATAACTATTTTATTGCGTGGGTAACTTGTAAAATAAGTTGTTAGTTATTATGTTATAGATATGATAGCATCGTACTAGTCATTAATGAGACATGTAGACGCTCGTACTAACAATTTATGTTCCCTCCTCCACAACAAAGAAGCGGGTGTCCAATCGTGTGATTTGTTTCGTCCCCATTCAGGGTTCGATTCTTTATGTGCACCCTGTCACTCCCGCGGTGCCTTACCTGCTCACTGGGCTTGCAGGATGTTCAGTGAGTCGTGGGGAATAATCGTGGTACGCGTAAGCTGGCCCGGACACCCCACGCTAATAAAAAAAAAAAAAGCGGGTGTCCAACTCGTACTACAAGTACGTGGTCGCATAATGTCAAACAAATAAAGAATGTGCCCGTAAATTCTCAATAGAGAATTAGGTGTGAGCAGTGTAAGACTAGTAAATGGTTGCCATACTAGTAAGGGGTGCGTGCTCTCATAAATTCTGCAAATTGGGTGTGCAAGGTGTTATTTATTTTTAACTGAGGTTTATATCAATATTTTTTCATACCATTCTTTCTTTTTCTAACTTATTGACCATGTATTTAAACTTATTTTTAATTTTATTTATTTACTATTTATTTTATTTTTAAATTTTCAGGGTTTACAATTTGGATTGATTTTCAGTTCCATTTGATTATGAAATCTAAATAATAAAATTAAGTGGCAAATAGAAGGTAATCTTTCAAAATTTTCAAGTTCTTTAGGATAATAGATCTTAACAATTGAGCCCACATGTTATTTTCTATCCAACGTGCGACATTCTTGTACAACTTTTCTATAATCTAATTGATCTAAAATTTTAATTTGATATAAAAAACTGTGTTAGGAGAGTCCTTGTAAGATTTCAACATGATCCAATGGTCATATTGAGAATTATACTCGATAGTGTAAAACCGGTTGATAGATGATTTTATACAAAAATCTAAATTTTCTTGTGTTATCTTTGCATGGATTGTATCAGTTATTACAATAAATTCTTGGGACCATTTTCTTACTCCAAAATAAATTTATTTTATCTTTTCATCGTTTAGTTCATTTTCAAATTTAATACAATTTCATGGTAATGCTATTGATTTTCAACCGGGATTTACAATAACACTTTTTCATACCATTATTCCCTTTTCTTATATATTGATCACATATTTAAACTTATTGTACCTTTTATTTTATTTTTAAATTCCTAGAGGTTTAAAGTTTAGATTGATTTTCAGTTACAAGTATAAAATCTAAAATATAAAATTTATGGTGTGATTGTTTTTTTACCTCAAAACCGAACAAATTAAAAATAATCACACCTAGTTTTAATGATTTATGTTATGTATCTAGGTATAAACTTGATTTTCACAAGCACACGTGATTGAATTTTAACCTTTTTTTAGTAATATTTGCTCTATGGAAATAGAAGTAAAACGACGTTGCCTTTTCAAAAAAACGATTTTACGAAAAGAAAAAAGCAGATTTTTTTTGGGAATAAGACATATAGTTCACTTTTGAAAGAAAAAGAAAAAAAAAACAAAAAAACCTCTAATATAGTACTGCCTTGCGTTTTTGTACTAATTATACTGTATATCATGTTGTAGTACAGGCTAGAGGTGTAGAAAATTGGCTATTTATCTGTCCATTGCAATGAGAATTTTATAAAATTTGCCAATCGAAACACCTCCTCTTTGTCAATCGAAACACCTCCTCGTCCACCGCCGCATTAGGAAACCCACCTACGATGATCAAGCGCGGCGTCAGTGTGAAAAAGGGAGAGATCTTCCAATTTCTCATAAGATCATTCACGAGGTGGGAAGTAGCTTTCGGGGTCTTGCACTCTTATTCCTCTTCTTCTTGCTTTTATTATTATTTTTTCCTTCACGGTGTTGCTGGGTTTTTAATTCAAGTAACGGTTCCATGAAATGTAATGCATTCTCCATGCTCAAAGGCAAAGTATAAATTAATAACACCATATTTTTATATTTGCATTTGAAAATATAAAAATACATATTTTAAGATGGATAATATATATATATATATTGTTCTCTTTTCTCCTTTTCTTTTCCACCCCATATCTTTTGTCCTTCTCCTTCATCGGATAAGAATGAGAGAGGTTTTTTTTTATTATTATTATTTTATTTTATTGAATAGAGAAAGCAAGTTATTTCTTCCGACCTTTAACTAGGCGTCACAAATCTACTGAAGTCTTTAAAGAAAACAATGGGATAGGGCCCATTAATTGAACTTGTGATAGAAGAGAAAAATTGAAACTCACCAAAGAGAAGAAAACAAGAAAAAGCATGAACATGGATTTCAAGCCGCCTCTAGGATACTGAAAAGAAAAAAGAGAGAGAAAAATTATTTTAATCACCTATAGTTTTAATTAAACAAACACGCTACTAATAAAAATTATTTTGGTAAAAAACATGAGTAAAAAAAGAATAACTAACTTACTTAATATATATATATATATATATATATATTTCCATACAAATATCTATTTAAAATTATAAAATAATTAAATAAAAATAAACCTCATGAAATATTTCAAGACATCAAGGATAAAAAACTATTTTACTCCTGATAATGTGTCATAGTATAGTAAAGGTAAATACATTGAGGCTAAGGATGATTATAAATTTAACGGGGAAGATACATTTTCTCCCCCTCCTTTTCTTTTCCATCCCATAACTTTTATCCTTTACTTTTTGTTTGTCCATATAGGCCTAGTCATATAAGACATAAGGTAACTTGGTAATTTTAATTTGAAAACTAGTTTAAGCTGGTTTATAAAAATAAATTAGAGTTTTTAAAAAATCATATTTATTTTTCATTTTAAAAAATCTAAAATAATAATGTTTTAATTAAAAAAATATTTAAGTTAATAAGATTAACCTACTTGATATAAAGGAAATCACTACAGATCAAACACATGATTCCTTGCCTCTGCACAGAATCATGAAACTGTCATAGAAGTCTAATATCAAGTCTGTAACAGTAAACAATCCTTAATGTAAATGTTAGGTGTAATCTTAGCTTTGTTTCTAAATTCAAACCTGCAATCCTGTGTATATATATATGTTAACAATTGTATTGTTTAGTGGGTGGAAAAATATTATTATGAAGATTATCAATTGCTTTACAAATCTCTAAAGTATTCAACTTTTATCATGGTATCAGAGCAAGAAATCTCTAACGAGAACTCGATCCCTCACACCCATAACCCAATCTTAACTCCACCATCTCCAACTGAAATACCTCTAATTGCTCTCAACATCACATTTCAGATAAATGATAAACTTACTCCCTCTACATTTCTTCAATAGCGTGCCTAATTTGAAGCTTTGCTCATTGGGTATGATCTCCTTGATTATGTTACTGGAGAAAAAGTCTGCCCCATACCCACTAGTGCATCAATCTGTGGTGTCCAACAAACTCATTGGATAAGGCAAGATAAGCTTATCCTCAGTTCCATTCTGGCATCTACATCTACTGTCATCACACCTCTCATCTCTATAGCCAAAACATCAAAGGAAGCATGACATAAATTACATACACTGTACGCAAGCAAGTCCAGAACCAGAGCAATGCAACTCAAGGAAGAACTCACTATGATAAAGAAGGGCAACTAGTCAATTCAAGCGTACCTCCACTCTGTAAAATCTTTGGCAGATGAAATCTCCCTTATAGATCACCCAATCTTTGAAGATGTTCTTACACTTTACATCCTCAACGGCCTGGGAACTGATTTATGTGAAATTGCAGGTCACATTCCTGCACGAGAACGACCATTCACATTTGAGGAACTTCATGATCTCCTTATCAGTCATGATGTATACCTTCGTCACCTTAAAGCCTCCTCTCATCAACTAATTGCCTCTGCCAATTACACATACAAAAGGCCCTTATGGTAAAGACAATTCTTTCTTTAAAACTCCCACAAAGCCACACTTATTTGACAGGTCATATACACAAAGGAACAAGGCTCCAACTCATTATCGCAACACTGAAAATCAAAGAGACAACAACAAAAATCATGGCCCACGTCGCTTTCCCCCCAAATGCCAACTATGTGACCGCATGGGCCATACTGCAAAACATTGCAGTCGCATTCAATATAACACACCAACAACAAATTGCACTTCCACCTCATCAGCACAGGACACAAAGTGGCTTATAGACTCAGCAGCGTCTCATAATATTATCGGTGATCTTGCTAATCTATCTATTCACTCTGAATACGATGGTACTGACGAAGTTATCATTGGTGATGGTTCAGGTTTGCCTGTCTCTCATATTAGCTCCCTACTTCTTCACTCTCCTAACCGTACTTTTCATTTAAATGATACTCTTTGTGTTCCCAATATATAAAAAATCTTATATCTGATCACCAATTTACTCTTCAAAATCATGTTTTTGTTGAGCTTCACCCCTCTTTTTTTCTTGTTAAGGATCAAATCACGAGAGCGGTTCTATTCCGAGGAGTGTGTGAAAATGGTGTATACACCCTTTCGAAGTCAATGGTGAAGTCTTCTCCTATAATAGTTGCCAATATGCATGAAAGAATCTCCATTGACGGGTGACACAAATGTCTTGGGCATCCATCTCATAAAATGGTCACTCACCTTATCAACTCATTTTCCCTTCCCACAATAAAAATAATCTTTCTCTTTGTTCATCATGTTCTATTAATAAAGCTCACAGACAACCATTTTGTCAAAATAGTCTCTCCAGTCATGCTTATCTTGACTTAATTTATACTGATGTGTGGGGTCCCTCCAGTACAACTGGTATCACTGGGGCCCGTTACTATCTCATTTTTGTTGACCATTTCATGAAGTATATTTGGTTTTACCTTATGAAAACAAAATTAAGTGTTCACACAATATTTCCTCAGTTCAAAAATCTTGTTGAAAATCGGTTCCAATTAAAAATCAAATCTGTCTATTTAGATAATGGTGGTGAATTTGTTGCCTTGAAACATTATTTTACAACCAATGGAATTAGCCATTACACCACAGCCCCTCATACATCGCAACAAAATGGTGTTTCTGAGCGATGCCATCGTCACTTAGTAGAAACCGGTCTTACACTAATGATGCCTCCCTCCCGCTACAGTATTGGCCCTATGCTTTTTACACTACCGCAACCTCATTAACCGTCAGCCCACACCTCTCCTTCACCATAAATCGCCGTTTGAAATCTTATTTACACAGCCTCTAAATTATCACAAGGTAAAAAAATTTGGTTGTCTTTGTTTCCCTCTCACCTGGCCATATAACACAAACAAGTTACAACTAAAATCTATTCCCTGTATTTTTGTTGGCTACTCCTTAACTCAAAATGCCTATAACTGTCTTGATCCCTTGACAACAGATTATACCACTTCTGCCATGTTCTCTTTAATGAAACAAAAATGGTCTCTTTTCCAGCCAAATATCCATCTCTCGCCCGACAAGTGCCTCCTCTGTCTATGGCGATTCATCATCACCTCCTGAGCCTCCACCAATGACTTCAGCAAAGGCACCTATTCTAACCTCCTACTCAGGTAATGAATCTCCCTATTTTTTCTTTAATTCCCGTGATCTCACATCTACATCTTCACCTCCAGAATACTCTGTTTTCAATAATCTTATGCCATCCCCATCTCCGCTGCATGTTCCTTGTCACCCATCCTCATCAGTCCTCTATGCTGTCCCCCTCCTTATCCCATCATTTCCCAAACCCTGCACCCACCCGTACTCACTCAATGGTCACCAGATCAATGAATAATATCTATAAACCCAAACAGGTTCACACCACCACAAAACACCCCTTTCCTAACACTGCAGAACCAACTTGTATGGGACAGGCTCTACGTTAGCCACATTGGAGGATAGCAATGTCTGAGAAACTCACAATTCTTATGAGACATGGTACATGGGAACCGGTATAGCCACCTCTTAACTACAAACCTGTGGGGTGTAAATGGGTCTATCGGGTCAAACAAAAATCTGATGGTTCTATATCTCGTTTTAAAGCGCGTCTAGTTGCAAAAGGATATGATCAACGACCTGGATTAGACTACAGTGAAACATTCAGCCCTGTTGTAAAACCTGCCACCATCAGAACAGTCCTCACCGTGGCTGTCATGAAAGGCTGGTCATTAAAGCAACTAGATGTAAATAATGCTTTTCTGCATGGGAAATTGCATGAGACCGTGTACATAACATAGCCATCAGGGTTCCAAGATGCTACTAATCCACATCATGTTTGCAAGTTAAACAAGGCAATTTATGGACTTAAACAGGCTCTTCGTGCCTGGTACCCTGCTCTGAAACTAGCCCTTATGCATCTGGGATTTTAAAATTCAAAAGCTGATACTTCATTATTCATCTATCACAGTGAAGCTGTTTTGTGTTATCTGTTGGTCTATGTGGATGATATTGTCATCATTGTCAATACTTCATCATTTCTAACTCGTGTAATTCATAAGCTTGGCATTCAATTCTCCTTAAAGGATATGGGCACTCTTAATTACTTTTCTGGGATTGGATGCCATACCAACAACAACTAGGTTGTTTCTATCTTAACACAAATACATACGAGATCTTCTCTCCAAAACCAACATGTAGGGTGCTAAAGATGTATCCTTTCCTATCTCCACTTTGGTACAACTAAAGCTCAATGATGGAACAACTCACTGCAATAACACTGAATTTTGAAGTATCATCGGTGGTTTACAATATATGTCCCTTACCCGTCCTGATATTTGCTTCGCTGTTAATAAGTTGTCACAGTTTATGCATCAACCCACAGTCACTCACTAAGCAGTTGCAAAACATCTGCTCTATTGTCTGAAAAAAAAACAATTTTCCTTGGCATTCACATTAATCGCCATTCATCATTTGCTGTTAACACCTTTGTTGATGTTGACCGGGCTGTAAATTATGATGATCGCACTTCAACTTCGGCTTACATTACTTTTCTTGGGTCAAATCCCATCTCTTGGAGCTCAAAAAACAACGCGTCGTCACCCGATCATCAATTGATGATAAGTATCGTTCTCTCGCCACTGTTACGTCTGAAACTATATGGTTGCTGCCCCTGTTCAAAGAACGTTTTCTACCAATCAACGCTCCACCACGACTGCTATGTGATAACCTGGGAGCCACACACCTCAGTTTTAATCCAGTTCAGCATTCACGGATGAAACATATACAGATTGACCTCCACTTTGTACGCGATATGGTTCAGAAGAAGATTCTTAATATCCATCATGTCAATACTCACGATCAGCTAGCAGATCTGTTAACCAAGCCTTTTTCACGCTAACGTCTGCATTATCTACTGCTCAAAATTGGCTTAGCTGATGGCTCATCCATCTTGCGGGAGCGTATAAAGGAAATCACCACAGATCAAGCACATGATTCCTTGCCTCCTGCACAGAATCATGAAAACCGTCATACAAGCCTAATATCAAGCCTGTAACAGTAAACAATCCTAAGTGTAAATGCAGTGTATATGCTGGGCGTAATCTTAACTTTGTTTCTAAATTCAAACCTGCAATCCTGTGTATATATATGTTAACAATTGTATTGTTTAGTGGCTGGAAAAATATTATTCTGAAGATTATCAATAGCGTCACAAATCTCTAAAGTATTCAACTTTTATCACTTGAATTTTGAACAAGGTGATTTAATTCAGGTCGTATACATCTACTTTATTGAACAAGATGGATGCTTAATTCAGGTCTTATATTTCTATACAGGCTCATCTAGCCCAACGCGCAGCCAGGCACATAAAAGTTTAGAGGAAGATGGATTTTTTTATAAAGAAAAGAAACCACAAATGATTTCTTTTGAACTTCTTTTTTTAATTTTCTGGGGAGGGGGGACCAAATCTAAGAAATCATTATCGTATCTAAATTGAAAGAAAAGAGAGAAAACTCACTGAATACTAACATAGAAATAGAAAAAAGGATTAAGGAAAAGAAAAGAAAAGAAAAGAAAATGGTAGCATAGCCCCCCTCATCATCATGATCAATCAGCAACAAACTCAATCTTGACACTATCAATGGCAACAAGATCACCACCAGATTTGTCTAATCCACCAGGTGAATCAAGTTCATCGTTGGCGAGGACATCGATGAACTTGATTATAGTTTAGTTATTTTTTTTTTACTTTGCCTATGCTTTTTTAAAATTATAGTTACATTATAGGTCAAAATAATTTCTCAAATAAAATAAAAAGACCAAATTATCCTTGTATATTACATATAAAAACACCCAAGAACATATAAAAAATTATCTCTTTTCAAACACAATCTCTCTCTCTCTCTCTCTCTCTCTATTCCAACATAATCTCTCTTATCATGGGTTTGCAAAACATCACCAATTTTAGAGATCCACTTCCACATGGCCCATTACACTCTCATAGTTAAAATTGAAATGCTTGTAACAAGCACTTCCTCTCCTAACGAAGCGCTGTTCTAAAAAATTGATCCCATCCATCACCTTTTTCTTTCTCTCTTCAGGTCCAAGACTCATTTAGTTATGTCATTAATTTGTAGTTTATTTTATAAGAGTATGGTCAGGTTCTTTGATAAAGATTTTTGCTTTCAAGATTTTGAAGACGTGGCATGATTAAAGAGGTTATTGTTAAGATAGAAGGTATGCTTCAAGCAATTATTGAAAAATTAGGGTTAGAGTTAGGATTTAGAAATTAGAGATAATGGCCAGTACAAATTTCTTAAATACATGGGTACACACTTGATCACTCTTAGTATAAATTGATTTGATATATGGATACTAATGGCCCATCCATTATTGTGACACCACATGAGCTTTTGTCACTACTGTAAAGTTCAAAACAACATAAAAACCACTTTAAAAAATTAGTTATTGATTAAAAAATGGTGGGTTTGTGTTTTTTTAGATGGGTTCTTATGTTTTTTTAAGGATTTGGAAAAGGATTGGAATTTATGGCGGGTTTAAATTATTTGTGTTGTAATTTTATCTATATTGAGTCATGATTCTACTTCCTAATAGAACTGTTATAATTATTTTTACACATAAGGTTGTAATTCTTGGGTTTTGTTGGTAAGGGCTTTGTTTTGTCATCTTAAATTCTTAATTAATTGTTTCTTCTTTGAATTTAGTATCTATGAGATTTGATTTGGAGTCTTAAAGAATTGGTGTTTTTTATTTTCTTTTTTAAGATTGTAAACTAAAGGAATTTTTCCCTTTTATCAGTTGTCCGAGACTTGTAAATTTATAGTGTTTTGATGTGAATTGGTGGTCAGGATGAGCATTTTTGATAGATCGAATGTCTAAAGAAAATATTTTTCCCTTTTTAACAAGAAGAGCTCAAAACTCTACTATCTCTTACAATAAATATTGAAATGAGAGTGTTGTGGAAGTTGTTTATCTTCTAGTAAGGGTGATAACACAAGTTCAATTGTTATTTGCTCTGCATAGTAGAAGGATGTTAGGTGGCTGGTGTAGTTGTGCATGTGTTATTACAAAAGGATGTAAGGTAGCTTTTATATTGGGCTACATTGATATCTATAAAGGTGTAGATAAGAGAGATGATAGATGTAAGGTGATTGTTATGGCTAGAAGAAAACAAGAGAAGAGATGGAGCTAGGGTAAGATTTTCAACAGGTAGTTATTTTTTAAAACAAAATTGTGGTAATTTATTAATTTTAACATTTCAAGAGCTTTTTAATCATTAAATAAAATATAATAACAATCTTGTAAACAATTTAATGTTTTTTGTTGATCTATTTTTGCGTGCGGTGAAGTTTTAGGAACTTCGAAATGTAAATCATATTTTTTTAAAAAATAGAGGCAAAGAGAAAAGATGACTAAACTACAAATGGGTCAAGTTAATTTTCCCAAATTTTTTTGACCAATTAATATTTTCAATAATCATTAGGCTGCTAGAAAATTACAAGACTATAGCTTTGGTCGCGCAAATCTAAATCTTTCATTTTCCCCTCCAAACATCAAAACATTATGCTAACAACCTCTATAAACTTATTTTCAATCTCAAAATACATCTAAATTAGCCCAACCAAAAAAAAATCTTTATATTATTGAATTCTTGATTTTCTTTCTTCTGCTATGTTAAGGCTTTTTATCACCATCAAATAAATCTCCTTGTCAATCGAACACATAAAAACCAAGTTTAACAATTTTGAGGTTGGAAAATACCTTATTTGGAGTATTTTCCTCTCCTTTGTTTTCTCTTTCAAACAGCTTAGAATTAAAAACATCATTAGAATGAAATATTGTTACTTAAATGCAAATATTATTAAAATTCAAAACTTAATTGCAAATATAAACTAGAGCTACATAGAAAACTTAAATTTTAGTCTTGGATTGGTTTTTTTTTTTTTTTGTAGGTTTGTGCTATTTCTAGTTAAAGATTTAAAATTTTGTTATTTTTAGGGTTGTGTAGTTGGTGGTATCAACAAATTAGGAATTGAATAAGAGGATTCCTTTGTTTCATCTATTGCCGAGGATTTTCTGTTGTGTTCTTCATACTCAGTTGCTTTGCCAGTTTTCGGGGACATTGCAAGCTGGCTGGACCACGCACTTTTCTCAATGACCCAAGTGTAAAAAAGAGAGACATCTTCCAATTTCTCATAGAAGGTACCTTTTGGGGTCGGGAGACATCTGCCGCATTGGTAATTCATTTATTTGAGATCTGATATGGGTTTGTTTATGATAAAATTTAGTTTTTTTTTTCTTTCAAAACCATATTGTTTTTGGTTTATGTATCATTTAAAAAAAAGTCTAAAATGACAATTATTTTTTACCATACGGGTCTAGTTATTTTTGTTCATCAACTTCTGGCAACAAATCTAAGAAACCATTGTACGTAGTATCTAAATTGAAATACGGTCCATTAGTTGAAAGAAAAAAGAGAGAACTCACTGAATACTAACATAGAAGGAGAAAAAACAAGAAAAGGCAAAAGGAAAAAAAGAAAAGAAAAGAAAAGAAAATGTTAGCATATGTCCTCTCATCACCATGATCAGTCAGAGACAAACTCAATCTTGACATTAGCAACAGTAACAGAATCACCACCAGTCCGAGGCACTAAAGTAACCAGAAGGGTATCATCTCCTTCAGCTTCCAGATCTTCCAACAATCCTGTAATCCCCAATACCATAGTTGTCTTTGATTTTTTTGCATGCTTGTGAGGCACATTGACGAAACTTCCTGCAAACTCGGACTTGTCTGGTCCACCAGGTGAATCAGGTTCATCGTTGACGAGGACATCGAACTTAATTAATTGATTTTCTTCATACTCAATCCCTTCAATAACTAAAACTTCATCTTCATCTTCTTTCTCCCTCGCGCTTCTTGATTTCTTTGGCCTGGAAACCTCCACACTTATGACTTTATCCAAGACAACAGGGAAAGCACTAAT
This sequence comes from Populus deltoides, assembly GCA_015852605.2. Taxonomy (NCBI): domain Eukaryota; kingdom Viridiplantae; phylum Streptophyta; class Magnoliopsida; order Malpighiales; family Salicaceae; genus Populus; species Populus deltoides. Next base: position 10,785,267 of record CM027570.2, read on the forward strand.
TGGTGTTAATACAACGCTTTTTTTAGCTGAACGACGTGATTTTTCCTGCCTTGTAAATTTTGGTGTTGCTCTAGCTTTCAGCCAAGGAATAGGAACATCTTGAAAGCCATATCTTAGCTTCTTGGTGTCAAGAGTATCTTTAACCTTTACTCGAACCAGCTCTTTATTCTCATTCCAGAAAAGAAACTCTGAATTAAGCCAATCAGGATCCTTGAAATCCTTTCGCTTGCCTCCTGGTATTTTCTTCCACAAGTCCCACATTCGGTCGACGTTCGAGTGATGACAATAAAATATGGGATCTCTCCCTGCTGAGTAGAAATTGCCCATATTTTCCCCGTTAGTTTGATTGGGGTCGCCGGTCCAGAAGTGAATCTGAGTGTGTGGGGTGGTCTCAATTGTACCCATTCCAGGACTTGGATCATCACCAGCACGATATGGTTTTCCAAAAAAGAGAGTAGGCTTCGTCGCACCAGACACCATTTGCCTGTACATTACGTTAAGATTGCTTGCATACAATTCCTCTGCTTTTGCAGGGTCTGGATTCGCATCTCCTTTCGCGTAATTAAGATCAAGCAGTGTCGGAGGTTGGTGATTCGCGTCGCGAAGGGGGTCATAAAGTGGTGATTTGGGGTCAGTAAAAATGGCTGGCATTTGCATGCCGGCAGGGGCATCCCAATTCCAGAAAGGCAAAGCGAAAGTTGGATCATCAATCAGTTTACCCAGGATTCTTTCGAAGTAGTATAAATAGAGTCTATGCCAGGGAAAGAAGAGCCACGAGAAGTGAATTTGAAGGTCTAAATCAGGAAAGCCTGCTTGGTGATAAGCACCATCACAATAAGCACAGTGAACGTCGGCTTGGCTCTTGAAGCTACGTGGATCATCGTCAGGAAGACTTTTCATCAGTGCAATGGCTTTGGCGTATTTAGCTACGTAGGCTTTATCAACTAAATGAGCAGCAGGCCTAATGCGCATTGGGGAGGACGCAGAAGGGAATTCGAAGTTTTTGATCTTTGTGGATGTTGGAGGGCAACAGTTCGAGGGGTCACTTTCGGTTGGCAGGGTAACTAGCTCACATTGGGTTATGTCTGGGGGTGCAATGGGGTTAGCATAGGCAAATGGATCACTAAGACTAGTTGCTCCATAGAGTCCACCGAGACCAATGAGCAGATCTCTTCTGGTGGCAGGGTTTTGTTCATGATCATTTTTGCCTGATTTGCAAGAAACAATCGGGATATTGTGACGGTTTGGCTTTTTAAATCTGGAAACTCGGTGTGTTTTTGGGAAGGAAGGCAAGAAAGAGGAGGCAGCTAAAGGGATGCTACTGGAAAGAGAGATACAGGAAGCCATGGTTTGGTTTGGTGTGGGGGTGAAGGATTCTTGGATACCTTTTATAAGAAATGTCTATGGTAAAGCGACTACTGTGGCTTCCATTACTGTGGCTTCATTAAAATAATCTCTATCCGAGTGAATGTGATCTGTAAATCTTTTATTTTTTTTTTTTTCTTCACTTAAATGGTTATGATTACCTTCGTGGTTAGACTTATATAATTATTAATTTTAAAATTTATATAATTAATTAAAACATGTATAAGTTTACTTGAATATCTATATTAATTAAAAAAATTGAATTGAAAGGAGTGGCAACCGGTCAATACAAATTTGGGATTACGATTGTTTTTATTTTTAAAAAATATATTTATATACAAAAATTAATATTTATATATATATATATATATATATTTTTATAATTTTAATGTTTTAATATAAAAAATTTAATGTAATATATTTTCAAATAAAATCACTTTTACAAATACATGACACAACCTCACAGGAACAGACATGAAATTATGCATCCAAAATGTTCTGTTCTCGTTGTCCTTTTGCAGCCAACTTATTGCATTTGTGTGGTCAGATTAAAAAATTCATTGAGCCCTCTTAGCATGTGGACACGAGGAAAGACACTCGAATCTCAAGTGATGATCCCTGAGTGGGACACTAGTATCAGATAAACCTTGTTTATAAAAAATTGCAGCATCTGTATTTCATTTTAATGATGTTTGTTTGTTTTGGTGTGTGTATATATATATATATATTTTTTTTAAATTAATTTATTTAATATTTTTATATCATTTTGATAGGATAATATTAAAGATAATTTTTTAAAAATAAAAAAAATATTATTTTATTATATTTAAAATAAAAAATATTTTAAGAAATAACCACTATTATTTTTTTAAATACCCTTTAAATTTTTTCTAGAATAATTTTAAAAACACATCCTTTATGTTAGCATGCTAATAATGGAGCTAACCTCTATAATCATTAAACCAATGTCTTAACATTAATAATTATAAAAAATGATTAGAAAGAGGTCGACACTAAGATAATGGCCATAAGAGTACAAAATGAAAAGAAAAAGTAATAGATAAAAATGTTAAATCATGAAAGTATACATTTTGTTATATAATGGATGAAGCAATTTTTTTTTTGAACAAGTTGGTATACATTTTGTCGGCACCAAGCATGTCCAGAATCAGATCTTCTCCAAGGGTCAAAAAAGAAGTTGTAATTTGACCACCGTGCACGGGTGTAATACTGTTGAATAGTTGGAACTATAATACCTCAAACATAATTTTTTTTTTTTATTATATAACAAATAAAGATTATTTCAATAAATTAATCTAAACCATTAATGGGTTAAAAAAAAAGGATAAGTTTACTTACTCAGTGCAGTGAAACTTCATAAAAAATCAAACCAAGAAAGAGATATGCTAACATTACTGATAGATGTAGGTGAACGTTGACGAGTTGAATTTGTGAGGATGGGGGCAGATTTTTCAGGTTAGGCTATTATGTTTTTGGCTGAAAGAATAAGGAAAAGAAGAAACGAGAGGGGAGGGGGGGAAATTGTTGATTATAACTCTTTTAAATTTGCTGACAAAATTGCTATTAGCAATTCAGTCAGAATGTACCAAGGTGTTCTACTGCCGATGAAATTTTTATTCCGGTAGAAATTACCAATGAAATATATTTCATCACTATTTTTGTAAACTGAATATATAATTAAAATTATATTTTTAGACATGGGTTGACACATGTCATCATATAATTGGATAAACGTTAATTAATTTATAGGATTGGATCAATCTAACATAACTGGCAAACAGAGAGGCGAAACAGAATAATAAAATTAAGGAATGCCTAACTATACATATAATGTTAATTGCTACAAAAAATAATTAAGCATTAGTTAAATTTAAACATCACGGGATATTATTATTTATTAAAAGAAGCTACCACACGGGATATTATTATTATAATTAAGCATTAGTTAAATTTATGTCTGTGCTACTGCAGCAGACAGCAGCAGTAGCACAGCAGGATCCTCACCCTCCTTAGCAACCAGGAAATTATATCCGTGGCAGATCAAAGATAGATCAATAAGAAATCAACAGCTACTGTTGCGATGTCGCGGTCGCACAAATTAATTACCCTAGCTTCAAATACAACACACAAGATAGTATAGAGCAAGCAAGGGGTCGATCCCACGAGAAAGTTTCAAGTCAGATTTTTATGTTGTACGTTATGTAATTGGGGGGATTTGGTTTGTGATTATCTAAACTATGACAGCAATTAAACTAGCAAACAAAATTAATTAAAACCGAAACTTATCAAGAAAACAAACCTTGGTCGCAAGCACACATCCACCAACGGAAATTAGAACCGATCCTTGAAACGAAAATTGCAGTTTATGTTCTGAAATTTTATCTTTTCTTAACGTTGATTAATTAATGGATCCGCCGTATAACTAATCATAACCAACAAACATTCAAAGTGTCCGCACTAATGATTCAATTTAATGGTAGCTTTAAGAACTAGATAATTTCATCAAGATTAACTTACAAGCTGTCCGCAGCTTGTGTCACTTTGTTCAAATGTTCTCCCTAAGTTCAATAACGTAGTTCCGCCACAATTATCAAGTTTAGTTGCTTCACAAGTTCATATATCACAACTCCGGTTTTGATATTAAACTTAGCAATAGATTGTTCACAACAATAACTTAGAGTCCGCTCTAGCAATCATCAACAACAATCATAGGAAATATGCATAGGAAAACAATCATACTCATTCATAACATAAACTGAAAATAAAAGGAAGAATAAATCTCACGGTTCTTGAAATCCGAAGGTTTGTTATGTCCTTGCAACCAAGAAAAGAGCTTAGTCTTGCATAACTATTGAACTACTACTTCTAAAGAATGAAAAGAGCATGATTTTTGGGTTTGTAGAGGAGAGAATTTGTGTTTATTCTCTGCTGGCTGCTGCCTCCTTCTGCTCTCCCTCTTTTCTGCTGGCTGCTGCCTCCTTCTCTCTTTCTTTTTATATGCTAAGAAACCCTAGTCTCTATTTTACAAAATAGTCCTTCCTTGAGTTGTCAGTTTACATTTAAGTACTTCAATAACTATTTTTTCCTAAAAGGAGAAATAGCCTTGCATGAAATCTTCAAGCTCTGACTTAGAGGAGCTAAATTGCTGATATAAAAACTTGGATGTCGGTTTAGATGCTTCGGAATGTAATTTGGACTTGTTTCTTCACGAAACCTGTTTGCTGGCAGAATTCAGTTGTCATCTTTGAAAACTCATATCTCCCTCATATGACATCGTTTTTGGCTGAAATTTGGAGCGTGGATAGGTCGTTGAATTAGGAATCCACGAAAATTAAGTTTGCATCAATTGGACTTCTGTAGCTCCAGATATTAAATTTTGAAAGGCCAAAGGTCAACACTGGCAGAATGCGAGATTTGACTTTGCAGGATGTGATTTCCATGATCTTTCTCTTTTTATTTTTCTTGCATTGCATTTCCAGAAAGGTATGGATGTTAGCTTTTTAGTGCCACTGGAATCACTTAATTTTGATCTCTAGAACTCACGCTCTGCACAAAACATCGACTGAACATCAAATCTGTCAATTACTTCCAATTTACTCCTTTTTGCATCTTTCATCCAAAAATGCCTTCAAATCATAAAACAAAGAATATCAAGGCATTATATATATAAAACATAGGCAAAATACTAGTTAAATGGGGGTGAAACTATCAAATAATATGGTTGCATCAACTACCTCAACCAACGACTACTTCTCAAAGAAGGAAACTACAGCTATGGAAGATCTCTCATAAAAGGAAACTACAGCTACCTTATATCAGAAACAAATCAATATTTATAAATAAAGAATATTGTATTCATAGAAAAAAATAAGTGATGAAAAGGCAATAGTTAATTACTACTCTATATATAAAGAGTATCCTGTACAAATTAGAATAAGTGCTCACGTTTGTATTCTTGACAGTAAATACAATAAATTCATATTCTTCATCTACTGCGCTCCCTTGTTAAGCTTTTTTCTCTTGATATCAAAGCGTGAGTGAGCACACACATATCAAACACAATTACATATTTCACAATGACTTCGTTGTCTCTCAATGTTGACAACTTTATTACCCTCATACTTAACCAAACACACTACCCATTATGGAGAGAACAAGCTCTGGCTCTTGTAGAAAGTCAGGAGCTAGTTGAGCATCTCACCAATGAAGATCCTGCACCAGCAAAATACAACACACAAGATTCAATCAACAACCTGCATACAGAAAATACAATACCAGTCTAAACAAAAGCCTTCATCACTTGAAGAAAATTTGACCGACTCCTTCGAGGTTGGATTATTGGAACCTTGTCTGAAGAATCACTTAGTCTTGTTGTTGGATTAGAAACAACATCTTCTATTTGGGAAGCACTGAAGAATGCATATGCTAAGGATTCACAAGAACATGAATTTACACTTCGTCAGCAGGTTACCTACTTCCGTAAACATGAAAATCAATCCATGGAAGAGCATATATGCACCTTTAAAAGCTTGTGTGACAGCCTTGCAGCAATTGGAAAACCAGTTTCAGACAATGAAAAGGTTTTTTGTCTTCTCACCAGCCTTGATCCACAATATGAAAACTTCACAACAACCATGTTGAAGCCTCCAAGACCATCCTATTCAGGTTTTTTGTCTTCTTACCAAACAATTTCCTGTGAACTGTGAGTTTTCTGACGTCGATTTTTGTGTTAAGGAACGGAAAACAGGACAACCTCTGATCACAGGTAGACGTAAGGGTGATCTTTATGTCTTGCACAACTTGCAAGAATTACATTTTTCTTATCGTTTTAAAACTGGATAAGTAGAAGTTTGGCATCAACGCCTAGGACATCCTCAAGCTTCTACAGTGCAGCTATTAAAAAAATAAAGGATTGATTGACGTCACAGGAGCTATGAATACTGAGCAACTTTATGATAGTTGTCAATTAGGAAAACTTAGTAAATTACCTTTTTCGTATTCTGAACATTCAAGTACTAATGTTTTTGAAAAAATACATTGTGATTTATGGGACCTGCCTTGTTTTATCTATTGAAAAATTCAAATATTATGCCTGCCTAGTAGATGATTTCTCTAAATATACATGGATAGTTCCTCTTCATAACAAATCTGATTTTCTAATACTGTTTATATCATTTGAAAAGTATGTTAGTAGGCAATTCAATAAACAGATCAAAGTCTTTCACTCAGATGGAGGAGAAGAATTTATTAACTCAAAATTATCAAGTCATTTTCGCTCCACAGGAATTGTTCACCAGGTATCTTGTCCTTACACTCCTGAACAAACAGGTATGGTTGAAAGGCGACACAGAATTATAAGAGAACTAGGTATGACAATGTTATTCCATAGTGGTACTCCTTTATTTTTATGGGTTGAAGCTTTCACAACTTCTGTTTATCTCATTAATAGACTGCCCTCTTCTGCTTTTAACTCTGACACTCTGTACTTCTAATTACATGGTAACCACCCTATTTATTCATCTCTTCGTATTTTTGGCTCCTGATGTTTCCCTTACACTTGGGACACAAGACGAAATAAATTTGATCCAAAAAGTGTTCCATGTATTTTTGTAGGATATAGTGATCAACATAAAAGATATAAATGCTTTCATCCAACAAGCAAAAATTTTTTTTTTGTCTCACAACATGTGGTTTTTAGTGAATCTATCCTTCCATATAAAATCATGTCATTAGCATATTTGACTCTTGGCTAACTATTCCTGCTTCACGTTCTCCTGCAGATATATCTGAAACACCAGCAGCGCCACCATGCTTCAGCTCACTGCCCATACCCTTGCTTCCTACCATGACCTTAGATACACCAGCGTGTTTTACAAATATTTCTCCTAGCTGATGTTGCTCTGCAACTTCATGGTGACAGTACTCCAACCCGCCAGCAACTTCAACAACAGTCTAAAACTTCAATTACTCAGCCGGAGACATTCCAGCAGGAGACAGTGCACACTTCTTGCCCTGATATCTCTAACTCTGCGGCTGTACAATCCCTTCATGATCTCTCTAATTTTGGTTCTCCCACTGATCCATATATAAAACCCTCTTCCTCAATAGAACACCATAGTCCGGAGAATGATATTCAGCAGGTGGCAGCTCCCACTTAGCAGGAGATTGCCCACAATCTCTGCCCTAATATTTCCCACACTACATGACATTTTATTCCTACTCCTTCCATTCACTAGTAACCACTCTCTGAGAACTTAACTACTCAGTAGCAGCAGGACCACCCAAATTTAGCTCCTCACTCTATGGTTACTCGTTCACAACGTGCGCCACACCAAGCAGCACAACCTCCCTGTAGTGATGCCTCCGCAGACGAGTTTGTTCCCAATTCCTCTACTTCAGCTCTTCGCATCATGACCACTCGGTCCCAACATGGCATCATAAAACCAAATCCCAAGTATGCATTAACAGCTGTCATCTCTGCTGGGATACCGCATGAACCACGATCTGTGCGAGCTGCACTAGCTCATCCAGGATGGAAAGCAGTAATGGAGGATGAACTTACATCCTTACACCAAAATCAGACATGGAAATTGGTACCTCATACCACCGATATGCATATCATAGGTTCCAAATGGGTGTTTAAAACCAAACTCAAATCTGATGGCAGCTTGGAGCGTCTCAAAGCCCGTGTTGTTGCTAAAGGATACACTAGATTGATGGCCTAGACTACACTGAAACATTCTCTCCAGTTGTAAAGCCTGACACCATTCTACTAATTATCACTATAGCTCTTGTTCATCATTGGCCTCTACGGTAGCTTGATGTAAAAAATGCGTTTCTGCATGGTTTGATTTTTGAAAACCTCTACATGGAACAGCCACCAGGAATGTCAGATCCTCAACATCCACAGCATGTCTGCAAGCTCCAACGTGCCCTCTATGGCTTTAAACAAGCACCTCGTGCTTGGTTTGATCGTTTTAGTTCCTTTCTCCTCAAATACGGTTTCCTTTGCAACTTAGCAGACCCTTCTCTATTTACTTTTCATTCTGATCATGGTTCTCTTATTCTCCTACTTTATGTTGATGATATACTTCTTACAGGAACTATAAATACACTTGTTGCAGACTTCATTACTCTACTCAGTCAAGAATTTGCCATGAAGTACTTAGGCCCTGCTCATCATTTTCTTGGCATAGAAATTTCACCCACGCCAAATGGACTTCACTTATCACAAATCACATTATGCCTTTACAATTCTAGAACGTGCTGATATGGTTGACTGTAAACCCATGACTACTCCACTTGAAGCACGAACTAAAGCTTCCTCAAATGCTCCTCTTTTAGCGGATGTTAGTTTCTTCTGGGGGCTTGTTGGCTCCCTCCAGTATCTCACCCTTACTCGACCAGATCTCTCTTTTAGTGTTAATTATGTCTCTCAATTCATGCATGCTCCTACAACTGTTAACTTAAAAATGGTCCGCCGTATCTTACGATATGTCAAAGGTACTATTAATAATGGTCTGCACTTCACTTCTAATACTAATCTTAATTTCTCTGCTTTTGAGGATCTTGGTCAATGTGGCTGTCTTACTACACGACGTTCTACCACTGGCTACCGTGTCTTCCTTGGATGTAATCTCATCTCCTAGTGTGCCAAGAAACAACATACTATTTCACGCTTTAGCACTGAAGCTGAATATCGTGCTATGACCAACACGACTGCAAAACTTACCTGGTTGACGTACATCCTTCATGATTTACACATTCCCTTGATATCTCCACCAGTGCTCTATTGTAATAATCTCAGTGCACTCCATATGACGGTCAATCTTGTTTTCCATGCTCGCAGCAAGCATATTGAACTTGATTATCATTTTATACATGAACGCGTAGCTCTTGGGAAACTTATTACACATCAGATTCCCACTTCACATCAGATTGCTGATCTGTTTACTAAGCCGGTGTCCAAAGCTACTCTTCTTCGTTTTTTGTGCAAACTTTGCCTCCAACCTCGGCAATGTTTGAGGGAGGGTATTAACAGCAACAAAACAACTCTGCAACAGCAGCAGGAGATAGCAGCAGCAGCACCACAGGATCCTCACCCTCGTCAGCAACCATTCTGAATTAACACCTCCAACAGCTACTATTCAGAATGGTAATTAACCATACATGGAAATCATAGTCGTGGCAGATCAAAGATAGATCAATAAGGAATCAACAGCTACCTCAACCAATGGCTACTTCTCAAAGAAGGAAACTACAGCTATGGCAGATCTCTCATACAAGGAAACTACAACTACCTCATATCAGAAACAAATCAATATATATAAATAAGAAATATTGCATTCATCGAAAGAAATAAGTGATGAAAAGGTAATAGTTAATTACTACTTTATATATAAAGAGTATCTTGTACAAATTAAAATAAGTGCTCACGTTTGTAGTCTTGACAGTAAATGCAGTAAATTTATATTTTTCATTTACTGCGTTCCCTTGTTCAGCTTTTTTCTCTGAAGAAACACAGTGAACTGGTATGTGTGTGTGTCTATATATATATATATATATATATATATATATATATAATTGTTTTTTACAAAAAGCAATGTTTATTGTTCTTTTTATAAGAGATTTAAATGACAGTAATGATTTTTTGCTATTTTTGACAAAACTGACATAGGGCTGCGTCCACCTGTTTTGCTCCTCTTAACATCTTCTCTACAGGACAATACCTTTTAGCTCCGACCAAGCCTGATGCAATCGGCTAAGTTTTCTCAGATCTTGATACGTGTTCGTGGGACCATGTGTATGATTCGGAGAGCTCTTTTCTCTGCCTTTTCAACTCCACGCATCTCCTTCTGTGTTTACACAGTGATGAAAGAGTGAGGATTTTTTATAATATAAGTTAATAAATTGAAATAAATACTTGAGCATAAAAGTTTAAAAAATGAAGAGTTAATCACATTTAAGTAGTTTGAAAGAAACTCACAACTTAAAAAAAATTTTATTTAAAGAAAAAAATTTAAATTGCTACTACTTACTAAAAGAATTAGCTTAAAAAAAACTATTATCAATACCATTATTGAGAGATTAGTTTGCACCGTTAAATAATGATGAAAAATTAATTTATTTGTTAATTTTTTCATCTATTTCTTACCATTTTCCGAAAAAATTAATTTCCCTTGGTAATTATATAAAAAATAATTAAAAAAATCTTTATTTTTTTTCAAAAATAATTATTCCATTGGTAAATGCAAAATGTTTGTCTCCACCCCTAACCATTCTAATTTTTCTCCCCTTTATCTTCTACTCCTTGTCCATTATGTGTTCCTTTCCATCTCTCTCCTTCCAATCTATTATTTTTGTTAGGATTTTTTTTATTGTTGCCGTGATATTAAAATTATTTTCTCATGTTAGATTTTTCATGTCCCCCTTTTCTTCATAATTGAAGAGGTTATTGTTAAGGAAGAAGGTATGCATGAAGCAACTATTAAAAATCTTAGGATTAGGGTTAAGATTTAGAAATTGAGAGTAATGGCCCAATACAAATTCCTTCTTGGACACTCCCAGTACAAATTTGCTTTGATAAATGGATATTAATGGCCTATATATTGTTGCGACAAATAAGATTATATTAATTATTTTTACACATAAGGTTATAGTTCTAATTATTTTTACACATAAGGTTATAATTCTTGGGTTTTGTTGGTAAGAGTTTGTGTTTTGTAATCTTAAATTCTTAATCAATTGTTTATTCTTTGAATTTAATATTTATAAGATTTGGTTTGGAGTCTTGGTTATTTTGATTGCCTTTTTTAAGATAGTAAAATAAGGGAATGGATTTTTCCCTTTTATTATTTTTATGAGACTTGTAAATTTGTAGTGGTTTGATGTGAATTGGTGGTCAGGATGTGTTTTCTTTGATATATTGATGGATGTCTGAAGGAAATACTTTTTTTTCTTAATAAGAAGAGCTAAAAGCTCCATTATCTCTTACAATAAAGGTTGAACTAGGAGTGTTCAAGTGTGTGAGTGGTTTATCTTCTTTTGACGGTGGCAATAAAAAATCAACTACTACTTGCTTTGCATAATAGAAGGATATGAGATACACTACTAGAAATTCGCTTAATACCAACGGGATTACCGACGAAATAATTCTGTCGGTAAAATGTGGTGATAATTACCAATGACCACTATTTTGTCTGTAATTCATTCAGTATATTCTGACGGAATACTTTGGTCGGTATATACTGATGTAATTATAGACAGAATATTAAGATTAAAAAAAAAGGCGGTTCGTTGACGTGGAACTTTTTGCGGGTGATTTTCCCGATGGAATCATCGAGGGATTCAAACCCAGATCTCCGTACATTGACGTGACGAATTCACCTTCAGAATGGCCGATGGACTCACTGAGGGATTCAAACCCGGATCTGTGTACATTGATGTGACCAATTCACTGACAGAATTGTCGACAGATTCACCAACAGAATGTGTCTGTCAGTGAGTCTCTCGAAAAAAGTTAATATATCACCACTCTGTCGACCCTCTCCTCCCCTATTTCTCCTCCTTCCCCATCCCAACTCTCCCCTGCCAAACTGCAAACAACCACCCCCTAGAAAAATCACCATCTTCTCAACACAAGTCATATTTCTTTAAGTTTTGTGGTCACAACATTCGTGTTTTGATTTATTGTGGATTTTATCATTTTCTATAAGTAAATCTATCTTTTTTAATTTTAACATTTAAATGTTAATTTTAAATGTCAATTTTATTGTGTTTTTAGTATATGTATTTTGTTAGTGTATGTACATGTTTATTGTTATTTCTTAACCAAACTTGTAGTATGAATGTATAATTTTGTACTTGTTATGGTTTGTTTTAGATTTTATAAATTTATATTTGTTTGAAAATGGTTGAAACTTTGTTGAATTACCGAATTACATGTGTTGTGGTAAAATAATTAATAGCTTGTTTAACGGGTCCGTTTTAATTTTTATCAATGCTATTACGGAGTTGTAATTTCTGTAAATTTATATGTATAAATTTGTATGGACGTTGATAATTGATAATGAATATTTATGAGAAGTTGTAATTAGCTTGTTGGATAATCTCGAGGTAAACCAATATTTTTGCAAATTTATTTACCTAACATAGTTAATTAATACATGTTGTCATCATAATTTTATAGAGGTTCAATAGAAGTCATGGATAATCGTTCATGGATATATCAGGATTCACCCCAAGGATTGCGGAGGATGGATTATTGTAACAAGGTTCAGGGTTTTATTAATTTTGCAACATCTATTCCCATAAATTTTACTGGAGGCGGTATTAGGTGCCCATGCAGGAAGTGTGAAAATAAAAAGTATCTGCATCTAGATGTTGTAATGATGCATCTTCTACTCAAAGGGTTCATGAAAAATTACCTATGTTGGTATGCACATAAAGAAGTATTTGTTCGGGAATAAGAGAATGGGAGAAAGGGTGGTTGGATCAACTTCTAGTACTAGCAATGTGCATGGAGTTGTAAATGACAACAACAATCCTTACATGAATATGGTTATGGATGCAATGAGAATGAATCAAGGTAATGTCAGTTAATGTCCAATCATAGAAGAAGAACCTAATGCAGATGCAGCTAGGTTTATTACACATACACCCCTTCCTTTAGAAAGGATCGATCAAGAGTTGATTGGTTATCCGTTTTAAAAATGAAACCCAGGGTTCGTGTCGAGGTTGTTCAGGATGAGAACGAAGACACAAGTGTGCGAGATGAAGTCTTTCAAGTTAGTGACTTGGTTGAACCATATCGAGTTGCTCCTTCGATTGACTTGGAAAAAAATTCAAATTTCCGTGTTTTCGATGATAGTTTTGTTGATGTTGATGCAAAGGAGTTGAATGTTGTTTTGAGCTCTAGTGGACAAGCAAATGTCGATGAAGATGATGATGATGTTATCATATTGAAGATTGCGATGTAGCTGATGACTATTCAATTGACGACGAAGAAAATTCTGACTAACTATCAGAATTAAGGAAAGTGTAAAGTATTTTTTTATAATGTAATATATATTATGGATGATATATTGGAACACGAGATATTTATTTTATAAGTGTTAACTGCTGTTATTGTTTTGTGCGACGGACAGTTTGTAATTTAAGTGTTTGTAGGAAGGTAAATAGGCAATACAAACATAATCTTTAATACACAGTGCACGATCACCGACGTCCATACCGACGGATTATAGTCCATCGGCATTTCACAGTAGCTTCACTAGAAATGCCACCACCATCACCGACAATTTTGCAGACGGATTGCCATCAGTTGGCATTTCACAGTAGCTTCACTGGAAATGCCGCCATCATTGCCGACGCCTTTGCAAACGGATTATAGGCCATTGGCATTTCACAGTAGCTTCACTGGAAATGCCATCATCATCACCGATGACTTTGCGGATGGATTATAGTTCGTCGGCATTGTATAGTAGCTTGGCAAATGCCATAATCACCGACGACTTTGCAAACGGATTACAATCCGTCAGCCTTTGTCGGTAGTTAACCATTACCGATAAATTCACCGATGGACGGAGTGAATTTTAAAGGACGGGTATTAAATGCATCTTTGACCACGTGCCGTTGCCGATGAAATTACCGACGGACTGCGAAAAATCCTGGTGCGAAATTCAAAATTTACCAACGGATTTTCAAAAATCACCAACAAAATAATTAAAAATAATATTATTTAAATTGGCCGTCGTTAAAACTATGGTATAAATCCCAGCGACCGCCTCTTTAGTTCATTTCTTCGTCTCCTTCATCTCATTTTCACTTTTTTTCCTCTCATCTCTTCAAATCTCCTCTTCTTGATTCTAACATCTAGCTATATCTTCAACAAATTAAAAGGCATGTATATCCTCTACTTCATTTCTTCAAGATTTTATTTTTTTATTTGTTCTTTGTTTTAGCTATTGCTATTTTTGTTATGTTTTTTTGTTTTGGTGTATTTTTATAATGTAGATAAAGTATTGAAATAAACACATTATTAAGGTAAGCATTTTTCATTCCTAAAGTCTATAGTTTTTTTTTGTTCAATATATTTTGTTGTTTGTATTGCCATAATAATTGAACACTTTGTTGAATTTTAATTGTTATTGTTGAATTTACCTTGTAATTAGTAATTGAATATATAGGAATAAATGTAATTATTTTATCTCAATTTTACTCTATTATTGCATGATATGTGTTTAGGTATTTCCATTAATTTTAATTTTTATTGTTGAATTTACCTTGTAATTAGTAATTGAATATATAGGATTAAATTTAATTATTTTATCTCAATTTTACTCTATTATTGCATGATACATGTTTAATTATTTTCATTAATTTTAATTGTTATTTGTATAGATGTTAGGTTATATACAAGATTTTTGAATGGGGTCAATTGGTTGTGGCTATTGTCAATATTTGCAGGTTTGAAAACTTTGGGTAGTCTTTCCAGTGTAGGGAAGGTGCTGCCGAATGCTTTTTAACAATTGAATTTAATTATGTAATTATTCATATAAAATAATGTAGATGCGTAGAATGAAATCAACAGCTCGTTGCTCACATAGGGTTGCAACTAATTCTTCTAGCAATGAGGATGACATGTCCTTAGGTGCCGATCAAGAAGAGGCACCTGCAATGACTCGTGATGCTACCTCTTCAAGCGCGGTTTCACAGCGTAGAGGCGGTGTGCCTTCACAATGAAATGAATTCACCCGCAAGTACGAGACACATTGGAAGGAAGACCTTTCTATGTAAGTTTGTTTCGGTTTTAGTTTTTTTTTAATTATAACATAATTTATGAACTACTAATCAATATTTCATTAATTTAATTTATTTTCAGGTTCACAAACATTGAGGCCGCCCGAGTAATATCATCAGTGTTTAAATCGTCGATGGAGATTCCATTATTTCAATAGATTTAGGTATCCAAACATCTTAAATGGATACCTGATTAGTACTTAAAAGTGCATTTTTATCAAGGTTTTATATCATCATTTTGCACTTGAAGTATCAATAACTCCTTAACTAGAGTATGTTTTATAATAACAGATCTGATAATATAAGATAGCTTTAATTTATGGTAAATGTTCATTTTAAATGCAGGCATATCTCACAATTCAAAGGATTGATTGATGTGATTAACTATTGAAAGTGAAAGGACAAAGAAATGGCTAAGCTTAGAAAGGAGACGCCGATTCAATTCAAATTGGAACACTGTTAAGTTATTGGGTCATATCTGGAGCTGTAGATCTTGGATTTTAGCTTAATTTATATGGATGGAAAGCTAAGAAATAGGTCTACAATGTTCATGAATAGTGTAAGACCCAAATCTGCTGTTTTCAAATTCAAAGTTTGGCCACAAAAGAGAAGCCAGAATTTGTCCTGTAATCCAGCCCAATCACTGCTTAGAAGGCTAAATGACGTGCAATTTGGTGGGTGGAAGGAAAAGACAATTTCCAACAACTTTCATGAAGAAGATTTTGCTCCCATTCGGATGGTAACAATAACATTTCGCCCAGACAAGAGCTTGAGGTCTATCCACCATGTCCACCAACAGCACTACTCAGTATTTTAGCCATATCTTGAGCTCTAGTGATCCAAATGCTCTGACATTTTATGGGTGAAAAGATAAGATGATTGCCAACAACTTTCATGAAGAACACTTTGCCAAATTCTGAATGGATCAATGTTATTTCATCCAGCCAAAGTGCTTGAGTGCTGCTGTCCACCAAGTCCACTAAATCAATAGTTGGCCACTACATCAATAATCAATTACCAAATGAATAATTCTAAATTTTAGCCTATAAAAGGAGGCATTTGCCATTCATTTAGCAATATTGGTTCTAAGATCAAGATCATGTTCTTGCTCTCTCTTTATTATTGTAATGCTTAAGTTTTATTTTCATTAATCTCTTGTTCATGCTTTTCATTTCCTTTACTATACTTAGTTAACTTATATCATGTTTATGTTCTTATATTGTTTATTTATGTTTTTCTTCTTCATAATGTCTAGCTAAGTTAATTATCTCAAGGTGACAAGGTTTCACTAATGGTGTTAGGATAAGTATAATATAAACTCAACATGGACTTTAATGTTTATATCCAAGAAAGTTTGCTATTAACATGTCTTATCATTTTTATCTTATTAATTCTTAATACCTTGCTTGTTAAATGGTTAATCTAGATTTGTGTTGTATAACACTTGGTACATCAAATACTTGATCCTTCATAGTCTTCGATCGACATCGTTATTATGAGATGAACTTGATTTGTTGTCAAAATAAGTTAGCATCATGAATACCTGATAAAATTTATAAGTATGGTGTTACGTAAATAAGATGATTAATATGATTATGTTGATAATTTATAAAGAGTTTATACTTTACTTATCTCTAATACTATTAGTGGATCCTCTAACCTTGACATTTGTTTTTATCATTATTTAATCTTTACATTTATCTTACATCTCAAAGTCCTCTTTAACTCATCATCACCATCATCATCATTTTCATTGTTGTTTTCATTATTATTATTATTATTATTATTATTATTATTATTATTATTATTATAGTTCACCTCTCTGTGGTTCGACCTCGGTCTTGCCGGGTTATTTATTACTGTGACACTCCTGTACTTGGGATAAGACATCAACTCTTTGATCGTGTCAATACCGAATATCAATACATGGTTTGATAAATTTGAGGTTGATGTTAATTTCTAATTTCCAGCTTATTATTTAATAAATTATTAATATAATTGTAAATAAATTATTATTATCATTTTAAATAAATTACTTATACACAACATAAATTTGAGTGGGACAGCGCACATGACAATATTGTGAGGAGGGTGTGGGAAAATCACGCGGCAACTAGATAACATAAAACAACAAAAAGATATTTTTTTTAAAAAATTATATTTTTAAATCTAATTTGTCACTATGGAAGTAGGTTGTGTGATTTTTGGTATGAAACACAAAAAAAGACCAAAACAAACGTGAGAGATAGAGGTCTCCAAGGCTGGAACGACATGGCGGTTTGGAGGGATTTCAAACCGCTACACATCTCAAAAGATATTTGGCCGCGATATATTGAGCACGTGACGTCTGAGCGGTTCACACGACGGTCAAAGTCCAGTGCTGGCAACCGGAGCCGACAAATTCATGGTTCGCTGACAACGCACACTGGCACCTCCGTTCCGTTTACTGCACATGCGAAACGGATGGTAAGATTAATTTAAATGAAATATATCGTTAAATAATTTATTGTTAATTAATTTTTTTCTTACAGGCTACGTCTCTTGGACGTGAGCCGAGCCTAATGGAGCTGTTTGTAGAGATGCACGAGCGGAGTGAAGACCGCCAAAAAGAGGTGCAACAGTTCGTTGACAACTGCGCTCAACACTTTGTGGTATGTTCGTTCAACCATTTTATTTTGTAAGTATTATTTTTATTGAATTGAATATGATGATTTCTTGTTTCATTTTTAGGAAACCTATAATAGCCGGTTGAGGGAGAGATATGGGGACGATCCTTCAACCCATCTGGATTTCAATCCGGATTTGTGGATGGAGGTAGGAACATCCGGTGGACCCTGTCGCACGTCAGAAAATCCGCGCTGCGTCGGCTGGCGATCTTTTCGTCGTTATGTTTGATTTGATTCGTTGGATTCATTGGGAGTCGCCACCTAGTAATTTATTGAAGGCTACTAGGAAACCAGATATACTGGTCTTGTCAGAGATTCACAGGTAAGGGACTGGTTGTGGTTAGGGAATGTATTAGCACCCCTAACGCACCCTACCTGAGGTAAGCTACTTCGCGAATTTGATGTGTTTAAAGAAGTTTTAATAATTGTTTTTTTCATCGGATATTAGAAATATTACTTACGTATAAGTTAATAATTCTGGACCGTGAGCAAATCAAAATATTAAATTCTTCTTTAATCTTTGCAATTTTATCATAAATAAAAACATCCATAAAAAAAACATACAAACACACACATACACTTTCACTATATTTTTTTTTCTTTTTTTTTCTTTTCTTTTTTACATCCACATTACAAATTATAAAAATTCAAAACTAAACAAAAAAATTACATTAAACAATTTTAAAATTACAAAACAGCCCCTAAAAACTCCAGGAATTGCAGGGAAGTCCTTCTGGAACCGGAGGAACAGTGGCGGCGCGACTACCCACGCGCCGCCACTGGCGACGCGACTTCCCACGCGCCGCCACTGGCGACGCGTGGGTTCACGCGCCGCCGCTGGAAACTCCAAAAAAACAAGGGGATCTGGAATGTCTTCTTCCCCCCTGTCTTCCTACGCCGGTGGTGACCTGCAGCAATAACAAGAACGCAACAACCAGTTGATCTTAGTTTTTATTTTCTTTGTTTTTAAAATCTGCTTCGGTTTTTTCTTCTTTTTGTCAGATCTGCTTCTCCTTCTCTTCTTCTTGGTTTCGGATCTGCTTCTTTCTACATATCGGTCTGTTATGTGTTTCTTCTTCTTCTCCGTTTCAGGTGGCGGCAGAGTTGTGGGTTAGAGCGTCAGTGGCTTGTGGTCGGCAGGTTCTGTGGAGGGGGCAGCGTCGTTGATGATCTCTTCTCCTGGTGGTAGCGGCGGCGGTTGGGCTCACTATTATCGTCTGTGAGGCATGTGGATCTCTGGTGAGGAACGGCGCTGCTGGAGGCAGTGAGTGGGGTCTGCTCCAGATCGGAGGAGATGACGAGGCGAATGGTTCTGTGCGGCTGGGGGGAGAAAAGGTGGTTGTTCGGTCTGCTGGGTTTTGGGAAATGGAGGGATGGCGACGAGTAAGTCACGGCTGGGAAAGAGAAGTGGAAACCTGGTGAGGGTGACGGCTGTTGTTGGGGTTGTCTAGGGTGAGGGAACGACTGAAAGGGAGGGGGGCGCCGCTCCTTTGAAAAAAATGGGTTTAGGGTTAGGGTTTTCTTTTTTTTGTATTTTTCTTATGTATCAAAATTGCCCCCCCTTTGTGTGTGTTGAGGACCAGTATTTATAGTAAAAAATGTTGCTAGGTTTTCAAACTTGGTCTCTCAACTTCTTTTTTTGTAAATTTTGATTTTTCTTATTTTTTTGTTTTTTTTGAAAACGAGCAATATTAACATCGACTCAATGAGGAAAATCAATGATTATAAATAATGCGTTAAAAGTTGAACGCGTTCCAAATATCTTTGAAAAATTTAAATTCTTTTGAGACGATGCTAAAAATTCTAAAATGATGCAAATATATTAAAAAAAGTATTTTTTTTTGGATTTTCGATGTTTTTCTCTATTTTTGGATTTTTCTGAAAAAATATCAAAACATGGGTCAAAAATTGGGTAGCAACAGATGCCCCCTCTTTACAATGCTTACGAAGCAAAACTCCTCAATGTTTTGCATAGTAAGCTTTGTAAAGAAAAACTTGTCTTCTTGTCTTCCTAACTTGCTGAATATTCACTCACATAATGACCTTACTTCTTTTGTTGTTTCTTTCTCCTTTTCCTTCTCCTTTCCTTTTCTTCTTTCTTTCTTTCTCTCTTTTTCTTTTTCTTTCTTTTTTCCTGAGATCCCATTGGGTGATCTCCTTGAACCAAAACCAAAATCTGCGTGGTTGGGCTAACCTGAGATCCCGTTCGGCGATCCCCTTTAACCAAAACCAACATGAGATCCCATCTGGCGACCTCATTAAACCAAAACTAAAAAAAATGTGTGTAGCTCGGTCAACCTGAAATCCCATCTGGCGATTCCCTTTAACCAAAGCTACATGATATCCCATCTGGCGACCTCATTAAATTGGAACTAAAAAATGTGTGTAGCTCGGTCAACCTGAAATCCCATCTGGCGATTCCCTTTAACCAAAGCTACATGAGATCCCATCTGGCGACCTCATTAAATCAAAACTAAAAAATGTGTGTAACAAATGGTCTTGTTGTAATGGGTGACCTACCCAGGTGGAAAGAATGTGAAAAACGGTCTCATTATGATGGGTGACCTACCCAAAATGGAAAGAATGTGAGGTGCGGTCTCATTATAATGGGTGACCTACCCAGATGGAAGATAGACAAAATATGGAGTGGTCTCATTGTTATGAGTGACCTACCGAGGTGGAAGATAGAAAAAATGTGAAGTGGTCTCATTGTTATGGGTGACCTACCCAGGTGGGAGATAGAAAAAATGTGAAGTGGTCTCATTGTTATGGGTGATCTACCCAGGTGGAAAGAATATGGAAAGCGGTCTCATTATGATGGGTGACCTACCCAAATGGAAAGAATGTGAAGTGTGGTCTCATTATAATGGGTGACCTACCCAGATGGAAGATATAAAAAATATGAAGTGGTCTCATTGTAATGGGTGACCTACCCAGATGGAAGATGAGAAAATTGTGAAGTGGTCTCATTATTATGGGTGACCTACCCAGAAAAAATGATGGTCTTATTGTGATGGGTGACCTACCCAGAAAAATTATGTTTTTTTTTTTCAAAAAATGGTCTCATTGTTACGGGTGACCTACCCAAAGACCGAATGTGACTTACCTGGCAAAAAAACTTGGTTGGAGCAGTCCTGACAGGACAAGGCTGAAAAACTTGTCACCTTTTGGTTGTAGGTTGACTTGAAGACTCCTCTTGATGACGGGGTTAATCTCCTCGTTTCTTTGAGATTCTCCTACTGGCAGGGTTCATCTCATTCTCTTCTTGTTCCAGGATCTAAACCAATTCTTTGTCATCCTCAACTCAATGATTCTTTCTTTGTCCACAATCTTGCTGGACTTCATTGAGGATCTTTCTGTAACAAACCACAAGTATGTGCAATGCTTTGAGGTTAGATGACATGCATGCATCCTTACCTGATGTGAAATATAGGTCCCCATTTCTTCATGGTGTCTTACTTTTCTCAAAAGTTGGAATGTTGGCGGTGAACTTTGATGGCTTTTTCGCTCTTGCATACTCGAGTCACATCTTGTGATCTTGACCTCTAGGAAGGACTTGATGTCATCATACTTCTTTGTCCTCTGCCCTTTATCTTAAGGGTTGCCAATTTTGCCCGGTATTTTTCTTAGAAAGGGAATCATGGAGCCAGCCTTACCATGTATTTTTCGATTGCCCCCAAGCTTGATCATGCCCTCAAGTGTTCAAATCGGGTTTAGGAATGAGGCTATGTGAAGGAAGGTTTGGCCAGGAGTTGTTTTCATGCAGAAATTTTGGAATTTCAAAGCTATTCCAAACACAGAAATCATTTTGACATTGATTCAAAGCAAACTCTTTCTGAAGAAATTCAAGTGATTCCTATGGAGAGGTTTCCAGAAGTGATGAAAACTTTTTGTTTTGCTTTTGGTGAAAAATATGAGGTGACATTTGGTTGGTCAAAAAAGTTTAAGATTTAATTTGAGAGTTACCGAGAATCGGTCTTCAAAGCATTCATTTTATTTGCATGAATAATGATTTTGTTTCGCATGAGAAAGCACTGCCTACCGATCCAGATTGCTCACCTTTGATCAGAAAGGGCTTGATTAGGCATGTAATGTAGGCTTGGGCTATTGGTTATGAAGAAAAGGATATTTGTAGGCTCAAAAGGTGTTTAAAGGATTTCAAGACTAAGGATCACTTGTGTTTGTTTGTTGATCTTTTGTCATTTGATTGTCTTTCCAAAATTGTCTATCGTGCCCCCCAGTGTTGGGCTTAGGCTCTCTCTTTGTTTTTGTTTTCTTCATTTGATTTTGAGCATCATTGCATTGGTTTCTTTTTAGCTCAAAATTTTTGGATCCTTTGGATTTTTCTTCATGCCCCCATCTTTGTTTGGGCACTTTTGATGATTGAGAATTTTCTTTTATTCCCTCTAGTGTTGTTTGGGCGCTTTCAATCATTGAGGTTTTTTTTTTGTCTCTTGCACTTGCCCCCAGTGTAGGGTGTGATCCTAGCCACGGTTATTTCCAAAAAGTATTACTAGGCTCAAAAGGGGACTACAAAGGATATATTTTAGCCTTGTGAAAAGATTATCAAAGATGGCCTTTCTTCATTCCAAACTTATGCATTTAGGATCGGTAAGCCTTGCTTTCATGCGAATATGCAACGTGATTTCTCATTATTCATTCAAATAAAACTCAACTTTGGAGTCACTTCATGGTGTTTTTTTTTTTTTTGGTTTTCTATGTGTATGGTTACCTTTCTAAGGAATCACCCGAATTTCCAGAACTTGTTTGTTTGAACAAACACCAATATGATTTCTGTTTTGTACTTAACTTTGAATTCCCAAAAATCCTTGTAAACATGTATGATCATGCATAGCTTTGGAAGAAAAGGGAAACACGCCCAGAGATTCTTGGCACAATGGTTTCATGCTTAACGGTTATGTTCAATGTGTTATTTGCATGAAACAACAATAAAAATGAAGGCATGTCATGAACACCAGAAAACACCTGATCTTATTGACAAGAAAGGCTAATTTAACATAGCAACTCTTGTGGCATTATAAGCCTACCAACAAGACTGAAACGGGTTAAAAAAAAATCAAGAAGTTTTGCAGGCATGATCAAACAGAGGTAGTGTTTTTTTTTTTGACAGAGTAAGAACAGGCTTCATTCCGCAACTGTGGTGCAATTCTCCTTTGGCCAGCTTTCCCACAAAAGCTTTTATGGAAATGTTGTATTATGTTGGGGCTCTTGACTGTGTTTGCCTCCAATTTCTTTGGGCTGAGTCATTGTTGGGGTTTGAATAAAGATGATAGATCAGTCGGAAGGAACTTCCCCAGAGTTATGTTTCAATATTTGCTCGAGTAAGCTAGAGGCGAGTCAAGCTCTTCTTCAGAGACTCCAACTTTTTCTTGAAAATGGACATTACGACGAGCACAATCTTCATCTTTTGTGTTTTTCGCTCAAAGTCAGGTGTTGTAAACTCGTAGGGGACCTACTTTTCATCCCGGTACATGTATGATAAATGTATGAACATGGAATCTATATGATGAACTCGCCCTTCAAGAGGTGACAATATGGTCGTAACTCTTGTATGATGGAACAAGAATCATGATTTTTGCCCAAACTCTACAATGAAAATTTTTTGAGTGACGGCCATTGTGTCACCTACAAGTCTTGAGTTCAAGATGCTTCAAGAAGGGTTTGCCCTGATGCAAATAACGATAGCACATACAACCTAATGACAGGTTCTATTCCATTATATGAACATGGGTAGGTTTTCTACCTGGTCTCAAAGGGTCTCATATCTGCCTAGTGATGTTCTTCGTAAAGACAGTGTAGGGGCGTTGCAAGGAATAGTTAAGGCACGTATGCCCACCATTACCAAGCAGGCACTCAGATATGAGTTGGGTGTTTCACGCATCTGAACCCTGACCAATAGTCATAGGGCAGATCGCTAATTCCCCACCTAACCTAAAAGCTTGTGTGTGCTTTCAAAATTAAATACAAGTGATGCATGAAACAATTCTAAAAATGCATGGATAAATAAAACAAGACAAAAATGAAAAAACTTAAACACATCAAATACACAAAGCTTAGTCCAATATTGTCAGAAACAATACCTTCCCCAGTGGAGTCGCCATTCTGTCGCACGTCAAAAAATCCGCGCGGCGTCGGCTGGCGATCTTTTCGTCATTATGTTTGATTTGATTCATTGGATTCATTGGGAGTCGCCACCTAGTAATTTATTGAAGGCTACTAGGAAACCAGATATACTGGTCTTGTCAGAGATTCACGGGTAAGGGACTGGTTGTGGTTAGGGAAGGTATTAGCACCCCTAACGCACCCTACCTGAGGTAAGCTGCTTCGCGAATTTGATGTGTTTAAAGAAGTTTTAATAATTGTTTTTTTTATCGGATATTAGAAATATAACTTACGTATAAGTTAATAATTTTGGACCGTGAGCAAATCAAAATATTAAATTCTTCTTTAATCTTTGCAATTTTATCATAAATAAAAACATCCATAAAAAAAACATACAAACACACATAAACACTTTCACTATATTTTTTTTTCTTTTTTCTTTTTCTTTTCTTTTTTACATCCACATTACAAATTATAAAAATTCAAAACTAAACAAAAAAATTACATTAAACAATTTTAAAATTACAAAACAGCCCCTAAAAACTCCAGGAATTGCAGGGAAGTCCTTCTGGAACCGGAGGAACAGTGGCGACGTGTCTTCCCATGCGCCGCCGCCACTGGCGGCGCGTGGGTTCACGCGCCACCGCTGGAAACTCTAAAAAAACCAGGGGATCTGGAATGTCTTCTTCCCCCCTGTCTTCCTACATCGGTGGTGACCTGCAGCAATAACAAGAACGCAACAACCAGTTGATCTTAGTTTTTATTTTCTTTGTTTTTAAAATCTGCTTCGGTTTTTTCTTCTTTTTGTCAGATCTGCTTCTCCTTCTCTTCTTCTTGGTTTCGGATCTGCTTCTTTCTACAGATCGGTTTGTTATGTGTTTCTTCTTCTTCTCCGTTTCAGGTGGCGGCAGAGTTGTGGGTTAGAGCGTCAGTGGCTTGTGGTCGGCAGGTTCTGTGGAGGGGGCGGCGTCGTTGATGATCTCTTCTCCTGGTGGTAGCGGCGGCGGTTGGGCTCACTGCTGTCGTCTATGAGGCATGTGGATCTCCGGTGAGGAACGACGCTGCTGGAGGCAGTGAGTGGTGTCTGCTCCCGATCGGAGGAGATGACGAGGCGAATGGTTCTGTGTGGCTGGGGGGAGAAAAGGTGGTTGTTCGGTCTGCTGGGTTTTGGGAAATGGAGGGATGGCGACGAGTGAGTCACGGCTGGGAAAGAGAAGTGGAAACCTGGTGAGGGTGACGGCTGTTGTTGGGGTTGTCTAGGGTGAGGGAATGGCTGAAAGGGAGGGGGGCGCCGCTCCTTTGAAAAAGATGGGTTTAGGGTTAGGGTTTTCTTTTTTTTGTATTTTTCTTATGTATCAAAATTGACCCCCCTTTATGTGTGTTGAAGACCAGTATTTATAGGCAAAAATGTTGCTAAGTTTTCAAACTTGGTCTCTCAACTTCTTTTTTTGTAAATTTTGATTTTTCTTGTTTTTTTGTTTTTTTTTTTAAAACGAGCAATATCAACATCGACTCAATGAGGAAAATCAATGATTATAAATAATGCGTTAAAAGTTGAACCCGTTCCAAATATCTTTGAAAAATTTAAATTCTTTTGAGACGATGCTAAAAATTCTAAAATGATGCAAATATATTAAAAAAAGTATTTTTTTTGGATTTTCGATGTTTTCTCTATTTTTGGATTTTTCTGAAAAAATATCAAAACATGGGTCAAAAATTGGGTAGCAATAGACCCGATAAAAATCGGGTGTACGAGCTCTCCAACACTACGCCCGAGAACTTGCGGGCGGCTCGTAGTGTCTCATCCGTTGGGAGCTCCCAAACAGTATCGAGCACCCAATCTAAGGAGTTCGCGGCCTTGCAGCAACACACGGCTCATCTCACCGAGAAATACGAGCAACTATCGGCGAATTATGAACAACACACGGCTCATCTCGCCGAAAAATATGAGCAACTCTCGATGAATTATTAACAACTTAGCCAACTGGTCATGAACTTCACATCACAGAGTGGTGATACATGGGCACCCTTTTTTTGGCCGTATGGTCCCAGGAACAACAAGCCTCCTCCTCCTCCAGCTCCGCCATTGTGCTATTTTAATAATTTTTTGGAAACACATTCAATTTGTAATGAATATTATTGAACTTTATTTTTTTGTTTTTGATGTTTAATAAAATTTTATTTGCATAATTGGTTTTTTATACTATTAATTTATATAATTTTATATTATTTATTCTAGATAACATTTTTTTAAAAAAATTTAAAAATACCCACCGAGGGATTTACAGACGGAATGTATCCATCAGCATTTGACAGAGAGCGGGAAATGTCATCATCACCGACGCATTTATAGACGGATAACGTCCGTCGGCATTTCACAGTAGCTTGGTGCAAATGCCACAATCACCGATGACTTGACAGACGGATAAAGTCGGTCGGCATTTCACAGAGAGTGGTTGAAATGCCACACTCATCGACGACTTTACAAACGGATATATTCTGTCGGCATTTCACCAGGAGCTAAAAAATATTTACTGGATATGCCACTATCACCGACGGAATAAATCCGTCGATATATTTCTAGTGGGAATTGTTTTTTTCACGCATTTTTCATCTAGGAAACCATCGGCAATCTTTTTTTTTTACCGACATCGTTAGCGACGGAACGTGGTATTACCGATGGAAGGGATGCTGATGGATGTTATTGGTCGGAGAGTTAGTTGGTAAAACATTTACTGATGGAGTCTGAATTTCACACTGACGAAAAGTTTCCGTCGGTAAAATTGTAAAATCTTGTAGTGATAGTTGGTGTAGTTGTGCTTGTTTAGAAGGATGTCATGTGGCAGTGCTATGCTACATTGAAAACAAGTCTTGAAATGGAGGAGATAAGGGAGATGATCGGTGTAAAGTGGTTGTGATGGCTAGAAGAAAAGGAAAGAAGAAGTAAGATTTTTAGTGGCTATTTTTTTTTTATAGAAAAAACATTATGGCAACTTATTAATTTTAACGCTACAAGAGTTTTTTTAGTCCTTAAATGAAATATAGTGATAATCTCGAAAAATATTTTATAATTTTTGTTGATTTTTTTAGCGTGCTATAAATTGTTATGAATTCATAAATTTTAAAATGTAAATTGTAATTTTCAAAAGAATAAAGAAAAAGAAAAAAAATTAACTATTAGTTTTCCTAAAAAAAATTGACCAATTAATATTTTCAATAACCGTTTGGTTGCTAGAAAATTATGATACTATAGTTTTGGTTATACAAATCCAAATCTTTCATTTTCCCCTCTACACACCAAAATATTATGCTAACAACCTCTATAAACTCATTTTCAGTCTCAAAATACATTTTAATTGGCAAAAAAAACTTAAGAAATCCAACCAAATAAAAAAAAAACCCTCAATATATTATTGAAGTCTTGATCTTTTTTCTTCAGTCATGTTAAGGATTGTCAATTGAACACATGAAAACCAAGTTTAACAATTTCATGATTGGAAAATACCGTAATTGGAGTATTTTCCTCTCCTTTCGTTTCTCTTACAGCTATTTAGAGATAAAAACAAGAATATAATGAAATATTGTTACTTAAATGCAAAGATTATTAAAACTAGGAACTCAATTGCAAATATTAACCAGAGCTACATAGAAAACTTAAAAAAATGCGTAGTGAATGGATAGTATTTTAATTAGGGATGAGAAAAAAAAAACAAAAAAACTTATTAAACTAAAAAAAACCAAAAAAACCAAACAAAAAAACACCTATTAGAAAACAAAAAAAAAATCAATTCTGTTTAGTTTTGGTTTAAAAAATATGAAACCGATTGAATTAGACCAAACCAGAATTGTTGAACCAAAAACTTAAAAATATTATTAACTTAACAGAAGTATAAATAGAAAAGTGTCTTAAAAAACTCAAATCCAAAAAATCACTCTCAGAACCTCCACCCCCTTCCTCCTCTAAACCCTTTCTCTCCCTTTCTCTCTCGATGTCCACCAATGCCCTTTTCATAGCCAACCCCGCTTCTGCCTCTCTGGCTGTCTCCCATTTTTTTTCTCTCGCAAGTCTCTATTTTGAAAGCACGATTCTTCAAGTTTTTGGTTCTAGGATAATATAGAGTTATGGAAGGCATGTGTAGATCCACTTGTGGATGTTCCCAAGCATGGAGAAAGAGTGTTTTATCTACCTGAGGGTCATAATGGACAAGTAAAGATTGGATTTTGAATATTTTTCTGTTTAGTGAGTGATGCAGTAAATGGGTATGGTTTAATTGGAATCTTTGAGTCTTGGATTGGTTTTTTATCTTTTATTTTTTCAATGACCGAAGTGTAAAAAAACGGAGAAACTTTCTAATTTCTTGTACTATGTTACCTTCTCTTTTCTTATTGGTTTTTTATCTTTAAACCAGAGTGCACGAATAAAAAATGAACTGTCACCCTCACATCATGACTCTTGAGCCATGTGTTTTGAATATATGCATAATAGTATGTAATGGACTCGTTGTTCATAGTCTCATGAAATCCATCCATTTGCAAAGATCAAATCATCACACTGGATGAGGTCAAAGTTTATTGATCTTAACTGCTTGCGCTTGAAATGAGAATAGACCATCTTTGTTATTCATTTTACGTTCTGAAATAAATATATCCCTTGTGGTTTCTTTTTTAGCCTGAATAAATTTTTCTTTCATGAAAATCTTGATTATGATCACACCTCGTACTAGGGACAAGCGAAAATTTCAATGATAAAAAAGAGGAAAAAGCTATGAGAAAGCCAAAAAAGGCAAAAGAGCCTAAGAAACTCAAATACTAAGGGGCATGCTCAAATCACAAGAAAAACTAATAGCCTAAACAAAGTGAGTATGCCCTGACCAAAACAATGAAAAAGGGCAAATCAAAGAAGAGTAGAAAAAATAGAGAGATAAAAGACATAAAAAGTCGAACTGTTGATATTGATCCTTAGTCTTTGAAACCTTGAAACACTCTTTGAGTCTTATGAATTATTTTCTTTCATAATAAAAAATCACAGCTACGTTACGTACATGTAGAACTCTTTTCTAATCAAGCAAGCAAGCAACTTAGAACAGTACATAATGCTCTTAAAGTGTAACGAGTACTTTTCATAAGAGTCATGGCATCGAGAACAAGCCACTCATTATTATTCATGTTGATAAAATAAGTGTTCAAAAAAAGATAAATTTTTCTCAAACAAAACTTTGAGCGTTTTCTCAAGCCCTTCACTATGAAAACCCATAAAAAAAAGGTCACCTCATCACGTACTTTCACCAATGACAATATTGCCAACACAAGAGCAAGTCATCTCTTTTCCAAGGAGTTACAAGATTTCAAAAAGCAAATTGTTTTAACTCACATCGAAATAATTTTTGTTTTCAAAATGCAAGATCAAGATTTCAAGATTCATTCTAGATAAATATTCCTTCACCAAACTCAAAATAAGAGAAATGAGAGAATTGTTACTCGAAACTATTATTTGTTCAAGTCGTTGACATAGCACACTTAGAGGTAATGACTAGTACAATGGGGAAACATTGTGTTTAGAAGAAAAATTGATCCCTTCTAGAAAAAAAGAAGAAGAGAGGAACATTTCCTACAATAAGACTAGGGGAAATTTTGGTTTACAAAAGGCAGCTTGATCCTTTCAACAAGTGACACCGAATGTTTTTAACAGTTAGACAGGAAGTAATGAATGATCCTCTCAAATTATTCGACGAGATAAAAAATCTCTAGCATGCAAGTGGGTCACAATGGGCACCATGAAGGCTGAGTTGTGTAAAAAAATCTGGAAAAAGACTTACATGGGCCAACTCGAGTGGGCTAGAAGCCAAACAACAAAGATGATCATAATCAGATATAGCAAGTCCTCACTAATCAAGCAACAAGAAGATTGAGAAGAAATGTTGACCTATATTTCAAATCAGGTAAGGATACATTCATGTTATCTAAACTTTGAGACATTAAACAATGTGTTTTGCAAAGATTCATAAGAGAAATCCCCGATGGGATCCCTCAAAAGGAAGGCCACCTTAAAATGGCCAAAAACGGAAAATGCTTGTGAAAATTGCTCACTTTTTGAGAATTGTTTTTGACTTGGGCAAGCCGCCGATGAGAATTAGGCCACCTGAAAAATATTCGTATTTTTTAGGAAAGTCACCCATCACAATGAGACTCTTTGAGTTTTGATCTGGAAAGGCCGCCTACGAGAATTAGGCCACCCAAAAAATCTTCATATTTTTTCACCAATGTAGGTGATTAGTACTTAAAAGTGCATTTTTATCAAGGTTTTATATCATCATTTTGCACTTGAAGTATCAATATCTCTTTAACTAGAGCATGTTTTATAATAACATGTCTAATAATATAAGATACCTTTAATTTATGGTAAATGTAGGCCTATCACATAAATCAAATGATTGATTGATGAGTTTAACTACTAAAATTGAGAAGACAAAGAGAGGGCTAAGCTTAGAAAATAGATGATGGTTCAGTCCAAACTGGAACACCATTCAGTTATTGGATCATAACTGGAGCTGTAGAACTTGGATTTAGGTCTGGTTTATATGTATGGAAAGCTAAGACATGGCCTAAAACTTTCATGAGAGTCCAAGATTCAAAATAAGTGTTTTCAAGTTCAAATTATAGCAACAATAGAGAAGTCAGAATTTGTCCTGCAGCCCAGACACTATTCAGTGTTCAACCCATATCTTGAGTTTTAGAAGTCCAAATGCATCGATTCTTGTTTTATTGGAAAGCTGAGACAATTTCCCAGAACTTTCATGAGACTATCTACTCAAATTCTGATGTTAGCAATGACATTTTCTACAGACAAGAAGATAAGAATTGTTACCAAGTCAAGAGGTGGCCACCCACTCAACAATTAGTCATCAAATCAATAGTTCTGAATTTTTGTCTATAAAAGGAGGCATTTGCCATGCATTTAGGCATCTTGGTTTTTAGATCAAGATCAATTTCTTGCTCTTTTTCTTTATATTTTTGTAATGCTTAAGTTTTGTATTCATTAATCTCTTGTTTATGCTTTTCATTTCTTTTACTATACTTATATAATTATGTTCTTATCTTGTTTATCTATGTTTCTCTTATTCATAATGTTCAGCTAAGTTTATTATGTCAAGGTGAAAATGTTACACTAATGGTGTAAGAATAAGTATAGTATAAACTCAACATGGACTTTAATATTTGATACTAACATGTTTTGTATTTATTATCTTACTCACTCTCAATACCTTGCTTGTTAAATGGTAATCTAGATTTGTGTTGAACAACCCTTGGTACAACAAATACTTGGCACTTTCATAGCCCAATTGTATGGTATAACCGACACTTATGCTATAAAAGGAACTTGATTTGTTGTTAACATAAGTTATCACCATAAATACCTGATAATATTTACAAGTATTGACATTACTCGAATAAGATAATTAATGTAATCATGTTAACAATTTATAATCCGATTGGAACCTCCTTTGTGTGTGGTTTCTAGTCAGTAATAAAAAGAGTTTATACTATTCTTGTTTAAAATACCATTAGTGGATCCTCTAACCTTGACAATTATTTTATCACTGTTTAATCCTTACATCAATATCACATCTCAAAAGTTCTCTTTAACTCCTTTTTATTTATTGTTTATAATTTTATATAGTTCACCTCCCTGTGGTTCAACCCTGGTCTTGCCGGGTTATTTATTACTTTGACACTCCTACACTTGGGAGAAGAAATCAATCTTTTGATCGTTTCAGTAGGTCACCCATTAAAATGAGACCCCTTCTGAAAATCCTTGTTTTTTTTCCATCCAGGTGGATTACCAATTACAATGAGATCATTTCTGAAAATCTTTCTATTTTTCAAAAAAAAAATCTCTCTTTACATTCTTCACCTTTGGGCAGATCGGCTGGAACAATTAGACCACTTACAAGATTCCTTGCATTTAATCATTGGCAGGTCACTTGGAATAATTATACCACATGCAAAATTCTTTGCATTCTTCACCATTAGGCAGGCCGCCTGGAACAATTAAACCACTTTGTGATCCCTCACATTTTAGCATCGGGCAGGTCGCCTGGAACAATTTGACAACTCGTGAAATTCTTCGCGTTTCTTCTTCACCATCGAGCATGTCTCCTAGAACAATTAGACCATTCGCAAGATCCCTCGCATTTTATCATCGGGTAGGTCACTTAGAACAATTAGACCACTTGTGAAATTCTTTGTGTTTTTTCTTCACCATCGGGCAGGTTGCCTGAAACAATTAGACCACTTGTGAGATCCCTTACATTTTATCATCGGGCATTTTGTTACTTATTTTTAGGCCCCACGTGCTGGAGATGTTGTATACCTCTTTTGAACCAAATGCAGGAGTTTAGTTCATGATTGGTGAGGAATTGACAAAAGCAGAGAAGAAAGAAATGTTTTTTTGAACAACGTTTGAGCTGTTTTCTACCCTCTTTATCCTCCCCCTTTGGTGCCAAAATCGTAAGTTTTCTTAGACTGATTAGGAGTCTTCATTATGCTAAATTCGTTCCTTATTTATCTGGTCTTTAAGGTCAGATAAATCCCTCAGAATTTGCACTAAAAAAATTTATTCTGCTACTGTCACAATTTGTTGTTCCAACTTAGGCTTTGATTCTGACTTGGTTTCGTACGATATCTGACCATCCTAGCAATATTCTGTCACTCATGACATGTTGAAGAATTGACCTACACCTTTATTGGGTCCTAGGGCTCACTGTTATTATGGCAGTCTCTTACTCAGATTGGGATGCTCGGCATTGTCAGTTTCCTGAATCAGATCAGGAAATTCTTTTGACCAACCAGGTTGTGGCCATATTCTGTTCTTCAAAAAAAAATTTTCTCACTTTGAACCCTTCATGAAAGTTGTAGATCTGTACGCGTAGATGAATTTAGGTTTTTGAATCTCCTAATTTCGATATCAGAAGCTCAATATATTCCTATGATAATATCTAATGAGATAATAGAGAATTCTGTCGCGAGAAGGATTCCGAATCGAGTTTTTCACTAAAGACTCTGCTTTCATCATAATTTTATTGGTCATTGTTCTTAGGTCATACTCTCAGTCGTATCGGGATGCTCGACATTGTCAGTTTCTGAATTAGATCAGGAGACCCTTATTGACCAACCATATTGCTACCAGATTCTGTTCCTTAAAACAATTTTATCTCATTTCGAATCCTTCATCAAAGTTGTAGTCCTGGACGCGTAGATGAATTTGGGTTTTTGAATCTCTTGATTTCAATATCATAAGCTCAAGATATTCTCGTTTGAATATCTAGTGTGAAAGTAGAGAATCCTGCCGTGAGAAGGGTTCCAACCCGAGTTTATTTGGATCCTTCATGAAAGTTGTAGTCCTGTATATGTAGATGAATTTGGGCTTTTGAATTGCTTGATTTTGATATCATAAGCTCAAGATATTCTTGTTTGAACATTTAGTAGAAAATTAGAGAATCTTGCCAGAAGAAGAATTCGAGCCCAAGTTTTTTTTCAGGTCTTGATTCGAGGGACCCGATTTAATGTTTTAAGGATTTATCAAATTAATTAAAGACAAATTTCAAACCTTGGAAAGTAAATTGGTTTTGTTCGAGGAATAAACAAAACAGGGATTGGATCAAGAAACATCAATAATGTCTGTTACTTGGCATCATAAAACAGCCCCATAGGATTTAATTAGCAAGGTTACTATTCATGGTCATTTTGAGCATAACTATCCCGTCTGATTTCTTTCCTGTTTATCCGCACAACCCTCCCCGTCTGATTTCTTTCCTTTTCTCCGCAACATGCTGCTATTTGCCATTTTGGACCTGCAAATCACGTTT
This sequence comes from Populus deltoides, assembly GCA_015852605.2. NCBI lineage: Eukaryota > Viridiplantae > Streptophyta > Magnoliopsida > Malpighiales > Salicaceae > Populus > Populus deltoides. The sequence continues at coordinate 10,819,108 of CM027570.2, forward strand.
GTGCAGTTTTAATTCATAGGAGACAACAACTTTTGATAGTTGCAAAATGCCATGAAGAGAAGAACCTCACCATTATCTAATGGCTGGGATTTTATCCCTAACATAGATGGCTGAGATGATGTGTTAATGTTGGAAAGAAATCACTAGAATCAGCACATAATTAATGAGAATATTGTAGTTTCCTCATATGTATTATTTGGCCGCAAATCAGCTGGAATTTGCATCCTAGATTAATGCATTGAATCTTTCCTAAATAGAGATATATTAGGCTATATATAAGCCCCCTCTACTGACCTAGCGAGGAGGGAGAAAAAAGAGAGAGAGAAAAAATAAACGGAGGAAAGACAAGAAAAAAAACGAAAGAGAGGCAGGTAATAGGAGAGAAAAAACGCAGAGAATAGAGGGGGTTTCTTTCCTTCATTCTTGTGTTTACTATGAGAGGAGGAAGGCAGGCAATAGGAGAGAAAAGAGTAGAAAAACAAAAGAAAGAAGAGAAAGGGAAAGGAGAGGAAAAACACAGAGAATAGAGGGATTTTCTTTCCCGCATCCTTGCATTACTATGAGACGGGGAAAGCAGAACAGAGGAGAGGGAAAGAAGAGAAATTTGAAGCTAAAACCAGTAGAGAGAGAGAGGGACGAAGACGCAGAGCTAAATGCAGGAGTTAGACATAAACAGAGAACAAAGGGAAAAGGGCTGGAACAAACGAACACGGATAGACCAGCCAGCACGCCTTCAACATAGCTGCAGCTCCTTCGTCTTTCTCCAGGTCTGTTATTCCCAGCTTCTGCATAACTTTTGCATGCATTCTTAGTTGTTTTTGTTACTGTTCAAGTGAAATTTAATTCACTTGAACAATGACCAGCCAAGGCACGCATGAGGAAACTCACGCATGCCTTTGTGCCTGGCCAAAGGGTACACGGTTCTAGCTCAGAACCCGGCTAGGCCTGCTGGGTTCAGCCTAGCAACATGGGCCGAGCTGAACTCAGCCTCTAAAAAAAACAAGTACTATCATTGTTTTTCTTGTGTATTTATTTTGTGGTTTTTTTGTATTTTTATATTGTAAAAATACAAATCTTGTATTTAGAACACCCGGTTTTTGACGTAATGTGGAATATATATATATATATGGGTTATAAATTTAGTCTGAATCAAACAAAGATTTCAAGAGATCTGCATTGGTTCTTCTTGGTACTTTGTAGACATATCTAAGGGTGTGATCCACATTGACCAATGGTTCTTTCTTTTTAGATTCTAAGTCCAAGTTTGTTCATTATAGCAAACTTATCCTAGGAAAACTGATGGGATTAGAAAACACCAACACCATAGCAATTATAAGGCAAATCAAACACCATGCAGCTTACCTTAGGTAGGGCGTACTAGGGGTGCTAATACCTTCCCTTTACGCAACCAGTCCCTTGTCTTAGAATCTCTGAAAGGTCAGTTAGGTTTCCTAGTGACCATAATACTAGGTGGCGACTCCCTTATTCATAAAAAAAAACCACGAAATCAATTCCTCGCTCCCGGGAAGGGTCACCGCTCCGCCGTGTTTTATCGCGGGGATGCGACAGTGCAAGTCGTCTGAAACAATTAGACCACTTGCAAAATCCCTCGCATTTTATTATGGGGTAGTTCATCTGTAACAATTAGACCATTTCAAAAAAAATCAAAAGAAAAGAAAAGGAAGGGTTTTCACGCTTATTTTTCTTTACAAAACTTACTATACGAAGTAAAAAAAAAAAAGAATTTTCCAATGCCTTTGCACCATAAGCATTGTAAAAAGGAGGCAACTATTATAACTCAATTTTGGCCCATAAGCTTTTAATTTAGTTTTACAGGGATTAAAATGTAAAATTGAAAGATAAAATATTTATTTCGATGAAAAGTGTGATTTGTTAACTTGCGTGAAAAATAGGGACTACAATGTGCTTTTGACATTCTATCCTTATTATTAAGAAAATGATAGTTATTCACATTCGAATTTGATTCTTAATCAAATTCAAAGTTCAAAAAAGAAAATGAGTTTATTTGAGATTTTATTTCTTATACGCGATGAGACTCTTATACTATAAATACAGATCCCAACAAGCACATGGTAGCATTACAAGAAAAAAGAAACACATAAAAAAAGGGGCGGCCAACCCTAAATAATCACCTTCTCTATGACCAACCACGACCCCCTGCCTGTTTTTCTCTCTCCGAGAATCAACCAATACCAATACTAGCCAGCACCCTCTCTCTGTCAATATCTCCGCCACCAACGCCAAGAAAAGAGAAAACAGCTCCATCTTTTTGTCCCGGTAACCCCTTCTTCGGTTGAACTCTGCTGCATGCTGTTAAGTTATCATGCCTGGTCCTCATCAAGGTAGGATGTCACTAAACCACCAGGCCAGAAAGGTTGCATCATGGACAACTCTTCTTACCAGCAGCAATAACAGCAAAGTCGCCAAGACAGCAGTGGGGTCGCTCCTCCTTTCCTCCTCACTGAAAAAACCAGCTCTCCTCATCTAGATTGCTGCCATGATTTCCTCTCCTCTGATATAGCAGCAACACTGGTTTCAGCAATTTGATTTCCAGTCACACCATCAGCAACAAACGCCAGCCGCTCCTCAAAACAAGCTGCCACTGTGAGCAGGAGAAATCCTCTTCTCAGCAAGATGCCATCGTGAGCAGCAGAAGGTTTCCTCTCAGACATGCAATCTTTGGTTTTACAATGAACAAACAATAGAATTCTCTTCTTTAAGTTGTGCAACAGCAGCATCAACCGTCCTATCTTCGACTGAGAGCAGAATCCATCAGAGGTTCCCATTGCCAGCTGAAGGTAAGTTTCAGTCCAACCCCAAGCAACATCCAGTAACTCTTCACAACACCGACTCTCCTGCTCTAGATTGCTGTCGCGATCTCCTCTCCTCTGCACCAGCTATGAATAGCAGCACACTACAAGCTCCAACAGGCGCTCCTCTCCCTACCGTGCTCCTCCGACCAACAGCTACATTCCCTTTCCATAATAGCGAGGAGCAACAAAAACCAAAAAGGAAAAGGGAGAGAAATTAAAAAAAAAAAAATGGAGACCAGGGAGGAAGGAGAAACACAGAAGAATGAAGAGAAAGTCAAGATGTTTGCCCAGCCACTGGTCTCCAGCGTCATTCGCCTGTCTCCCTCAACTTCGCCTCCAGTAGAAGCACGTACAGGTTGTTGGAAAAAATAATAACAGAACAAAGGAGGGATCACCACTCACATAATTTGGTGGAATACAATACACTAAATAATAGTACTCTCACACATTGCATTATCAAATCCAGACAATATATATAGACATTCACTACTAGAAATTCGCTAAATAGCAACCAATTTACCGACGGAATATGTTTGTTGGTAATTTGAGGTCGAAATTACCGACGGACACCTTTCCGTCCGTAATTCAGTCGGTAACTACCGACGGAAAAGTTTCTGAATTAAAAAAAAGGCGGGTCGCTTACGTGGAGGTTTTAGCGGGTTATTTTTTCCGACAGACTCACTGATGGATTCAAAACGACAGCCCATATAGTGACGTGACCGGTTCGCCGTTTAAATTGCTGACGGACTCACCGAGGGATTCGAAATGGCAGATCCGTATGGAGACGTGTCGATGTTTCCGTAAGAATCACCGATGTAATCACTGACGGAGTTTCCGTCGGTGAAACCTTCAGAAAACGTTAATATATGATAGCTCTGCCGACCCTCTCCTCCCCTATTTCTCCTTCTTCTTCCTAAACCCAACTCTCCCCATCTACAAACAACCAGCCCCCCCTCCCCCCCAAACAAAATCTCCCTCATATCAGCACAACAAGTTATATTTCTTAAAGTTTTGAGGTCACAACATCCGTCTTCTGATTTACCGACGGATTTTATCAATTTTTGTAAATAATTCTATCTTTTTAAATTTTAACATTTAATTAAATGTCAATTTTATTATTTTTTTAGTATATGTATTTTGTTAGTAGATGTACATGTTTTATTGTTATTTCTCAAACAAACTTGTAGTATAAGAATGTATAATTCTATACCTGTTATGGTTTGTTTTAGATTTTGTAAGATTGTATTTATTTGTAAATTGTTAAAACTTTATGGAACTATCGAAGTACATGTGCTGTTTTGAAATAATTAATAGCTTGCTTAATGGGTTCGTTTAAAGTTTTATCAATGATATTGCGGAGTGGTAATTTCCGTAAATTTATATATTTTAATTTGTATGGACGTTGATAAATGATAATGAATATTTAATATTTATGAGAATTTGTGATTGGTTTGTTGGATAATCTCGAGGTAAAGTAATATTTTTGCAAGTTTATTTATCTAACTTAGTTAATTAATACATGATGTCATCATAATTTTATAGAGGTTCGATATAAGTCATGGATGATCATTCATGGATGTATCGAGATTCACCCCAAGGATTGCGGAGGATGGATTATTGTAAAGGGGTTCAAGGTTACATTAATTTCACAACATCTATTCCTAGAAATTTTACTGGAGGCGGTATTAGGTGTTCATGCACGAAGTGCCAAATAAAAAGTATCTGCATCCAGATGTTGTAATGATGCATCTTCTACACAAAAGATTTATGGAGAATTACCAGTGTTGGTATGCTTATGGAGAAGTAGCTGGTAGTAAGAGGAGAATGGAAGAAATGGTGGTTGGGTCTACTTCTAGTACTAGCAACGTGTATGAAGCGGCAAATGACAACACTAATCCTTACAGAAATATGGTTATGGATGCAATGAGAATGAATCAAGGTAATGTCAGTCAATGTCCAATCGTACAAGAAGAACCTAATGCAGATGCAGCTAGGTTTTTTGATTTGTTGAAAGATTCTGACGAACCATTATGGGATGGCTGCACGAACCACAGTAAATTATCGGTCGTAGCACAGGTATTCACCATCAAATCAGATCACGGGTTGACTGAGGCCCGGTATGACAAGATTATTGAATGGGCAAAAAGCATTTTACCTGAAGGGAACAAGCTGAAAGAGAACTACTATGGTAGATTAGAAGAGGTCGTCAAACTGCAATATCATAACAAGCAGAATAGAGTGTTTTTATTCAAATGCTATTGGTATGAGATGACTGACAGAGGAATCAAAGTTGATCCGTACTATGGTCTGGTCGAAATCAACTCAAAAGCTAGACTCCACAACATAAACGATGTCTTTGTTTTCGCAAAGTAATGTCAACAAGTTTATTACACATACACCGCTTCATTTAGAAAGGATCGATCAAGAGTGGATTGGTTGTCCGTTTTAAAAACAAAACCCCGGGGTTGTGTCGAGGTTGTTCAGGATGAGAACGAAGACACAAGTGTGCGAGATGATGTTTTTCAAGTTAGTGATTTGGTTGAACCATATCGAGTTGCTCCTTCGATTGAATTGGAAGAAAATTCAAATTTTCATGTTTTCGATGATAGTTTTGTTAATGTTGACGCAGAGGAGTTGAATTTTGTTTTGAGCTCTAGCGGACAAGCAAATGTCGATGAAGAAGATAATATCCATATTGAAGATTTCAATGAAGGTGATGACAATTCAATTGATGACGAAAAAGAAGAAAATTCTGACTAACCACCAAAATGAAGCCCTGTGTAAAACACTTTTTTTCATGTAATTTAGATTATGGATGATATATTTTGAAACACCAAATATTTATTACTTGAAATAATTACTTAAAATGCCACAATTACGAAATAATTACTTCAAATAATTATAGATCATGGATTTTGTAACAGGAAATAATTACTTGAAATGCCACATTCACCGACGTCCATACCTACGGACTAAGTCCGTCGGCATTTCACAGAGAGTTCGAAAATAATTACTTGAAATACAACAATCACTAACGTCCATACGGACGGATTAAGTCCGTCAACATTTCACAGAGAGTTTGAAAATAATTACTTGAAATGCCACAATCATCGACATCCATATAGGCGGATATAAGTCTGTCGGCATTTCACAGAGAGTTTGAAAATAATGACTTGAAATGCCATAATCACCAACGGATTTATATCCGTCGGTAAGTTGTCAGTGGTTCAATTTTACCGATAAAATTACCGACGGACCGTGCGAATTCCAAAGGGTTGTGCATTAAATGCATCTCTGACCGCGTCATCTTACCGATGGAATTACCGGCGGACCACTAAAAATATGGAGGGTCATAAAAACTTTTGTTGCAAAATTCGAAATTTACCAATGGATTTTTCACACTTCACCGATGGAATAAATTAAAATAATAATTAATTTTATATCCGTCGGTGAATCTGTCGGTAAAACTGCCATATAACTTCCCCCAACCGCCTCTTCAGTTCATTTTTTCTTCTCCTCAGTTTTTCACCGATTCTTTTCGTCTCCGTTCTTCAAATGTTTCACCAGTAATCTCTAGCAACTTTTCTCGTGAATCTCCATCAGTTTAAAAGGTATGTATTTCTTCTATTTCATTTTACTTTAAGGTTTTTTTTTTTTTGCTATTTTTTTTGTTATGTTTTTTGTTTTGTGTATTTTTTGTAATGTAGATAAAGTCTATAGTGTTTTTGCATAATTCATTGCTAAAGTCCATAGTTTGTTTTTTAATTTATTGAATATTTTTATTGTTGTATTGACATAATTATTATTAGTTAATTTGTTGAATATTTGTTGTTAATGTTGAATTTACCATAGAATTAGTAATTGAATATGTTGGAATAATTATTAATTTTACTCTATTATTGCATGATTTGTGTTTAATTTTTTCCATTTATTTTGATTGTTATTCTAGAGTTTTTTTTTATTGTTTTGTTGTATTGGCATAATTATTGAATAATTTGTTGAATTGTAATTCTTAATGTTGAATTTACCTTATGATTAGTAATTGACTATGTTGGAATAATTAGTATAGATTGGGTCAATTGGTTGTGGCTTTTGTTAATATGTGCAGGTTTGTGGATTTGGGTAGTATCCAGTATAGGGGAGGTGCTGTCGAATTTATTTTTTTAACATTTGAATTTAATTATATAATTATTTGTATAAAATTGTGTAGATGCGTAGAATGAAATCTAGAAATGGTCGCTCACGTACGGTCGCAACTAGTTCGTCTAGCAGCAATGATTATATTTCCTTCGGTGCCTCTCACGAAGAGGCACCGACACCACCTGCGCCGTCAATCGATACTGCCTCTTCCAGCACTACTTCACAGCGCAGAGGTGGGGTGCCTTCACAGCGGAATCAATTTTCCCGCAAGTACGAGGCATAGTGGAAGGACGACCTTTTAATGTAAGTGTTTTAAGGTTTTAATTTTTTTTAAAAAAAATTACAACATAATTTATGAAGTAAACACTATTTAATTTATTTCATTTCTTTTCAGGTTCACAAACATTGAGGCCGCCCAAGTAATATCATCGGCGTTTAAATTGTCGATGGAGATTCCATTGTTTTAATGGAGTCAGATATTCAAGCATCCTGAATGGATGCCTCAAATCAATGCATGGTTTGACAGATTTCAGGTTGGTGTTAATTTATAATTTTCAGCTTATTTCTAATAAATTATTAATATAATTGTAAATAAATTATTATTTTTATTTAAACTTGTTAATTTATACATAACACAAATTCTGCTGGGACAATGAGCATAACACTGTTGTGAGGAGGGTGTGGGAAAATCACACGGCAACTAGGTAAGATCGAAAATAATACAAGATTTTTTTTAGACAAAAATTTATATTGCGAAATGTAATTTTTGGTTGCGTGAAGTAGGTTGCGCAATTTTTGGTATGAAGTGCAAAAAAGGGCAAAAAAACCGCGAGGGATAGGGTTTCCAAGGCTGGAATGATGTTGCAGTTTGAAGGGATTTCAAGCCGATATATGTCCCGGAAGATATATGGCTGCACTATCTTGAGCACGTGACGTCTGAGCAGTTCACACAACGCTCACAGTCCGGTGCTGGCAACCGGAATCGGCCAATTCATGGCTCGGTGACAACGCACACTAGCGGCTCCGTTCCGTTTGCTGCACATGCGAAACGGATGGTAAGATTAATTTAAATGAAATATATCATTAAATTAAGTTGTTGTTAATATATCTTTTTTCATTATAGGCTGCGTCTCTTGGACGTGAGCCGAGCCCGATGGAGCTGTTTGTAGAGACGCACGTGCGGAGTCAAGATCGTTAGAAGGGGGCGCAACAGGTCGTTGATAACCGTGCTCAACATTTCGTGGTATGTTTGTTCAACCATTTTTTTTGTAAGTTATTATGTTTATTGAATTGAATATGATGATTACTTTTTTTTATTTTCAGGAGACCTATAATAATCGGTTGAGGGAGAGATACAGGGACGATATTTTGACCCATCCGGAATTCGATCCGGATTTGTGGATGGAGGTTGGATCGTCAGGTGGACCCGATAAAAATTGGGTTTACGGGCTCTCCAACACTACGACCGACAACTTGCGGTCGGCTCGTAGTGTTTCAACCGTTGGGAGCTCCCAATCTAAGGAGTTCGTGGCCTTGCAAAGAAACACCGCGACTCGACTCCTTTGAAAAATACGACCACCTATCAGCGGAGTACGCGCAACTCAAAGCGTCTCATGCAGAATAAAGAGCGGAGTCTGCACAACAAAAAGTGGCTTATGAACAGCTTCGCGAAATGATCATGAACATGGCAACACATAGTGGAACATGTGCGCCTAATCCTTTTTGGTTGTATAACCACCAGCCTCCTCCTCCAAGATCTCCTACTCCTTCTCCAGCGCCACCTTTATATTAATTTGTAATAAATATTATTTACCTTTAAAATTTCATTTAATATTTTTTTTTGAAACACATTCAGTTTGTAATGAATATTATTTAACTTTGATTTTTTGTTTTTGATGTTTATTTTAATTTTTTTTTGCATAATTGGTTTTTATTACCATTCATTTAAATAATTTTATATTATATATTTAAAATAATTTTTTAAAAACAAATTTAGAAAAAACTATTACCGATGGAATGAATCCGTCGGAATTTGACAACAGCATTCACCAACGCCTTTACAGACGGATATATTCGGTCGGTATTTCAACCACTCACAGACAGATTTACCAACGGACTTAATCCGTCGGCCTGTGACAGTAGCTGCCACACTTACCGATGACTTTACAAACGGATATATTCGGTCGGTATTTCATACACTCACCGACAGATTTACCGACGGTTTGTAGCCGTCGGTCAATCACGATATCACCGACGGAATAAAAGTCAGTCGGTAGATTTCAATTGGGAATATTTTTTTTTGGCGCCCAAATTCCGTTTGTAAAACCATCGGCAAATGGTTTTTTTTTGTTCCGACCGATATAGCGACGGAATGGGGAATCACCGACGAAAGGAAAGCCGACGGACGTAATCCGTCGGTGAAGACATCGATGATCTATTTACCGACGAACTTCTACTCACACACCGACGGAATATGTCTGTCGATAAAACTGTGAAATCTTGTAGTGATTATAAAATGTCTTTTACAATCTCCAAAGAACTTAATTAATATTAGACTCTTCAATACTTACTCTAGATTCATAGTACTACTAGATTCATAATACTACTAAATTCATATTATTTATAATGTAAATGATTATTCATTGAACTAACTTCAATACACTTAATCTTGATAAACAAGTTTAATAACTAACATTCTCCCCTCTTAAACTTGTCCTATCCATCTTCATGATTCCAAGCTTCTTCTGCAAATAACAGAACACATCGATCTTCAATGGCTTTATAAAAATGTCTGCAATTTGTTCATGAGTTTCGGCATGAACTAACTCCACATCGCCTTCTTTTATATGTTGTTTGATTAAGTGAAATCGAGTATCAATATGTTTTGAACGTTCATGATGAACTGGATTCTTTGCAAGTGCTATAGCAGACTTGTTATCAACAAAGATTCGTGTAGCCTTGCTATGTTTCTGCTGCAAATATTGCATCAGTTTCCTTAGCCATATTGCATGATTAGTACTTAAAAGTGCATTTTTATCAAGGTTTTATATCATCATTTTGCACTTGAAGTATCAATAACTCCTTAACTAAAGCATGTTTTATAATAACATATTTATTAATTTAAGATACCTTTAATTTATGGTAAATGTTCATCTTAAATGCAGGCCTATCACATAAATAAAAGAATTGATTGATGAGTTTTAGTATCAAAATTGAAAGGACAAAGAGAGGGCCAAACTTAGAAAAGAGATGCTGGTGCAGTCCAAATTGGAACATTGTTCGGTAATCGGGTCATATCTGGAGCTGTAGATCTCGGATTTAGGTCTACTTTAATGGATGAAAAGGTAGAACATAGGCCTACAACTTTCATGGGAGTCCAAGATTTAACAAGGCCATTTTCAAGTCCAAATTGTAGCAACAATGAAGAAGTTCGAATCTGTCTTGCAGCCTAGACATTGTTCAGTGTTCAGCCCATATCTCGAGTTTTAGAAGTCCAAATGATCTCAAATTTTTACCCTGGAAAGCTGAGACAATTTCCTAGAACTTTCATGTTTAAGTCTGTTCAAATTATGACGTTTTTGGCAGACAAGAAGATAAGAATTGTCACCAAGTCAAGATGTGGCCACTCACTCATTAATTAGTCAACAAATCAATAGTTCTGAATTTTGGCCTATAAAAGGAGGTATTTGCCATGTATTTAGGCATCTTGGTGTTCAGATCAAGATCATGCTCTTGCTCTCTCTTTTGTAATACTTAAGTTTTGTTTATATTAATCTCTTGTTTATGCCTTTCATTTCCTTTTCTTTACTTAGTTAACTTCTTTCTCATTTATGTTCTTATCTTGTTTATTTATGTTTTTTTCTTTCATTATGTTTAGCTAAGTTAATTATGTCAAGGTGAAAAGGGTACACTAATGGTGTAAGAATAAGTATAATATAAACTTAACATGGACCTTAATGTTGGATACTAACATGCTTTATATTTGTTATCTTGTTTACTTTTAATACTTTGCTTGTTAAATGGTTAATCAAGATTTATGTTGTATAATACTTGGTACAACAAATATTTGGCACTTTCATAGCCCATGCTGTATGGTATAACTGACACCTGAGCTATGAAAGGAACTTGATTTGTTGTTAACATCAGTTATAATCATGAATGACTGACAACATTTACAAGTATTAGCATTATTCGAATAAGATAACTAATGTAATCATGTTAACAATTTATAATCTGATTGGAACCTCCTTTGTGTGTGGTTTCCAATTGAATAATAAGAGTTTATACTATACTTGTTTGAAATACCATTAGTGGATCCTCTAACCTTGACATTTGTTGTTATCATTGTTTAATCCTTACATTAACTTGCATCTCAAAGTTCTCATCAACTTCTTCTTCTTCATCATCTTTATTATTATCATCATTAATAGTATTAGTGGTATTATTATTATTATTACCACTATTACTAGTACTATTACTATTACTATTATTAGTACTACTACTACTACTACTACTAGTATTATTATTATTATTATTATTGTTGTTGTTGTTGTTGTTGTTGTTATTGTTGTTACTATTGTTGTTGTATTATTATTGCTTATAATTTATACAATTAACCTACCTGTGGTTCGACCCCGGTCTTGTTGGGTTATTTATTACTTCGACACTTCTGCACTTGGGAGAAGACATCAATCTTTGGTCGTGTCAAGTTTTTGGCGCCGTTGCCGAGGAGGTAAATTCTTGTACAAATTATAGTATTTATTTTATTTTCTCTTTTCACTTTTCTTATATCTAACTTTGTTTTTTTTTTTTGTTTTGTTTATTTTTCTTTTCTTTTTCTTTTTATTCTCTTTTTACACGTGCGTGAGAGTCTGGTCATGTACATTAAGTGGTAGATTTTGTAAGGTATCCTCATCATTTTCAGAAAATATGGCCGAAGAAGATAATCAGTCGCTTCATAATGAGAATAATGAGAATAACCGAGTGAGAACACTTAGAGACCTCATGAATCCCACAAGAACAAGTGCACCCTCATGCATAGTTTTTCCCCCTGATGCATCTCATTTTAATTTTAAGCCAGACATTATTCAACTTTTACCTTCTTTTCATGGCTTTTATTTAGAAAATCCATACTTGCATTTAAAGGAATTTGAGGAGGTCTGTAACACCTATAATGACTCAAATTGTAGCATGAACACCATCAAGTTAAAGCTTTTTTCTTTTTCATTAAAAGATAAAGCTAAAACATGGCTATAAATTTTGAGACCTGGATTTATTCGTGCTTAGGATGAAATGCAACAACAATTTTTAAAGAAGTTTTTTCCGTCCCACAGAACAAACTCTTTCAAAAGACAAATCATCACTTTCACTCAAAAACCAGGAGAAACGTTTTACCAATGTTGGGATAGATATCGAGACTTGCTTAATACTTGCCCTCATCATGGTTTTAAAACATGGAGATTGGTTTCATATTTTTATGAAGGGTTAACTCCTAGAGATAGGCAAATGGATGAATTGATGTGCAATGAAACTTTTGAGGATAAAGATCCTAATAAAGCAATGGAGTATCTAGACTTGCTAGCTGAAAATGCGCAAAATTAGGACACTACAGGAACTTATGAGGCATCAAGTAAAACCCAACCTCATACATCTAGTGGAGGTATGTACAACCTTAGGGAAGATCATGACCTCCAAGCCAAGTTTGCATCTTTAGGTAAAAAGTCGAGGCACTAGAATTAAAAAAGAGTGGTCAACTAAAATCTGTTCAAAACATTGTGTGTCAAATCTGTGAAACCAATGAACATTTAACCAATGAGTGTCCAACTTTGCCTTCTTTTAAGGAATGTCTCCATGAACAAGCTCATGCTTTAAATAGTTTCCAAAGGCTCAATCATAACCCATACTCGCAAATATACAACCCTGGTTGGAGAAATCACCCGAATTTCAATTGGAAGAGTGATAACAATAATGCACAAACTTCACAACCATCGTTTCAAGCACACCATAATTTCCAAAATTCTCATGGATATGCACCTCCTTATGCTCCACCTCCTAGAAGAAATCTTGAGGAAACATTGCATGCATTCATGGAAAAGCAGGAGACAATTAACACTCAACTTGCTCAAAGCATGACAGATTTTAAAGATACTCTTGCAAAATTGACATCTGCTCTCAATTTCCAAGAGAAAGGTAAGTTTCCATCTCAACCACAACAAAATCCCAAGGGGCAATACAGTGCAAATGCAAGTAGTTCTGGAAGCCAACACATGGATCAAGCCAAATCAGTCATCACTCTTCGCAGTGGTAAAGTTATTGAAAACCCATTCTTGAACCTTGTGAGAAAGATGATGAGTCAATCTTTGAAGGTAAGGAAGGGGTTGAATCTGAACATTGTAAAGAAAAGACCAAACAAAGGAAAGTCAATCACAACTCTGAAATCTTTGAAACTTTCAAACAGGTAAGGATCAATATACCTTTGTTGGATGCTATTAAACAGGTTCCTTCTTATGCTAAATTTTTGAAAGATCTGTGCACTGTGAAGAGAAAACTGAATGTGAAAAAGAAAGCCTTTTTAGCCGAACAAGTAAGTGCGATTCTTCAGAACAATAATGCTTTGAAATATAAAGACCCTGGTTGTCCTACAATTTCATGCTTTATTGGAGAACATAAATTTGAAAGAGCTTTACTTGATCTTGGAGCTAGTGTGAATTTACTTCCATATTCAGTTTTTTAGAGTCTCAATCTAGGTGAGTTAAAACCAACTTTTATAACTCTTTTACTTGCCGATAGATCTGTAAAAGTGCCTAGAGGAATAGTTGAAGATGTGTTAGTACAAGTCGATAAATTCATTTATCCTATGGATTTTATTGTCTTGGAAACACAACCTGTTGAAGCATATAATTCATTTCCTGTTATTTTAGGACGTCCATTTCTTGCAACTTCTAATGCATTAATTAATTGTAGGAATGGACTGATGAAGCTATCTTTTGGAAACATGACATTGGAGATGACTATTTTCAACATTTGCAAGCAACCTGGAGATGATAATGATTTACAGGAAGTGGATTTTACTGAAAAATTAGTTCATGACCAATTTCAAACCACTTCTAGTGAAATTGAGATTGATGAATCAGATGATTTGCAAATGGTTTATTTTCAGGAAGAATCAAAGGCAAATAGTTGGAGACCGAAAATTGAGGAATTGCCACCACGATCAATTGAGTCCATACCTTCAAGTGTTCAACCACCAAAACTGGATTCGAAGCCGTTACCATTCAATCTCAAATACTCATTTTGGGGAGAAAATGAAACTTTTCCGGTAATAATCTCTTCAAAACTTAATGCACATCAAGAAGGTAAGTTATTACAAACTCTGAAAATGCACAAAAATACATTAGGATGGACCATAGTTGACATAAAAGGAATTAGTCCTTTGATTTGCACACACAGGATTTATTTGGAGGAAAATGCTAAACCCTCTAGAGAAATGCAACGAAGGCTTAATCCTAATATGAAAGTAGTGAAAAATAAAGTCATTAAGCTTCTAGATAATGAAATCATTTATCCTATTTCTGACAGCTAATGGGTAAGTCCTACCCAAGTTGTACCCAAGAAGTCTGGATTCACTGTGATTACAAATGCGAAAAATTAGTTAATTCCAACTAGGACTATTACTAGTTGGCGCATGTGCATTGACTATAGGAAACTAAATTCAATGACTAGAAAAGATCATTTTCCTTTACCTTTCATGGATCAAATCCTAGAAAGAGTTGCAGGTCATGAATTTTATTGTTTCCTAGATGGCTATTTAGGTTACAACCAAATTGAAATTGCATTGGAAGATCAAGAGAAGACTACTTTCACATGTCCATTTGGTACTTTTACATATCGAAGGATGCCTTTTAGATTATGTAATGCCCCAGCCACGTTTTTGGTGATTCATTTGATGATTGTTTGACTAACTTAGACAAGGTTTTGAGCAGGTGTGAAGAGAAAAATCTTGTACTGAATTGGGAAAAATGTCACTTTATGGTAACAAACGGCATTGTACTTGGTCACATTGTTTCATCGAAAGGAATTGAGGTTGACAAATCTAAAATCGAGTTAATTGCTAACTTGCCAACACCAAAATCTGTTAAAGATGTTAGATCATTCTTAGGACATGCTGGTTTTTATAGAAGGTTCATCAAAGATTTTAGTGTAATATCTAAGCCCTTGAGTGACCTTCTAACAAAGGATAATATTTTTGAATGGATTAAACATTGTGAAGAAGCCTTTGTTAAACTTAAAAACTTGCTCATTTCTGCTCCTGTCATTCAACCTCCTGATTGGTCATTACATTTTGAGATAATGTGTGACGCTAGTGATTATGTCGTGGGTGCTGTCTTAGGACAAAGAAAAGATAAGAAACCTTATGTGATTTACTATACAAGTAAAACTTTGAATAATGCTCAAATGAATTACACCACCACTGAAAAAGAATTACTTGCAGTAGTATTTGCATGTGAAAAATTCAGGTCTTATCTTGTTGGCTCACCTGTTGTTGTTTTTAGTGATCATGCAGCATTGAAATATCTTTTTTCTAAGAAAGATTCTAAGGCTAGATTGGTGCGGTGGATTTTGTTACTTCAAGAATTTGATATCACAATCAAAGACAAGAAAGACACTGAAAATGTTGTCGCAGATCATTTGTCAAGATTGACAACAGATTCGAGATCTGACATCAAACCAATCGATGACTACTTTCCTGACGAATCTTTATTTTCTGTCTCTACAATGCCTTGGTATGCTAATATTGTTAATTTTCTTGTTTCAGGACAATTGTCGGCTCATTGGAGTACCCAAGACAAAAGAAAGTTGTTGAACGAAGTAAAGAACTTTTATTGTGATGACCCTTATTTATTCAAATATTGTCCTGATCAAATATTTTGAAGATGTATTCCTGACAATAAGGTAAGTAGTGTCATTAAATTTTTTCATTCTGAGGCATGTGAGGGTCATTTCTCATTCTGAAAGACCACTGCAAAAATTTTACAAAGTGGATTTTACTGGCCCACCATGTTCAAGGACTCACATGCATTCTGCAAGACTTGTGAAAATTGTCAAAAGTTGGGATCTATTTCAAAACATCACATGATGCCTTTAAATCCTATTCTTGTCATTGAGATCTTTGACTATTGGGGTATAGATTTCATGAGTCCATTTCCTCTGTCATTTGGTTTCTTATACATATTTGTCGCAATAGATTGTGTTTCAAAATGGATAGAGGCAATTCCAAGTCGAAACAATGACCACAAAACAGTGATAAAGTTCTTGAAAAAAAATATTTTGAGTCGATTTGGAATCCCTCAAGCCATGATAAGTGATGGTGGAACACATTTTTGTAACAAGCCATTTGAGTCTTTAATGAAGAAATATGGAATCACACACAAAGTTGCCACCCCTTATCACCCTCAGACAAGTGGACAAGTAGAGCTTGCTAATAGGGAGATCAAACAAATCTTGGAGAAAACAGTGAACCCTAATAGGAAAGACTGGTCTTTAAGACTTAATGATGCACTTTGGGCTTATCGAACTGCTTATAAAACATCATTAGGTATTCCTCTTATAGACTAGTCTATGGAAAACCTTGTCACTTGCCTGTGGAACTTGAACATAAAGCTTATTGGGCTATTAAAGCTTTCAATTCAAACCTTGATGATGCTAGTCAGCTGCGTAAGTTACAAATAAATGAGCTTGAGGAAATAAGAAATGATGCATATGAGAATTCAAAAATTCATAAAGCAAGAATCAAAGAATTTCATGACAAGAGAATCTTGAGAAAAACATTTGATGTTGGTCAAAAAGTTTTGCTTTATAATTCTCGACTCCATTTATTTCCTGGAAAGCTAAGATCAAGATGGAGCGGTCCTTTTATTGTGAAACATGTGTATCCATATGGAGTCTGTGATATCGAGAATCCAAAGAATGACAATGTTTTCAAGGTAAATGGACATCGTTTGAAAGTTTACTTTGATAATTTTTCAGTTGAAAATGACTATTGAATTAAGTGATCCTGTATATAAAGCTTGATTCTTTTTCTCACATTGTTTTGTGTTTCATTTTGGTGTGAATTTTGTTTTGCTAGTCTTTCTCACCCTGATCAAATGGCGGATAACGGTACTTCATGACTTCAGTTGGTTCTTTTAGTTTCCCATAATAACTGATATTTGTATATATTTGTGCAATTCTTTACTTTTTCTCTCTTTTTTGAATCTCTTCTCCAATTCTCATTTGAAAATGAACACCACTCTTGAAAAATTGAAAAAGTACTTTCCCGCTCTGCCTCAGAATGCGATTACAAAAATTTATCGTGTTAGATGTGCAAGATTGAGATTGTTAATGAATCATGAAATTCTTGAAGATATTCGTTGGCTGATTGAAGCAAAGGTCCGATTATCAGGTGAGTCCTCCAATTCTTTCATCTCATACATGCCTGGAACAGGTAAAAGCACTTTTACAAAGAAACGTCGTGCTAAACAACTAAAAGTCTGTCACACATGTGCCAGATGGACTTGTAATGCAACATGTCGTTCTTTAGGAATGGTATCTATAAATCATGAAGATAAAATACAATTCATTAAGGATGGCCTGAATAAGGGGGAATCTGATTATAAAAGATCTTGTTTGCCAGTTTTTAAGAAAACTGGATGGGAAGCCTATCCCTGACCCATAGAGGGCGTTTAAGCCGTTCTTGGACATAAAACCAAGGGAAGATGTGGGCCACAATCACAACTACCTGTACATACACATGCTTTTTCAAAATAAATAAATAAATAAGAGAGAGAGAGAGAGAGTGTGAAACTCCAGCTGGCTTACATATAGGTGGTATGATTGCATCTTGAATTTCTCATCTATAAAATCTTCTCTTCCTTCCCTTCATTTCTACTCAACCCATACATTTAACAAATATAGAAGTGTGTAGAAATGGCAGGCTCTTCAAGTCATCACATCAAAAATATTTGTGTTTTCGGTGGATCCAGTCCTGGGAAAGAAAAGGAGTTTTTAGAATCAGCAAATCATCTTGGTCAGGTATTAGCTGAGAGGAAGATTCATTTAGTGTATGGAGGAGGCAGCCTTGGGTTAATGGGGAGTTTGTCAATAGTTGCATTTTTAGTAGGGAGTCAAGTTTTGGGGGTCGTCCCCAAAGCTTTAGCAAAAAGGGACATCATTGGAAAAACAATTGGAGAAGAACTACAGGTCTCCACAATGTCTGATCGATTGAATGCAATGTTTAACCATGCTGACGCCTTCATTGCCTTACCAGGTGGTCTAGGCACATTGGAAGAGATCTTTCATATTTCCTCTTGGGCCCAACTGCACATTCACCATAAACCTATAGGTCTGTTAAATGTTAATGGTTTTATGATAATTTGTTGTCTTTTCTTGATCAAGCTGTGGAATAGGAATTTCTAACATCTTCGGCACAACAAATCATAACCTCTGCTGCTACTGTTGAACAATTGATTGACCAATTACAATCTTTCGTCCTCGTAATTGATCCCTCCATGAGTTGCATAAATTGGTCAACTAAGGAAAGTCGTAAAAAGCTTAGATTGGATTTGAGCCTTCGTTTGTGAAACCTTATGTCTTTTGGTTATATTAATAGCATATTATTTTGTTTTGTTCTTTCTTATATTTGTTTAAGTGTGTTTCAGGTGATGTCTTCTATACTCTATCTTTCTATCTTATGACATTGAGGACAATGTCTCGTTCTGGTTGGGGGGAGAGGGTAGTAGTTTTCAATAAAAAAAAACTAATCAACTAAATGTTTTTGTTTTTTAAAAACCATTTGGCAAAACTGTTGTTACTAGGATGGCAGAGTAAGGGGGGATTTTATTAACTCTTGAGACGTATCTTAGTAAACATTTTCTAATGGTTATTTGCAATATTCATAACAAGGCCTATTAGAATACTTCTTGAAATATTCAGGTTTACAAACTCTCGCACTTGATTCTGCTCATATACTCATTTAACAAGTGTTCTTAAACCTTCATCTTCACACACACACTCTAACATATGATTGTGGGTTGCACATTGAATTATTACATTAGTAATGTTCTTTTGTTAAAGATAACAACTAAGGGAAAGGGATAATATATAATTTGCAAAAAAACAAAAACAAAAACAAATTGATAATATTGATGATAATAAAAGCGTAGATAAATTTGGTTTCATAGCCTCCCTAACCTAAGCAATTAAGCCCGAATGGGTGTTTTAACACCTAATACCCTAAAGTCAACTGACTTGGGAGCTATTGGTCCAAAGCTTGTTACATGGGTTAAGGAGAAAAGTTTAAGGGAATCAAACATTGCACTATCTACGTATCAGTATCTACAACCCGAGTTACTAAGCTTGTAGGGGTGTCTCAACACCTGATGCCCTAAGATCAACTGGTCTGGGAGTCATTAGCTGAAAGCTCGTTACATGATTTAAAGATGCATTGTGTTTTAAGTTATATGTATATATATTGAAAAAAAAAGAGAAAAAGAAAAAGAAAAAGATAATAATCCCAACCCAAGGAAGTTAACCTTAAACATTAGAATAAAATATTGTTCTCTTCCAATAAAAGCCCCATCATCTATGTTTTCATACATTGAGCACATAAAAAGGAAGGTTTATTAATATTTTGTTTAAGAGATATTGAGCAGATATATAAATTTAATGAGAGTTTGTTTATCTGGATAGATTAATGGAAGTTGAATGATGAATGCCTTGCTTTGTGGAATTTACAAAAAAAATTTCTATTTTAACGCTTTGATTACTAGGGACTAGTAATAAGCTGGTTGGGGGGGTGTGATTAGTACTTAAAAGTACATTTTTATCAAGGTTTTATATCATCATTTTGCACTTGAAGTATCAATAACTCCTTAACTAAAACATGTTTTATAATAACATATATAATAATTTATGGTAAATGTTCATCTTAAATGCAGGCCTATCACATAAAATAAAAGAATTGATTGATGAGTTTAAGTATGAAAATTGAAAGGACAAAGAGAGGGCCCAACTTAGAAAAGAGATGCTGGTGCAGTCCAAACTGGAACATTGTTCCGTAATTGGGTCATATCTGGAGCTGTAGATCTCAGATTTAGGTCTGCTTTATATGGATGGAAAGGTAGAACATAGGCCTACAACTTTTATGAGGAGTCCAAGATTTAACAAGGCCGTTTTCAAGTCCAAATTGTAGCAAAAACGAAGAAGTCCGAATCTGTCCTGCAGCCCAGACACTATTCAGTATTCAGCCCATATCTCGAGTTCTAGAAGTCCAAATGATCTCAAATTTTTACCCTGGAAATTTGAGAAAATTTTCTAGAACTTTCATGATTTAAGTCTGTTCAAATTATGACGTTATCAATGATGTTTTTGGCAGACAAGAAGATAAGAATTGTCACCAAGTCAAGATGTGGCCACTCACTCATCAATTAGTCAACAAATCAATAGTTCTGAATTTTGGCCTATAAAAGGAGGCATTTGCCATGTATTTAGGCATGTTGGTGTTCAGATCAAGATCATGCTCTTGCTCTCTCTTTTGTAATACTTAAGTTTTGTTTATATTAATCTCTTGTTTATGCCTTTCATTTCTTTTTCTTTACTTAGTTAACTTCTTTCTCATTTATGTTCTTATCTTGTTTATTTATGTTTTTTTCTTTCATTATGTTTAGCTAAGTTAATTATGTCAAGGTGAAAAGGGTACACTAATCATGAATGCCTGACAACATTTACAAGTATTAGCATTATTCGAATAAGATAACTAATGTAATCATGTTAACAATTTATAATCTGATTGGAACCTCCTTTGTGTGTGGTTTCCAATTGAATAATAAGAGTTTATACTATACTTGTTTGAAATACCATTAGTGGATCCTCTAACCTTGACATTTGTTGTTATCATTGTTTAATCCTTACGTTAATCTTGCATCTCAAAGTTCTCATCAACTTCTTCTTCTTCATCATCTTTATTATTATCATTATTAATAGTATTAATGATATTATTATTATTATTACCACTATTACTAGTACTATTACTGTTACTATTATTAGTATTACTACAACTACTACTAGTATTATTATTATTGTTGTTGTTGTTGTTGTTGTTGTTGTTACTATTATTGTTGTATTATTGTTGCTTATAATTTATACAATTAACCTCCCTATGGTTCGACCGCGGTCTTGACGGGTTATTTATTACTTCGACACTCTTGCACTTGGGAGAAGACATTAATTTTTTGGTCGTGTCAACACACACACGATACAACAGCAATGTATTCTGCTTCACATGTGGATAATGCGACAATAGGTTGTTTCTTTGATGTCCACATGAAAGTTGTTTCTCTCATGAAGAATACAAATCCAGTTGTGCTTTTTCTGTCTTCCAAGCTTCCTGCCTAGTCACTGTCATTGTAACCTATAATTTCAAGATTATGCAAAGATGAATAAAACAATCCATAGCTTGAAGTTCCTTTAACAAAACGAAGGATCCTCTTTGTTGTCTTCAAATGTGAACTTCTTGGCTTCTCCATATACCTGTTAATCAAGCTAACTCAAAAAATAATGTCTGGTTTGGTACATGTTAAATAACATAAGCAACCCATAATACTTTTGTAGTATGTGATTAGTACTTAAAAGTGCATTTTTATCAAGGTTTTATATCATTATTTTGCACTTGAAGTATTAATAACTCCTTAACTAGAGCATGTTTTATAATAATAGATCTGATAATATAAGATAGCTTTAATTTATGGTAAATGTTCATTTCAAATGCAGGCATATCTCACAATTCAAAGGATTGATTGATGTGATTAACTATTGAAAGTGAAAGGACAAAGAAACGGCTAAGATTAGAAACGAGATACCGATTCAATTGAAATTGGAACACTGTTCAATTATTGGGTCATATCTGGAGCTGTAGATCTTGGATTTCAGCTTAATTTATATGGATGGAAAGCTAAGAAATAGGCCTACAATGTTAATGAATAGTGTAAGACCCAAATCTGCCGTTTTCAAATTCAAAGTTTGGCCACAAAAGAGAAGTCAGAATCTGTCCTGTAATCTAGCCCAAACACTGCTTATAATTTTACCCATATCTGGAGTTTTAGAAGTCCAAATGACGTGCAATTTGGTGGGTGGAAGGAAAAGGCAATTTCCAACAAATTTCATGAAGAATATTTTCTCAAATTCGGATGGTAACAATGACATTTCGTCCAGACAAGAGCTTGAGGTCTATCCACCACGTCCACCAACAACACTACTCAGTATTTTAGCCATATCTCGAGCTCTAGTGATCCAAATGCTCTGAAATTTTATGGGTAAAAAGATAAGATGATTTCCAACAACTTTCATGAGGAACACTTTGCCAAATTCTGAATGGATCAATGTCATTTCATCCAGTCAAAGTGCTTGAGTGCTGCTGTCCACCAAGTCCACTAAATCAATAGTTGGCCACTACATCAATAATCAATTACCAAATGAATAGTTCTGGATTTTAGCCTATAAAAGGAGGCATTTGCCATTCATTTAAGAATCTTGGTTCTAAGATCAAGATCATGTTCTTGCTCTCTCTTTATTGTTGTTATGCTTAAGTTTTATTTTCATTAATCTCTTGTTCATGCTTTTCATTTCCTTTACTATACTTAGTTAACTTATATCATGTTTATGTTCTTATCTTGTTTATTTATGTTCTTCTTCTTTATTATGTCTAGCTAAGTTAATTATGTCAAGGTGACAAGGTTTCACTAATGGTGTTAGAATAAGTATAATATGAACTCAACATGGACTTCAATGCTTAAATCCTAAACAAGTTTGCTATTAACATGTCTTATCATTTTTATCTTATTAATCCTTAATACCTTGCTTGTTAAATGGTTAATCTAGATTTGTGTTGTATAACACTTGGTACATCAAATACTTGATCCTTCATAGTCTTGCCGACATCGTTATTATGAGAGGAACTTGATTTGTTGTCAACATAAGTTAGCATCATGAATACCTGATAAAATTTATAAGTATGGTGTTACGTAAATAAGATGATTAATATGATTATGTTGATAATTTATAAAGAGTTTATACTTTACTTATCTCTAATACTATTAGTGGATCCTCTAACCTTGACATTTGTTTTTATCATTGTTTAATCTTTACATTAATCTTCCATCTCAAAGTTCTCATTAATTTCTTCCTCTTCTTCTTTATTATTATTAGTACTACTACTACTACTACTATTATTATTATTGTTGTTGTTGTTGTTGTTGTTATTATGTACTTTAAGTATGCTCTGTGTTTGATCAAGGATCCTGACATTGTTGGTCTTGCCTTGTTCATTCGCATCAGAAATTTGTTTATATTATATAATATATCTCTTTGATCTTTTCATAACCTTAGTATATAGGCTGGAAACCTGTGACCCGATCTTTTAGATCATTCTTAGGTATAACAATGCCACGCATCGAGTATTATTATTATTACTATTACTATTATTGTTACTATTATTGTTGTTATTATTGTTGTTGTTGTTGTTGTTTTATTAATTATAATTTATACAATTAACCTCTCTGTGGTTCAACCCCGGTCTTGCCGGGTTATTTATTACTGTGACACTCCTGCTCTTGGGATAAGACATCAACTCTTTGATCGTGTCAGTATGTAGGATTAACAAAATCTCTTTCTCCTTCTTTAGTTATTTTGGTTCCATATTCAACTGGATTGTCTGCTGGACAACAATTTTCCATGGCAAATTTCTACAAAACTTTTGTTGCATACTTGATTTGTGAAATGAAGATTCCATCACTGCACTGCTTCACCTATAATCCCAGAAAATAGGCCTGAGACCTAAGTCTGTCATTTCAAATTCATTCAACATGGATTGCTTGAAGTCTTGAATCATAGTTGGATCATCCCCTGTGAAAAGTATATCATCAACATATAAACAAACAAACAAACATTACTCTGCCTTGTAAACTTTTCTTCACATATAATGCATGCTCATAAGGGCATCTTGTGAATCCTTTCTGGGAAAGATAGCCATCAATCTTGGAGTTCCATGCTTTTGGTGCTTGTTTAAGCCTATAAAGAGCTTTCTTCAATCTGCAAACCTTCTCTTCTTCTCCTTTTACCACAAAGCCAGTTGGTTGTTCTACATACACTACCTCTTCAAGGTTATCGTTCAAAAATGCTGACTTTACATCCATCTGAAATATCTTCCATCATGTTGGAGATTTCCGCCTTAAAACATTTTGACAGATATATACTTAGATCCAGAGGGAACATCCTGTTTCTAGTCATTTTAACTGAAGCAATTGCAGCTCCAGACTCATCAAAAATCTTCAGATTCTTATCTTTCATCTACACTTCAAAGTGATTAGTACTTAAAAGTGCATTTTTATCAAGGTTTTATATCATCATTTTGCACTTGAAGTATCAATAACTCCTTAACTAAAGCATGTTTTATAATAACATATTTATTAATTTAAGATACCTTTAATTTATGGTAAATGTTCATCTTAAATGCAGGCCTATCACATAAATAAAAGAATTGATTGATGAGTTTTAGTATGAAAATTGAAAGGACAAAGAGAGGGCCAAACTTAGAAAAGAGATGCTGGTGCAGTCCAAACTGGAACATTGTTCGGTAATCAAGTCATATCTGGAGTTGTAGATCTCGGATTTAGGTCTAATTTATATGGATGGAAAGGTAAGACATAGGCCTACAACTTTCATGGGAGCCCAAGATGTAACAAGGCCGTTTTCAAGTCCAAATTATAGCAACAATGAAGAAGTCCGAATCTGTCCTGCAGCCCAGACACTGTTCAGTGTTCAGCCCATATCTCGAGTTCTAGAAGTCCAAATGATCTTAATTTTTTACCCTAGAAAGATGAGACAATTTCCTAGAACTTTCATGATTGAAGTCTGTTCAAATTATGATGTTATCAATGATGTTTTTGGCAGACAAGAAGATAAGAATTGTCATTAAGTCAAGATGTGGCCACCCATTCATCAATTAGTCAACAAATCAATAGTTCTGAATTTTGGCCTATAAAATGAGGCATTTGCCATGTATTTAGGCATCTTGGTGTTCAGATCAAGATCATGCTCTTGCTCTCTCTTTTGTAATACTTAAGTTTTGTTTATATTAATCTCTCGTTTATGCCTTTCATTTCCTTTTCTTTACTTAGTTAACTTCTTTCTCATTTATGTTCTTATCTTGTTTATTTATGTTTTTTCTTTCATTATGTGTAGCTAAGTTAATTATGTCAAGGTGAAAAGGGTACACTAATGGTGTAAGAATAAGTATAATATAAACTTAACATGGACCTTAATGTTGGATACTAACATGCTTTATATTTGTTATCTTGTTCACTTTTAATACTTTGCTTGTTAAATGGTTAATCTAGATTTATGTTGTATAACACCTGGTACAACAAATACTTGGCACTTTCATAGCCCATACTGTATGGTATAACCGACACCTGAGCTATGAAAGGAACTTGATTTGTTCTTAACATAAGTTATAATCATGAATGCCTGACAACATTTACAAGTATTAGCATTATTCGAATAAGATAACTAATGTAATCATGTTAATAATTTATAATCTAATTGGAACCTCCTTTGTGTGTGGTTTCCAATTGAATAATAAGAGTTTATACTATACTTGTTTGAAATACCATTAGTGGATCCTCTAATCTTGACATTTGTTGTTATCATTGTTTAATCCTTACGTTAATCTTCCATCTCAAAGTTCTCATCAACTTCTTCTTCTTCTTAATCTTTATTATTATCATTATTAATAGTATTATTGGTATTATTATTATTACTACTACTATTACTATTACTATTATTAGTATTACTACTACTACTACTAGTATTATTATTGTTGTTGTTGTTGTTGTTATTGTTGTTATCTATAATTTATATAATTAACCTCCCTGT
This sequence comes from Populus deltoides, assembly GCA_015852605.2. Taxonomy (NCBI): domain Eukaryota; kingdom Viridiplantae; phylum Streptophyta; class Magnoliopsida; order Malpighiales; family Salicaceae; genus Populus; species Populus deltoides. The sequence continues at coordinate 10,845,048 of CM027570.2, forward strand.
GGTTCGACCCCGGTCTTACCGGGTTATTTATTACTTCGACACTCCTACACTTGGGAGAAGACATCAATCTTTTGGTCGTATCACAAAGCCTTTCTCCAGAAACTACCCCAAACTCAGAATGTTGTTCTTCATGTCTGGAACATAAAATTTTTTTGATATGAACTTCTACTCACCATTCTTAAGTTCAATAAGAATTCTGCCTCTTCCTTCAACTGGTCTTTGAGAAAGATCTCCAAAGGTAATGTTACCTTTATAACTTTCATCGATATCAACGAATGCTTCCTTCATACCACACATATGATTTGATTCTCCTGTATCTAGATACTAGGTGCTGGAGTTGTTGCCATCAAATTTTCCACAGGCCAACAATAATGCAGGCTCTTCATAGTCAATTTCTTTCTCAGAAAAGTTGACATTCTTGTCTTCAAATTTGTGTTGTGAACAATCTAAAGCAAAATGACCATACTCTTTACAATTATAACATTATACGTTTGCATTATTATTCCTCCAATTTAAATATCCTCCATGACTTTTTCCTCTGCTTCTGCCACGACCTCTGAAATTAAAATTTTGATTTCGTGCTCCATGAGATTCTTGATTTCTGAATGATCTTCCTCCTCTTCCTCTTCTATGAATGAACCTTCCTCTTTGAAATGCTTCTCTGCCAGATTCATTAACATTCTTTACAGTTAACTTTGTTTGTAATGCTTGTTCAAGACATCTTCCTTCTCCTTTTCTATCAATTTTCTGCTCATGGGTTGTAGAGATCCCATTAATTATTCTACTGTCAGATCTTCCAAATTCTTTGATTCTTCAATTGCTACAACCATATGATCAAACTTTGAATCCAGAGACCTTAGAATTTTCTCCATCACACAAACATCATCAATATTTTCATCATTCCTTCTCATCTGGTGAACCACAGAGATTACTTTTGTGAAGTAATCTGAAACTGTCTCATTACTTTCTTTACTCAACTTCTCAAAGTCTCCTCTCAATGTTTGCAACCGTACCCTTTTTGTCTTTTCAACTCCATTATAAGTCTTGTGCATTTCCCATGCCTCCTTTGACATCTTTGTTGGTGTCACCATCTCAAAAGTTGCTTCATCAAGCCCTTGATAAATGGTGAATAACGTCTTATTATCCTTCTTCCTTGATTCTCTCAATGTTTGTCTTTCTGCATTACTCATTGCTGTCTCTTCTCTTATTGATTCTGGTTTAGTGTAACCATCTTCAACTAACTCCCATAACTCTTGTGATCTTAGTAGTGCTTTGTATTGAATACACCACAGATCATAGTTTTGTTTGGTAAGACGTGGAATATGAAATTGAGAATTGTTGTTGCTGGAAGCCATATCTGCTCTCAAGCTCTGATACCACTTTGTTGGAAAAAACAATGACAGAACAGAGGAGGGCTCACCACTCACACAATTTGGTGGAATACAATACACTAAATAATGATACTCTCACACTTTTCATTATCAAATCTAGACAATATATATAGACATTATAAAATGTCTTTTACAATCTCCAAAGAACTTAATTAATATTGACTCTTCAATACTTACTCTAGATTTATAGTACTACTAGATTCATAGTACTACTAAATTCATAGTATTTATAATATAGATTATTATTCATTGAACTAACTTCAATACACTTAATCTTGATAAACAAGTTTAATAACTAACATAGGTAAGTTTCCTTCCTTCCTTGCTAAAATAATTAACTAGTTATTGTTGCATGCATGCGTGAACCATTCACGCATGCATGCAATAGTGGTCAGCCGGGTCACTGGCTTGGGCCAGTGGCTAGGCCGGGCCATTGGGTCTAGCCCAATCCATACAGCAGGGTTAGATCTAGCCACAAAAAAAATAATAAAAAAATAGAAATAAAAATAGCTTTCTTTTTTTAAAACTCAAATTTTACGGGTTTATTCATTGGCGCCCAAGTCATGAGTTCATATTTTTAGGCTGTGCAATATTTACCAACACCAGAGTTGATAATATTTGTAAATAATTGTTCACTGACGCTAAAGTCAGGAACATCGCAGGAACAAAAAAAGAGGAAAACAAATTCTTAGCAATTTTAGACAAAACATGCAATGTAGTCTGCCTCATACAGGACGCTTAAGAGGTGATAACATCTTTTCTTTCGCGTAATCAGTCTCATACCATATAATCTCTATTAACTAGTTAGGGTTCCTAGTGATCATAATATTAGGTTGCGACTCCTTCAACTAGACATTTTCCTGCAAAAAACAAGATGTCAGATATCTGTTCTTTTTCCAAATATTTTTAATTAGTCGCTGCCATGTCCTAATGTGATAGTTATAATTATTTTTACACATAAGGTTGTAATTCTCGGGTTTTGTTGGTAAGGGCTTGTGTTTTTCCATCTTAAATTCTTAATTAATTGTTTCTTCTTTGAATTTAGTATCTATTAGAATTGATTTGGAGTCTTAAAGAATTGGTGTTTTTTATTTCCTTTTTTAAGATTGTAAACTAAGGGAATGAATTTTTCCCTTTTATCACTTGTCCGAGACTTGTAAATTTGTAGTGTTTTGATGTGAATTGGTGGTCAGGATGTGCTTTTTTGATAGATTGAATGTTTGAAGAAAATATTTTTCGCTTCTTAATGAGAAGAGCCAAAAACTCTACTATCTCTTACAACAAATATTGAAATGAGAGTGTTCAAGTGTGGAAGTGGTTTATCTTTTAGTGAGGGTGATAACACAAGTTCAATTGTTACTTGCTCTTCATATTAGAAGGATGTGAGGTGGCTAGTGTAGTTGTGCGTGTGTTATTACATAAGGATGTAAAGTGGCTTCTATATTGGGCTACATTGATATCTATGAAGGTGTAGATAAGAGAGATGGTAGATGTAAGGTGATTGTGGTGGCTAGAAGAAAACAAGAGAAGAGATAGAGTTAGGGTAAGATTTTCAGCACCTAGTTTTTTTATAAAAAAAATTGTGGCAATTTTTAAATTTTTAAATTTTAACATTCCAAGAGCTTTTTAATCATTAAATAAAATATAATGACAATTTTGTAAACAATTCAATGTTTTTTGGTGGTTTGTTTTGGTGTGCGGTGAAGTGTTATGAACTCATGAACTTTGAAATGTAAATCATAATTGTTTTAAGAATAGAGGAAAAGGGAAAAGATGACTAAACTACAAAAGGGTCAGGTTAATTTTTCCAAAATGTTTTGACCAATTAATATTTTCAACAATCATTTTGTTGCTAGAAAATTACAAGACTGATAGTTTGATAGTTTTGGTCGTGCAAATCTAAGTCTTTCATTTTCCCCTAGAAACACCAAAACATCATGCTAACAACCTCTATAAACTCATTTTCGATCTCAAAATACATCTAAATTAACCAAAAACAACCTTCAAAACCTAACTAAATAAAAAAATCTTTATATTATTGAATTCTTGATCTTCTTTCTTCTGCTATGTTAAGGCTTTTTATTACCATCAAATAAATCTCCTTGTCAATCGAACACATAAAAACCAAGTTCAATAATTTCAAGGTTGGAAAATACCTTAATTGGAGTATTTTTCTCTTCTTCCTTTTCTCTTACAACTGCTTAGAGTTAAAAACAGAATTAGAATGAAATATTGTTACTTAATTGCAAATATTATTAAAATTCAGAACTTAATTGCAAAAATAAACTAGAGCTACATAGAAATATCAATGCATAGTGAATGGATAATGTTTTAATTAGGAATGAGAAAAAAAAACCAAAAAATTAGGGAAAAAAAAAACAACAAAAAAAAACAAAACCAAGAACAACCCTGAAAAAAATGATTAGAAAAATTAAAAATACTATTAACATAACATGGGTGACATAACCCTATTTTTTAATTTTCAAAAAAAGTAATAAAATAATAAATAATAAATACATAAATGACAAAAAATGAATGAAAAAAATAATTTGAAAATTAGGTTAAGACAACACAAATTGAAAGTTTGAGGACTAATAAGGATAAAATTATAAATTTTGGAGTCAATTTGGTAAAAAATTAAAAGAATTGATAAGTATAGGGACTTAATTAAACTTTGATTTAATTAATTAATGCAATCAAAGGTTTAATTGAGAAAATACCAGAGTTTGAGGTTGATTTGGATCAAAATTGTAAGAAATTAAAGTTTAACGACTAAAATAAATAAGTGGTGATACTATAAGAGGGTTAATTGATTTTTTATTGAGGTGATTTTGAAAAAATTTAAAATTGAAGAGTTAATTAAAGGCTGAATTGAATAATTTAGAAATCAAGAACTGTTTTTATTTTGTAAATGATGCTGAAATCCAAGGTTCAATTTTAATTAATCCATTAGCAAAATTAAAAATAGTCATTTTAATTAAGAAAACAACTCGCCTTCTTCTTCAGGAATCGTTTCAGCAGTAAATGCACCAAAACAGTTTCAATTAGGGACCACGTCTCCCAGCTGCTATCCCTCGCCCTCACGATGCACGAATGCTTGGCATTCTCTGGCTTTATAAAAGCCAGAGAAAGGCCACAAATGAGGGGGAAGGGGAGAGGATAGGAAAAAAAACCAGTAGAGAGAGAAGGGGATGAACGAGCAAATACAGGAAGGAAACGAACGAAAGAACAGAAAAACCAAGGGAGGAGAGGACAGGAAAAAACCAGTAGAGAGAGAAGGTGACGAAGGAGCAAATACAGGAAGGACGAACCAGAGAAAAAAAAAAACAGAGGCAGAGTGAAACAGAGGAAAGGGACAGTAGAATCTCCTTTAAAACTCCAGCAACCGGGAGCAACCTCAAGCCAACATAGAACAACACAGGAACAAAAAAACACAGATGAACAGACGACACATACACTGAAGAGAAAGGAAGAAAACCTGAGAACAGGATGGGCACCACAAGAATACCAGGCAGACACTAAGGGATACAGGGAGAACAAGATAAGAAAAAAGAAGCCAAGCAAAGAAAAGCAAGACCAGAGGAGAAGCGCACAAAGAACAGAGGCAGAGGGGAAGAAAGTACCAGTGGCCAGTCCTCCATCACGTCTTTTTTTTTCTTTTTTACCGAATAAGTCTAGTTATTTTTGTCAATCCAGACCTAGTTATATGGGTTTGTTTATGATAAAATTTAGTTTTTTTCTTTTAAAGCCATATTGTTTTTGGTATATGTACCATTTAAAAAAAAGTCTAAAATGACAATGATTTTTTACCATATGGGTCTAGTTGTTTTTGTTCATCTACTTCTGGCAACAAATCTAAGAAACCATGGTAGTATTCCAATTGAAATACGGTCCATTAGTTGAGCATCTTGAAAGAAAAAAGAGAGAACTCACTGAATACTAACATAGAAAGAGAAAAAACAAGAAAAGGCAACGGAAAAAAAGAAAAGAAAATGGTAGCATATGTCCTCTCATCACCATGATCAGTCAGCGACAAACTCAATCTTGACATTAGCAACGGTAACCGAATCACCAGCAGACCGAGGCATTAAAGTCACCACAAGGGTATCATCTCCTTCAGCTTCCAGATCTTCCAACAATCCTGTAATCCCCAATACCATAGTTGTCTTTGCTTTTTTTGCATGCTTGTGAGGCACATTGACAAAACTTCCTGCAAACTCGGACTTGTCTGGTCCACCAGGTGAATCAGGTTCATCGTTGACGAGGACATCGAACTTAATTAATTGATTTTCTTCATACTCAATCCCTTCAATAACTAAAACTTCATCTTCATCTTCTTTCTCCGTCGCGCTTCTTGATTTCTTTGGCCTGGAAACCTCCACACTTATGACTTTATCCAAGACAACAGGGAATGCACTAATTGGTGTTAATACAACGCTTTTTTTAGCTGAACGACGTGATTTTTCCTGCCTTGTTAATTTTGGTGTTGCTTTAGTTTTCAGCCAAGGAATAGGAACGTCTTGAAAGCCATATCTTAGCTTCTTGGTGTCAAGAGTATCTTTAACCTTTACTCGAACCAGCTCTTTATTCTCATCCCAGAAAAGAAACTCTGAATTAAGCCAATCAGTATCCTCGATATCCTTTCGCTTCCCTCCAGGTATTTTCTTCCACAAGTCCCACATTCGGTCGACGTTCGAGTGATGACAATAAAATATGGGATCTCTCCCTGCTGAGTAGAAATTGCCCATATTTTCCCCTTTAGTTTGATTGGGGTCGCCGGTCCAGATGTGAATCTGAGTGTGTGGGGTGGTCTCAATTGTACCCATTCCAGGACTTGGATCATCACCAGCACGATATGGTTTTCCAAAAAAGAGAGTAGGCTTCGTGGCACCGGACACCATTTGCCTGTGCATTACGTTAAGATTGCTTGCATACAATTCCTCTGCTTTTGCAGGGTCTGGATTCGCATTTCCTGAGGCGTAATTAAGATCAAACAATGTCGGAGGTTGGTGATTCGCGTCGCGAAGGGGGTCATAAAGTGGTGATTTGGGGTCAGTAAAAATGGCTGGCATTTGCATGCCGGCAGGGGCATCCCAATTCCAGAAAGGCAAAGCGAAAGTTGGATCGTCAATCAGTTTACCCAAGATTCTTTCGAAGTAGTATAAATAGGCTCTATGCCAGGGAAAGAAGAGCCACGAGAAGTGAATTTGAAGTTCTAAATCAGGAAAGCCTGCTTGGTGATAAGCACCATCACAATAAGCACAATGAACGTTGGCTTGGCTCTTGAAGCTACGTGGATCATCGTCAGGAAGACTTTTCATCAGTGCAATGGCTTTGGCGTATTTAGCTAAGGAGGCTTTATCAATTAAATGAGCAGCAGGCCTAATGCGCATTGGGGTGGACGCAGAAGGGAATTCGAAGTTTTTGATCTTTGTGGATGTTGGAGGGCAACAGTTCGAGGGGTCACTTTCGGATGGCAGGGGAACTAGCTCACATTGGGTTATCTCTGGGGGTGCAATGGGGTTAGCATAGGCAAATGGATCACTAAGACTAGTTGCTCCATAGAGTCCACCGAGACCAATGAGCAGATCTCTTCTGGTGGCAGGGTTTTGTTCATGATCATTTTTGCCTGATTTGCAAGAAACAATCGGGATATTGGGACGGTTTGGCTTTTTAACTCTGGAAACTCGGTGTGTTTTCGGGAAGGAAGGCAAGAAAGAGGAGGCAGCTAAAGGGATGCTACTGGAAAGAGAGATACAGGAAGCCATGGTTTGGTTTGGTGTGGGGGTGAAGGATTCTTGGATACCTTATATAAGAAATGTCTATGGTGAAGCGAATACTGTGGCTTCCATTAAAATAATCTCAATCCGAGTGAATGTGTTCTGTAAATCTTTTTATTGAAATTTTTTTTATCCTAATAATCACGTGTTATAGTTTTCTTAAGTCTATTGAAAATTTATATGTTATTAACTTTCGGATAGTGTGATAAAGTAAGGTACGTGCAAGTTGACATGAAAATTTTTATTAATAAAAAAATTATTATATTTAAAATAAAAGAAGGTGCGCACAAATTGACACAAAAATTTTTATTAATAAAATATATATATATTTAAATTGAAAGAAGCTAATTGATGCAAACAGTTAATACAAATTTGAGATTATAATAGTTTTTATTTTTTAAAAATATAATAAAAAAATTAATATTTTATAGTTTTTTATAATTTTAATATCAAAAATTTTATTTAATATATTTTCAAATAAAATCCCTTTTACAAAGTACATGACACAACCTCAGAGGAACGGACATGAAATTATCCATCCTCTATATTCTGTCCTCGTTGTCCTTTTACAACCAACTTATTGCATTTATGTTGCATTTATGTGGTGAGATTCAAAAATCTATTGAGCCTTCTGAGCATGTGGACAATGTGCATTAATCTTCGATGCCTTTTCCACAGCTATAGCTTTCTGAGCATGAGGGACACGAGAAAAGGCACTCGAATCTCAGGTGATGACCCCTGAGTGGACACTAGTATCCACTAGTATCAGATAAACCTTGTTTATCAAAAGTTGCCGCATCTGTATTTCATTTTAATGATGTTTGTTTTTGTCAGATGTTTATGAGTTTAATTTTTTTTTAGGTTAATGGAAAAATTATATTGTTATTAATTTTAAAATTTATGGAACTAGTTGAGATGTACGGAAATTAGTCTGAATATTTATGTTAATTAAAACAATAATATTTGTTTTTGTATTTAAAAATATATTTTTAAAAATTAGTTTTATTTTAAATTAATTTGTTTGATATTTTCATATTGTTTTAATGTGATAGTGTTAAAAATAATTTTTTAAAAATAAAAAAATAATATTTTTATTGTATTTCGAACCAAAAAATATTTTAAAAATAACTGTTATTACACTTTTATACACCCTTCAAATTTTCTCTAAGATAATTTTAAAAACACATCCTTTAATTATGTTAGCCTGCTACATTAAAAAATATTATTTTTTAAATATTAATTAAGATTTAAATCAATAAAATCAAATAATGGAGCTAACCTCTATAATCATTAAACCAATGTCTTAACATTAATAATTATAAAACATGATTAGAAAGAGGTCAACACTAAGATAATGGCCATAAGAGTAAAAAATGAAAAAAAAACAAATAGATAAAAATGTTAAATCATGAAAGTACACATTTTGTTATATAATGGATGGAGCAATTTTTATTTTTTTATTTTTTTTAACAAGTTGGTATACATTTTGTCGACACTAAGAAACCGTTTGGGAATGCGGTGCAAACACGTTCCCAAAAAATTCAAATCTTTTTTACTAAAATTTAATATGTTTTGTATGTTTTGGATCATTTTGATGTGTTGATATCAAAAATAATTTTTTAAAAATAAAAAAATATAATTGACATGCATTTCGGCACAAAAAGTTATTTAAAAAATAACCGCAACCACACTGCCAAACAGGCTCATGTCACGAATCAAATCTTCTCCAGAGGTCAAAAAAGATGTCATAATTTGAACACCGTGCACGGGGTGTAATAGGGTTGAATAGTTGGAACTATAATACCTCAAACTTAAAAAAAAAAAGTTAGATTTTAGCTCTAAGATTTTAAAATTTTGTAATTGAACCCTCCAACTCAAAGTTTATTTTATAAAAAATACATGTTTTCACCTAAAATTTTGAAATAGTTATAAGATTTGGTTTGGAGTCTGGGTTATTTTGATTGCCTTTTTTAAGATTGTAAAATAAGGGAATGAATTTTTCTCTTTTATTATTTTTATGAGACTTGTAAATTTGTAGTGGTTTGATGTGAATTTGTGGTCAGGATGTGTTTTTTGATATATCGATGGATGTTTGAAGGAAATACTTTTTTATTCTTAATAAGAAGAGCTAAATTCTCCATTATCTCTTACCATAGAGGTTGAATAAGAGTGTTCAAGTGCGTGAGTGATTAAGTGATGGAGACAATAAAAAATCAACTATGTTTTGCATAATAGAAGGATATGAAATATTTATAATTTTTGTTTATTTTTTTTTTAACGTGTTATAAAGTACTCAAAAATTTTAAAAATATAAATTGTAATTTCAAAAAATTAAAACAGAGGCAAAGAAAAAAATAGCTATTATTTTTCCAAAACAAAAATTGACCAATTAATATTTTTAATAACCAGTTTAGTTGCTAGAAAATACAAGACTATAGTTTTGGTCATACAAATCCAAATCTTTCATTTTCCAAGCTCTATAAACTCATTTTCAGTCTCAAAATATATTGTAATTGGCAAAAAAAACCTTCAAAACCCAACAACAAAAAAAACTCAATATATTATTGAAGTCTTAATATTTTTTCTTCAGTCATGTTAAGGATTGTCAATTGAACAAATAAAAACCAAGTTTAACAATTTCATGAGTGGAAAATACCTTAATTGGTGTATTTTCCTCTCCTTTTGTTTCTTTTAGAGCTATTTAGAGATAAAAACAAGAATATAATGAAATACTGTAACTTAAATGCAAAGATTATTAAAACTAGGAACTCAATTGCAAATATTAACTAGAGCCACATAGAAAACTTAAAAAAATGCATAGTGAATGGATAGTATTTTAACTAGGGATGAGAAAAAAAAACAAAAAACTTATTAAACAAAAAAAAACAACCAAAAAACCCTAACAAAAAATAACCTATTAAAAAAATTTTAAATTCTATTTAGTTTTGGTTTTAAAAATCTGAAACTGATTCAATCAGACCAGACTAGAATTGTTGAAAAAAAATTAAAAATATTATTAACTTAACATAAGTATAAATAGAAAAGTGTCTTTAAAAAAAATTCAAATCCAAAAATTCACTCTCACAACCTGCATCTCCTTCCTCCTCTCAACCCTTTCTCTCTCGATGTCCACCAAAGCCCATTTCTTAGCCAATCCCGCTTCTGCCTCTCTGGTTGTCTCGCATTTTTCTTCTCTCGCACGTCTCTATTTTGAAAGCACGATTCTTCAAGTTATTGTCGACTTTGGCTGCTGCTTTTGTTGCTTGGTGGGTTTTAAAAAGTGATGGCTACGAATCGAGGAATAGGAAGAGGAGGATGGTAAATTCCACTGGGGAACAATGAAGGTGAAGTGTGAAATGACTTTATTTATTTATTTATTTTGTTTGTTTTCTAGGAAAATTGACTTTTTGGTTCTAGGATAATATAGAGTTATGGAAGGCATGTGTAGTTCCACTTGTGATGTTCCCAAGCATGGAGAAAGAGTGTTTTATTTACCTGAGGGTCATAATGGAGAAGTAAAGATCGGATTTTGAATACTTTTCTGTTTAGTGAGTGATGAAGTAAATGGGTATGGTTTAATTGGGATCTTTGAGTCTTGGATTGGTTTTTTATCTTTTATTTTTTTAATGACCGAAGTGTAAAAAAAAAAAAAGGGAGAAACTTTCTAATTTCTTGTAATATGTAACTTTTTTTTTTATATGGATGTTTGGGATAATTTTCACGTATGTCAATTAATTTTGTAGATCCTAAAGTTAATAATTATTTAAATCTTTAATGATTTTAAAATTTAAAAGACTCAAATTAATAACTTTTAAAGAACAAATATAGAATCTCATACTTTCAAGACATGCGAACCTTGTTTCAAAATCTTTTTCAATCATATGATAGTGCTGCCCTAACCACTGAAAAATAAAAAAATCTTGCATTCTTGTTCCTCTTTCCTCGCAAAATATTATATGAATCTTGCAATTATATGATAGTGCTGCCCCAACCACTGACTCTCCACTGACTCTCCGCGTTGTTGGGTTTTTAATTAAAGTAACGGATCAATGAACTGTAATGTATTATTTCGCTTTTTAAAATTTATGAGTTAGAGTTTTATAAATTTTGAAGTTATTAAAAGTTTATATAATTATTAATTTCAAGGCTTGTAGAATTAGTCGAGATATGCACAAACTGATTCGTACACGTATATTAATCTAAAAAAAATTAATAAAAAATTAATAACATCATATTGTATATTTGAATCCATTAATTTCTTAAAAACCTTTGATGTGCAACGTTTTATTTTTGTTCTATAACATTTCCTTAGTGTCAATATTAGCATTTGAAAAGGTTAATACTTCCTCTCTTTGTTTTCCTTTTACTATTCTTTTTGACTCCTATAGAATATTAAAAAAGTTAAAATGGATAATATATATATATATATATATGATATCCTTCTCCGTTCTCTTTTTCTTTTGCACCCCCACATCTTTTGTCCTCTTCCTTTCCTTCGTCGGATAAGATTAAAATGAGAGGTACTTTTAATTATTATTTTATTGAATAGAGAAAGCATGTGAAAAAACAACAAGAAAAAGCATGAACATTTTCAAGTAGAAAAGCCGCCTCTAGGACACTGAATATAAAAAAGAGAGAAAAAAAATATAGCATATGCCCCCTATCTGCCATGATCAGCCAGCAACAAAGTTAGGCCTGCTTCTTCTTCTTTTTTTTTTTTTTTTTTTACCATCAACGGTAACAAGTTCATCTCTGGATCAATTATTTTTAAATTTGTGATTATAAATATTCAATAAATATAAGATTTTTACTTTGCAATTCTTTATTATAAATTAATAAAAAAAATTAGATTAATCTTTTTCTTACTTTTTTGAGATATAATTTTCAAATTTTATTTTGTTAAAACTTTCTTTCAACATTGTGATTAGTTTTGTTTTAATTTAAGAAACAATACTTATAACAAAATAATTTATTTTTCTTAAATAAAATTCAATAATAAATAAATATAGTTTTTCCTGCTTATTTTAAATCATTCAAACTCTTACAAGAACTTATTTTAATTACCTTTATTTTTAATTAAAAAAACATCTTACTAATAAAAAATATTTTGTTTAAAAACACGAGTAAAAAAATGATGATTGTAAATTTAATGGAGAAGATATGCTATGATATATTTTCCTTTCCTTTTCTTTTTCATCCCACAATTTTTGTTCTTTATTTTTCTTTTATTCATAGGGCTTAGTTATCTTTGTCGTCTAGTTATATTAAATCTCAAGTAATCTCGAGTTAACTTGGTGAGTCATTGTTCTAAAATCTATTTTGAGCTACTTTTAGGGGAAATTAGTTTTTTTTCTTCAAAATCATGTAATTTCAAATTTACTTTTCATTTAAAAAAGTCTAATATGACTATATTTTAATTTTAAAAAATATATTAGGATTAAATAGGGTTAACTTACCCGACCAATGACCTGGATTTTAGATCTAGTGGATTTAAGTTAATTCAAATTAATCTATCTATCAATAACTTGAATTTTAAACAAGATGGATCTTCATTTCAATCCTATTATTAACGGAACTTAAGGTGTGTGGAGAAAAACATTGTAGTTATGCCTTTAATTACCTTGGATTATAATATTACATTAAAGTCTTTGCTCTTCACAAAAAAAAAATACACAAAGTTGTCTTTCATAGATAAAATAATCTTTTCTCTGGGTTCATTTGTCGTTTTAAATTTGTCGGGGGTAACTTATTCTTTTCACAGTTAAAATTAAAGTATATATAGTAGTTCTAGGCAGTGAAACAGAAAGTTCAGTTCAATTAAAAGTATTTTGTTGCCTCCTCAAAGTTTCAGAAAAGGTACAAAAATGCACGGATTCATTTTGATTCAACCCAAAACGTCTAAATTAAGATGATCTTTTACCCAATAATGATTCTTAGACATACATAAAGACACATGCAAAGGGTATAAGAATATGAATCTTCTAAACTTTGAGACATGATTTCCTCATGAAAATTTAAAAATTCAACGGTTGTGTCTGCATTTGAAAAATGCTATAAATGTTATGGTTTCATACACACAAAACAAAAAGAAATAGAATTGCATCATCTTTTGCCTTTGCTGCAGTTGCTGAGCAAGTATCTGATGCTGAGGTAACTGCATCATCTTTTGCCTTTGCTGCTGCTGTTGCGGCTGTTGACTTGTTGCTGAGGAGGTGTGTTCATCATGTTCGTACCAGACCGGGGTGAATTGGCATATGGCGGCGGGGATGGTGTTGTGTGGTCAAATGAAGTAGCACGCGTGGCATAAATATTATTTTGTTTTATATTTGATGTGTTTTGGATTATATTGAATAATTTGTTTTTTTTGTGTTTGCTATAGATGAGACTCGATTGACTTGAGATTTATATCAATGAAATACAGCTCATAATATAATTAAAAATATCACAAAGATAAATTATATAGGTTGCTTCCAGTCTAATGATCCAATTCACGAGTTTGAAAAGTTAACTCGGGTTCAAATAGTTTTTTTTTATTATGTATTTTCTTTGAAACTTTTATCATTCAACATTGAATTTTTTTTAAAACAAAAATGAACTTTGTGATTTTTTTATTTTTTTGATATCAGGTTATTCTGATCTCATGACCGGAGGCGCGTATTTAATTAGCGAGTTAACCCTGGTTATAGGTTTGCTATGATAACTTGGGTTGAATTGTACTGATTTTTTTAGTTTTTTTTTTAATCTAATTTTATCTTTTTGTATTTAATGAGTTGGGAATTGAGTTACATTGTTTGTTTTATTTTTTAAAAATACTTTTTTAGGTTATTGTGATCATGTTTTTTATTTTTGTTAATTTGGTCGATCTATTGTTGTTGTTTATTTTTTTAATTAAAATAAAATCAACTTATTTGATTTAATTAAGTTCAAGACTTGAGTCGTGAATTTTTTATCATGCTTTAAAACATGTTTGGAGCACCTGGACATTATTTATTACACAAAATAAACTTTAATCATGCAGTGTTGCATGGATCCACAGCTATAATTAAACCTCCATGTTTTTCAATACAAGAAATGTTATTTTGAATGCTTCAAGAAATGATTATAAAAAATAAAAAATTCACAACTTAAAAAGACTAATAACATTTTGATCAAACCACCACCATATTAACACGACATCTTTATTGCAATAACATTTTGGTCTTGGTCTTGAGTTGAGTTGCTTAGTTCTTGCCGTTGTTTTATCAATATTTCTTTTTAATATAAGTTTTAATTTTTAATTCTTTCATAAACTTTAATGCATGGTTTCTAAACTCGACTCACAGTAAGTTTCAGGATATAAAAAAGATAGGTTAATCAAATAATTCTAGTTCACCTAATTTTTTATATATTATAAAAACATAAAAAATATATATTATTTAAAAAAATATATAATAAATTTTAACTAAGTTTACTTGAGTTTTTTACCACATTAATATATATATTTTTTAAAATACTGGATATGATCTGGAATCTGAATCACTCAAATTATTGAATCAACTCAGGATCCTGTTTAAAACAGTGATGTAATAGGCTTTTTTTTTAAAAAAAATATTATTAGCAATCATCCTATTAACTAATATAAGGAAACATTTCTGTCAGATTCTGAAAATTTTGGACTCGGTACAAGAAAGGTCTTTTGAGCATTCAAAAAATAGAGAGACAGCAAAGAAATTGGAACATCCAAGATACGAGTACACGTGTTGCTCATGCAAGCCAGTTTTAAAGATCCATCGAAAAACAGAGGAGACAAAACTTTTACGAAGATTTTCTTTTTCTATCTCTAACTTTATATGACCTCTGCTTGCACGTGCGCCCATTAATCATGTAATTGAAAACTTGTTTTAAAATTATCAAAAATCACTATGATGTCTCAGGATTTTCGAAAAATCACTCAAGTCTCTAAAGTTTAGGCATATGTTCGTAGTAAACTCTTGAAAATAATTACTACGGCCTTCCAAATTTATAAAATATTTCATGATGTTTTTTCAAGTCTTGTGATATTCTTGACTTTGTCCCCAAATAAGTTAATCCATCCTCTATCCTTGCATAAAAAGATATTAATTACACATATACCGTGCATGAGTAATTATAGAAAATAACGATTTTTATTGCGTGGGTAACTTGTAAAATAAGTTGTTAGTTATCATGTTATGCTATTGATTGACAGATATTGTAGCATCGTGCTGGTCATTAATGAGACATGTAGATGCTCGTGCTAATAATTCATGCACCCTCCTCCACAACAAAGAAGTCGGTGTTCATGTTATGATGGTTAATGGAGATTTACATGGTTGTTAATTTTAGAACCTGTAGGATTAGTCGAGATGCGTCCAAGTTGACCTGAACACCCACATTAAAAAAAAAAAAATAGGTGTCCATCTCGTAATACTAGTAAGTGGTGGCATAATCACTACAAGATTTCACAGTTTTACCGACGGAAACATTCCGTCGGTGTGTGATTAGAAGTTCGTAGGTGATTTTTTTACCGATGTCATCACCGATGGATTACGTCCGTGGGCTTTACCTTCGTCGGTGATTCCCCATTCCGTCGCTATATCGGTCGGAAAAACAAAAAAACCATTTGCCGATGGTTTTACAAACGGAATTTGCGCGTAAAAAAAAAGATTCCCGCTTGAAATATACGACGGACTTTTATTCCGTCGGTATATTGTGATTGACCGACGGACAATAACTGTCGGTAAATCTATCGGTGAGTGTATGAAATACTGACAACATATGTCCGTTTGTACATTCGTCGGTAATTGTGGAAGCTACTATTACATGCCGACAGATTAATTCTGTCGGTAAGTCTGTCGGTGAGTGTTTAAAATGCCGACCGAATTCATCCGTCGGTAAAATCCTTGGTAATAGTTTTTTTCTTAATTTGTTTTTAAAAAATTATTTAGGATATATAATATAAAACTATATAAATTAATTGTAATACAAACCAATTATGCAAATAAAATTTATATTAAACATAAAAAAAAAACAAAGTTAAATAATATTCATTACAAACTGAATATGTTTCAAGAAAAATATTAAATGAAGTTTTAAAGGTAAATAATGTTGATTACAAATTAATATAAAGATGATGGAGCTGGAGGAGGAGGAGGAGATCCTGGCGGATGCTGGTGGTTATACGGCCAAAAAAGATTAGGCGCACATGTTCCGCTATTTGACAATTTCATAATCATTTCGTGGAGCTGTTCATAAGCCGCTTTTTGCTGTTCATAAGCCGCTTCATACTCTGCTTTTTGTTGTGCTTGAGACGCTTTGAGTTGCTCAGACTCTGCTCCTTGTTCCGCTTTGAGTTGTGTGTACTCCGCTTTTAGGTTATCGTATTTCTTAGTGAGTTGCTGCAAAGCCACGAACTCCTTAGATTGGGAGCTCGATATTGATTGGGAGCTCCCAACAGTTGAAACACTACGGGTCGACCGCAAGTTGTCGGCCGTAGTGTTGGAGAGCCCGTAAACCTGATTTTTATCAGGTCAACCTGACGAGCTAACCTCCATCCACAAATCCGGATCAAATTCCGGATGGGTCAAAGTATCGTCCCTGTATCTCTCCCTCAACCGATTATTATAGGTCTCCTGAAAATAAAAATAAAAAGTAATCATCATATTCAATACAATAAACATAATAACTTACAAAATAAAATGGTTGAACAAACATACCATGAAATGCTGAGTACGGTTATCAACGAATTGTTGCGCCCCCTTCTGGCGGTCTTGACTCCGCACGTGAGTCTCCACAAACAGCTCCATCGGGCTCGGCTCACGTCCAAGAGACACAGCCTATAATGAAAAAAGATATATTAACAACAACTGAATTTAATGATATATTTCTTTTAAATTAATCTTACCATCCGTTTCGCATGTGTAGTAAACGGAACAGAGCCGCCAGTGTGCGTTGTCACCCCGCCATGAATTGGCCGATTCCGGTTGCTAGAACCGGACTGTGAGCGTCGTGTGAACCGTTCAGATGTCACGTGCTCAAGATAGTGCGGCCATATATCTTCCGGGATGTATACCGATTTGAAATCCTTCCAAACCGCAACATCGTTCCAGCCTTGGAAACCCCTATCCCTCGCGGTTTTTTTTGCCTTTTTCTGTGCTTCATACCAAAAATCACGCAACCTACTTCACGCAACCAAAAATTACATTTCAAAACATAAATTTTTGTCTAAAAAAAACATGTATTGTTTTCAATCTTACCTAGTTGCCGCGTGATTTTCCCACACCCTCCTCACAACAGTGTTATGCTCAATGTCCCAGCAGAATTTGTGCTGTGTATAAATAAACAAGTTTAAATAAAAATAATACAATTATATTAATAAGCTGAAAATTAGAAATTAATACCAACCTCAAACCTGTTAAACCATGCATTGATTTGAGGCATCCATTCAGGATGCTTGGATATCTGACTCCATTGAAACAATGAAATCTCTATCGACGATTTAAACGCCAATGATATTACTCGGGCGGCTTCAATGTTTGTGAACCTGAAAATAAATGAAATAAATTCAATAGTGATTACTTCATAAATTATGTTGTAATTTTTTTAAAAAAAACTAAAACC
This sequence comes from Populus deltoides, assembly GCA_015852605.2. Taxonomy (NCBI): domain Eukaryota; kingdom Viridiplantae; phylum Streptophyta; class Magnoliopsida; order Malpighiales; family Salicaceae; genus Populus; species Populus deltoides. Next base: position 10,862,836 of record CM027570.2, read on the forward strand.
TTAACAAACTTACATTGAAAGGTCATCCTTCCACTGCGCCTCATACTTGCGGGTAAATTGATTCCGCTGCGAAGGCACGCCGTCTCTGCGTTGTGAAGTACCGCTGGAAGAGGCAGCATCGGTTGACAACGCAGGTGGTGTAGGTGCCTCTTCTTGAGAGACACCTAAGGAAATATCATCCTCGCTGCTAGACGAACTAGCTGCGACCGCACCTGAGCTACCAGCTCTGGTTTTCGTTCTACACATCTACACAATTTGATACAAATAATTATATAATTAAATTCAAATGTAAAAAACAAATTCGACAGCACCTCTCCTATACCGGATACTACCCAAATACACAAACCTGCACATATTAATAATAGCCACAACCAATTTACCCAATCTATACTAATTATTCCAACATATTCAATTACTAATCCTAAGGTAAATTCAACATTAAGAATTACAATTCAAGTAATTATTCAATAATTATGTCAATACAACAAAACAATAAATAAATAAAAAACTGTAGAATAACAATCAAAATAAATGGAAAAAATTAAACACAAAGCATGCAATAATAGAGTAAAACTAATAATTATTCCAACATATTCAATTACTAATTCTACGGTAAATTCAACATTAACAATTATAATTCAAGTAATTATTCAATAATTATGCCAATACAACATAACAATAAATTAAAAAAAAAAAAACTCTAGAATAACAATCAAAATAAATGGAAAAAAATAAACACAAATCATGCAATAATAAAGTAAAGTTAATAATTATTCCAACATATTCAATTACTAATTCTATGGTAAATTCAACATTAACAATAAATATTCAACAAATTAACTAATAATAATTATGCCAATACAACAATAAAAAATATTCAATAAATTAAAAAAAAACTATAGACTTTAGCAATGAATTATGCAAAAAAAAACTATAGACTTTATCTATATTACAAAAAATACACCAAAACAAAAAAAATAACCAAAAAAATAGCAAAAAAAAATATTAAAGTAAAATGAAATAGAGGAAACACTAACCTTTTAAACTGATGAAGATGATGAAGAAAACTTGCTACAGATTGGAGGTGAAAGCTTTGAAGAATGGAGAGGAAAAAAATCAAATTCTTAACGTGAGAAACGAAGGAGAAGAAAAAATGAACTGAACGGGCGGTCACTTGAACTTATATGATAGTTTTACCGACGACTTCACCGACGGATATAAAATTAATTATTATTTTAATTTATTCCGTCGGTGATTTGTTAAAAATCCGTCTATAAATTTTGAATTTCGCATCAAAATTTTTAATGACCCTCCATATTTTTCGTGGTCCGTCGGTGATTCCGTCGGCAAGATGACGCGGTCAGAGGCGCATTTAATGCACAACCCTTTGAAATTCGCGCGGTCCGTCGGTAATTTTGTCGGTAAAATTGACCCGCCGACAACTTACCGACGGATTTAAATGCGTCGGTGTTGCCGTCAGTGATCGGGTGGCATTTCAAGTAATTATTTTCGAACTCTCTGTGAAATGCAGACGGACTTAGGGCCGTCGATGTGGCCATCGATGATCGGGAGGCATTTCAAGTAATTATTTTCAAACTCTCTGTGAAATGCCGACGGACTTAAGACCGTCGGTGTGGCCGTCGGTGATCGGGTGGCATTTCAAGTAATTATTTCATGTCACAAAATATATCATCCATGCTCAATAATTATTTCAAGTAATTATCTCATAATTATGGCATTTCAACTAATTATTTCAAGTAATAAATATTTTGTGTTTCAAAATATATATATCATTCATAAGCTAAATTACATGAAAAAAGGGTTTTACATAGGGCTTCATTTTGGTAGTTAGTCAGAATTTTGTTCTTCTTCGTCATCAATTGAATTGTCATCACCTTCATCGCAATCTGCAATATGAATATCATCTTCTTCATCGATATTTGGTTGTCCGCTAGAGCTCAAAACAAAATTTAACTCCTCTGCATCAACATCACCAAGACTATCATCGAAAACACAAAAATTTGAATTTTTTTCCAATTCAATCGAAGGAGCAACTGGATATGGTTCAACCACCTCACTAACTTGAAAGACTTCATCTCGCACACTTGTGTCTTCGTTCTCATCTTGAACAACCTCGACACGACCCCAGGGTTTTGTTTTTAAAACGGACAATCAATCCACTCTTGATCAATCCTTTCTAAATGAAGGGGTGTATGTGTAATAAACTTGTTGACATTGCTTTGCGAAAACAAAGACATCGTTTATGTTGCGGTGTCTAGCTTTTGAGTTGATTTCGACCAGACCATAGTGCGGATCAACTCTGATTCCTCTGTCAGTCGTGTCATACCAATAGCATTTGAATAAAAACATTATATTCTGCTCATTATGATATTGCAGTTCGACAACCTCTTCTAATCTACCATAGTAGTCAACTTCTAACTCACTACTAGTAGATCCCTTAACACAAACACCGCTGTTGTATGTCTTTCTTCCTTGCCCGTATTCTTCAGTATGGAAAACATATCCATTGACAAAATACCCGTTGTAGCACTTACATTTTCTTTCAGGCCCCAAGCTTAGTGAAGACAATGACTTAGGTGCACTCCTTCCCATTTGATAAACCTTGTATGTAATGTATATCAATAAACAGTAAATGAACGAGAATCTCGTAATGACATGCATACGTACAGTAATTTTGCAAGTTAGAATGAGTTTGTGATAGTGCTTATATGTGTTCTGAACCACGTGGCAAACTGCTCATCTTGTAATTGAAAGATCTGGGATTCGGTTAGCTGTGAGTTATTGGATAGCAAATATTGACGATGTTGCCTGCAAGTGATAATGAGTGTATGATATTACAATATATAATTAATAATATATTACTAACAAAGTTTAATTAGTATAAACTTCTTGAATAAAAGGTCTTAGCTCATCACAGTTAAATAGAACATAGTTGTGTGCTTGTTTGAACTCTATTTCTGACAAATATCTTCCTCTTACGGCATTTTTAGGTGTGGGTCGTCCAGTATTGGAGAATATTGACAAGTTCCCACTGGAAGGCACTTCACCGCCATCATCATGCCGTGGAACGCGATTGATTCTCATTCTCAGATGAGGTTCGAAATAGTACGAGATAAATGTTGAGATCTCCTCAACAATATAGGCCTCACATATCGAAGTCTCAACATGCACCTTGTTCTTAACCCTTTTCTTGAGATTAAACAAGTACCTGCATTGAAATATTAATCAAGTATTTTCAATTAAGAAAAACATATAAAATACTTTTATATATGAATTACATTGCAACTGTAATATCTAACCGTTTGAATGGGTACATCCATCTATATTGGACCGGTCCTCCAGCTTTTGCCTCGAACAGTAGATATATAGGGAGATGCTCCATTGAGTCAAAAAATGATGGAGGGAATATCATCTCAAGTTTGCATAGTGTCTCGACGATATTTGTTTGAAGCCTCTCAATGTGATCAATATTCAACTTGCTAGAGCATATATCTCTGAAGAAATAACTGATCTCCGTGAGTGCATCCCATATTCCCTTTGGCAATAAATCATGAAAAGCTAATGGGATGAGTGTTTGCATAAACACGTGGCAATCATGACTCTTCATTTAATACAATCTGCAGTCCTCTATATTAACCAGCCTTGATATGTTCGATGCATGTCCATCCGGAAAACGCAGACTCTTAAGCCATTTGTAGACTAGCAGTTGTGCGTTTTTCTCTAACACAAAACTTGCTCTTGGTTTTGCAACCCGTGACTCATCATAAACCAACTCCATATTTTTACGGTTACAGTATAAAGCTATATCTAATCTAGCCTTGATGTTGTCCTTTGTCTTCCCCTTCACATCCATGACGGTGTTGAAAATGTTCTCAAACATGTTCTTTTCGATGTGCATGACGTCAAGGTTATGGCGAAGCAGATTGGTCTTCCAATAAGGAAGCTCAAAAAAGATACTTCGCTTTACCCAATTATGGGTCAAACCAAAACCAGGAAACTTTTGCTTACCTGATTGAAGGCCAAACACAATGTCATCGTACTCTGAGACAACATCATGCAATTCTTCACCAGAGAGACGCGGGGATGCAACATCTTTTTCAACTCTGCCAATCAAGAAATCTTTTCTGTTCTTTTTGTACCTGTGATGAAGTGGCAAGAAGCGACGGTGACAGTCAAAAAAAGAAGCTTTACCTCCATTTGATAGCGTGAATGCCTTGTTGTTTTCCATGCAGTATGGACATGCGAGTTTCCCATGCGTGCTCCAACCAGAAAGCATTCCATAAGCTAGAAAATCATTGATAGTCCACATCAATGCCGCCCTTATAAGGAAATTTTGTTTCCTTGATATATCATAAGTCAGAGCTCCGGAGGACCACAACTGCGCCAACTCATCAATCAACGGTCGAAGACAAACATCTATATTCCGCCTCGGGCTTCTTGGACCAGGTATGACAGTAGATAAAAACATGAACTCCGACCTCATACACATTCCCTGTGGCAAGTTATAAACTGTGAGTATGACCGACCAACAAGAATAAGGAGCAGCAAATGACCCAAATGAGTTGAATTCGTCTGTACATAACCTAAGACACACATTCCTTGATTCAGCTGAAAAGTGAGGATGAACATTGTTAAAGCGTTTCCACGCTTCGCTGTCAGAAGGATGAACCATCACTCCATCAACCGCATGGTGTGCTTGGTGCCATGTCATGTGCTCAGCAGTCTTTGGTGACATGAATAACCTCTGTAGCCTAGGTGTGATCGGGAAGTATCTAAGTTTTTTATATGCCACTAGAGTCTTTCCCCTGCCAGTTCTAGTTTTGTAACGGGAATGCCCGCATGTCATGCACTCGGTCATCTCAACATTTTCAAGGTAGTATAACATGCAGAAGTTAGGGCACATGTCAATTTTTTGGTATCCTAAATCGAGGGGTTTCATCATGGACTTCGCAGCATAAAAGTTCTCTTTCAGCCTATTCCCTTCAGGTAAAATGCTTCTTGCTCATTCAATAATCTTGTCATACCCGGCCTCACTCAACCCGTGATCTGACTTGATGGTGAACACCTGTGCTACGACCAATAATTTACTGTGGTTTGTGCAGCCATCCCATAATGGTTTGTCAGAATCTTTCAACAAATCAAAATACCTAGTTGCATCTGCATTAGGTTCTTCTTCTACGATTGGACATTGACTGCCATTACCTTGATTCATTCTCATTGCAGCCATAACCATATTTCTGTAAGGATTAGTGTTGTCATTTGCCGCTTTATGCACATTGCTAGCACTAGAAGTAGACCTAACCACCGTTTCTTCCATTCTCCTCTCACTTTCGCTAACAAATACTTCTCTATGTGCATACCAATACTGGTAATTCTCCATAAACCCTTTGTGTAGAAGATGCATCATTACAACATCTGGATGCAGATACTTTTTATTTTCACACTTCCTGCATGGACACCTAATACCGCCTCTAGTAATATTTCTGGGAATAGATGTTGTGAAATTAATAAAACCTTGAACCCCGTTACTATAATCCATCCTCTGCAATCCTTGGGGTGAATCTCGATACATCCATGAACGATCATCCATGACTTATATCAAACCTCTATAAAATTATGATGACATCATGTATTAATTAACTAAGTTAGGTAAATAAACTTGCAAAAATATTACTTTACCTCGAGATTATCCAACAAACCAATCACAACTTTTCATAAATATTAAATATTCATTATTATTTATCAACATCCATACGAATTAAAATATATAAATTTATAGAAATTACCACTCCGCAATACCATTGATAAAACTTTAAACGGACCCATTAAGCAAGCTATTAATTATTTCAAAATAGCACATGTACTTCGGTAGTTCCATAAAGTTTTAACAATTTACAAACAAATACAATCTTACAAAATCTAACAAACCATAACAGGTATAGAATTATACATTCATATACTACAAGTTTGTTTGAGAAATAACAATAAAACATGTACATCTACTACCAAAATACATATACTAAAAAAACAATAAAATTGACATTTAATTAAATGTTAAAATTTAAAAAGATAGAATTACTTACAAAAATTGATAAAATTCGTCGGTAAATCAGAACACGGATGCTGTGACCACAAAACTTCAAGAAATATAACTTGTTGTGCTGATACGAGGAGATTTATTTTTTTTGGGGGGGGAGGGGGGGCTGGTTGTTTGTAGATGGGAAGAGTTGGGATTAGGAAGAAGAAGGAGAAATAGGGGAGGAGTGGGTCGCCAGAGCTGTCATATATTAACCTTTTCCGACAGTTTCACCGACGGCATTTCCGTTGATTAAACCGTCGGTGATTCTGATGGAAACATAGACATGTCACCGTACGGATCTGCCATTTCAAATCCCTCGGTGAGTCCGTCGGCAATTTAAACGGCGAACCGGTCACGTCACTGTACGGGCACTGCACGAATTGTCATTTTGAATCCGTCGGAAAACAAATAACCCGCCAAAACCTCCACGTCAGCGACCCGCCTTTTTTTTTTAATTCAGAAACTTTTCCGTCGGTAATTCAGTCTGCAACTACCGACGGAAAGTTTCCGTCGGTAGTTGCCGACTGAATTACGGACGGAAAAGTTTCCGTCGGTAGTTCCGACTGAATTACGGACGGAAAAGTGTCCGTCGGTAATTTCGACCTCAAATTACAGACAGAAATATTCCGTTGGTAAATCCGTTGATATTTAGCGAATTTCTAGTAGTGAATGTCAAACAAATAAAAAATGTGCCCGTAAATTCTCAATAGAGAATTAGGTGTGAGCAGTGTAATACCATTCTTACAACTTAGGACTCTTACAAAACAAGTTCTAAATTGGAATAACGAACCCGCATGTGCTATTTTTACTGTGCGGGTAACTTGTAAAATCAGTAGTTGGTTGTTGTGTTCTGTTATTAATGGGTGAGACATGATAACATCATACTAGCCATTGATGAGACATGTAAACGCTCATTATCAACAAAGAAGTGGGTGTCAATTGCGTAATATTAGTAGGTGGTTGCATGATGTCATATTAATAAAGAATGTGCCCATAAATTCTACAATAAAGAATTAGGTGTGAGCAGTGTAATACTAATAAGGTGTGCGCCCATAAATTCTGTAAATTAGGTATGCAAGGTGTTACTGATTTTCAACCGAGGTTTATATCAATAATTTTTCATACCATTCTTTTTTTTTTTTTGCCTAACCTATTGACCATATATTTAAACTCATTTTTATTTTTATTTATTTGCTATTTATTTTATTTTTAAATTTTTATGAATTTACAGTTTGGAT